>CM050423.1:35336252-35398411 GCA_027564155.1 Gymnocypris eckloni scoliostomus
GTACAGGTTGTGCAAGAACGATGGACACTGGGCACAGGATTGTCCAGAGGCGCGTAAGGCGGATTGAAACGAGAGGAACGGAGAACAGGAGAGGAGAGGGCGGGTGACAGGCATTCAGCAAGCTACGAAAAAGGGAAGTAAAAATTTATTGACACACACACACAACACGCTCACATACACTGATTCAAATACCGCTCTGTGCAATGAAGAAAAGCTTGCAAACCCTTTATGTGTGATTGTTGAAGTTTTGAATAAGGCTATCTGCAATGAAGAAATGCTTGCAAACCGTTTATGTGTGACTGCTGAAGTTTTGAATAATGCTGATGAATGTCTGAGAATGTACAAAAGTTTAGGGTTTTTAAGGCTACCGAGATATCCAATGTTAGTTGACGGATTTAGTGTTTGAAAGCACGTCCGCGTCAGGGCATATAATCTCAGAAAACTATACTGTGCCGTTGAAATGTGAGACGGAGGGGGGCAGGGCATTAAAACATGCATTTTTGTGCTCTGAAACCTGTCCGGTTCCGTTAATGGCCAGGGATCTAATGTGTAAATTAAATCTCAGTGGTGGGCAAAGTACACAGATCAAGTACTTGAGTAAAAGTACAGATACGTATAGTAAAATATTACTCCAGTAAAAGTAAAAGTACTGCTTTTTCAATTTTACTTGAGTGAAAGTACAAAAGTACTCAATTTTTTATGTACTTAAGTAAAAAAGTACTGATAGACAGATTTATTTAGCAATTTTATAAAGACTACTTTATTTAATTTTATATTAGCACATATTTTTATAATCCTACTGCCCAAAATACCTGTTTTTTTCCCAAAATAACCACTATATACATGAGACATGAGAATTAGGAAGAACATTTTAAGGAAAATCTAATTATATTTTCATAATTATTTTTTCTGTGGTGTAAAAACACCCCTGGCCCAATGCCCCCAGAGGGCATCACTTCCCACTCTGATAATTACTGTAGTTACTATGTCCTGAACATCACATCCTTTCTTTTTCCCTCAGATGGAATCTATCTAGGTGGCTGAATAAAGATATTTGGACTTTATATCTAAAAATTTCCTCAACTTAGCACCAGCAAGCTTGTTAGCTAGACAGTTAGCATCAGCTAACAATATTTACTTATTTTCAGTATGGTTATGAATAAACATTCATATCTGTCTACTCGGCTAGTTGATCTAAACAATATAAAATGTATACTGTTGATAAACAATATAAAAACAGACGTCACATAGGTCTAAATGCATAGCATTTTAATAAAACTGCGAACGTTACGGGGAATATGAACATGCATGAGTTATTTGATTTAATCTGTGTTATTTTAATGTTTTGTTTTTTGACCTAAAACATAAAGTTAGAGACACTGATGTTGATCTGTCTGCATTCAAGCATTTCAGTGGGCTTAAATAGATCACCCTTTACAGCAGATTTAGTTCACAAACAACTGACAGTTTTGACCTAAATATTATTTTCAGTTACAATAATGAATCCTAAAATTCGACATTAGTAACTTACTTTTCACAGCATCAGTAGCGCGCGCTCACAAGATCTCCCGGTTCTTTACTTGTGAGTTCAGTTCACTGAAGAAGACTCGCTCTAAACGGATCATTTGAATCAGTGAGTTGTCGACTCGAGAACAGCTGCAATCGTATCATTGCAGTTCGTGAATGAATCGTTTGTTGCGATTTGCGAACCGATTGAACAGGTTCATTGAAAAGAATGAGTTTGTTCATGAATCAGACACCGCTTCTGCGTCTCGGAGCACGTGATGTATTATAAGGAGTAACGACATGTTTTATGAAATGTAGTGAAGTAAAAAGTACGATCTTATGCTTTGGAATGTAGTGAAGTAAAAGTAAAAGTTACTCAAAATAAAACTACTCCAGTAAAGTACAGATACTTGAAAAATGTACTTAAGTACAGTAATCTAAGTAGTTGTACTTCGTTACTGACCACCACTGTTAAATCTGAAACTCACTGCTGGCCCGTTTGGGATTTATTGAAGAGAAACAGCAGATGAGTGGTGCAAAATTTGAGCCACAGTGGGCTTACGAGTGGCAGATAAGTGATTCTGATTGGGCACAAATGATTTTGAAATTGGCAAAGATCGAACAGTATCAGCTGACACAGAAATGATGTTGCCTGACAGATTGCATTCATTGATATATGCATATATCAATATGAGGAAGAGTGGTTTAACGGGGCAGAAAATGTTTTTGACAAGGTTTAATAAGATTTTCTGGAATGAAAATGTGTGTGTGCTTTCAGCTTGCCTGTCAGAAAAACTAATTCAGCTGTATTTGATAACAGGGGAAGTCTGCGCCACGCTTATCTCTAACCAAGGCCACTGGGCCGCTTCAAGACTGTTTTGAGGAAAATGCATGATAGCCACAGAAGGGCTGAAAAGGGAAGAGGGGAGAAACACATTGCAGTATATAGATGATTTATTGATTTGTGCACAAGATGAGGTTACGTGCGTGGCTGACACTGTGACTCTCTTGAACCACCTGGCGAGAGAGGGTCACAAGGTCAGTCCAACAAAACTACAGTTTGTGAAGCAGGAAAAAAAATATATATATATATATTTTTTTTTTGGGTCACACTATAACACCAAACAGTAAAGCTATCTCTGAGAAACGAATAAAGGCTATCAGAGATGTCCCAAGACCCATAACAAAGAAACAATTGTTATCATTCTTGGGAATGTGTGCATATTGTCGAACGTTTATTCCAAATTATGCATTTCTTGAAAAGCCCTTGAGAGCCCTGACAACAGGGAAAGGGCTGAGGTCATGTGACAAGATTTATTGGCCCGCAGAAGCGCAGGAGGCGTTTTGTAAACATGAAACTGCAGCTGGCTCAGGCTCCAACGTTGGGCCTGCCTGTGCTTGAAAAGCCTTTTACACAGAGGGTAGACGAAAAACATGGATTTATGAGTTCAGTGCGCTTGCAAACCCATGGGTACAGATTAAGACCAATCGCAGATTTTTCAACAAGGCTTGATGCAGTTGCAGCAGGCTTGCCGCACTGCCTGAGAGCTGTGGCGGCTGCTGAGCTGGTTGTACTGGCTTCAAGGGAATTTGTGGGGTATTCTGATTTGACTTTGATGGTCCCACACACGGTCTCCATGATTTTGCAAGAGCAGAGAACATCACATTTATCAACAGCCCGATGGCTGAGGTATCACACGATTTTGCTTGATATGCCAAATGTAACGGTGAAGAGATGCACAACTTTGAATCCTGCCACACTCCTCCCGATGGAGGAGGATGGAGAGAACACCATTGTTGTATATCAGTGTTGGAACAGGTGTGTACACCACGTCCAGACCTGTTGGACACACCTTTAGAGAACTGTGACAATGTCCTCTTTGTGGATGGGTCGGCGTCCCAAAGATCCACAAACAGGCTTGAATAAGGTTGGTTTCATGGTGACCACTGAATTTGAAGTCGTAAAGTCTGGCAAATTGCCATCAAATTATTCGGCTCAGGGAGCTGAATTGGTTGCTCTGACAGAGGGTGTAAACTTATGGCAGACAAGTGTGTGACAATTTACACAGACTCGCGTTATGCTTTTGGGGTCACGCACGACTTTGGCGCACTTTGGAAGCACAGAGATTTTTGAAGTCGGATGGACATCCGATATTAAACGCATCGCTTGTGTCTGAGCTTTTGGAGGCCATTCTTTTACCAGACAAGGTCGCGATCTGTAAATGCGCAGCGCACACTAACGATAAAAGTTTTATCTCCACAGGAAACGTGAGAGCAGACGTGGCAGCGATACGCGCAGCACAGGAGACAAAAGAAACGACTTGTGCTTTAGTATCTGTGACTAACCCTGATATTTCACCTTGTTTACAAAGTATGCAGACTTTTTCCACAGGAGCAGAAAAACAAAAAATGGAGGTCGCCTGGCTGCAGCCTCCGGGGGTGTATGGATGAGTGTTGATGACATTCCTTGTTTGCCCAAACACTTCTTTCAGCATTATGCTAAGTTGACACATGGGTTGGATCATGTGTCAAAGGAGATATGATATTGCAGATGAAGGAATTATGGTTTTACAAAGAGGTTTACAGTGGTTGCTGAATTTTTGCAAAAGATGTGTCACTTGTAACACACACAATGTGGCTAGAGGGATAAAACACCCTTGGCATCTCAACCAGCACCGGCAGGCCCATTTGAATATCTAATGATGGATTTCATCAAATTAACCCCTTGTGGGAAACAGAAACACTGTCTGGTGATGGTTGACATGTGGTCAAAATGGGTTGAGGCCTTCCCAACCTCGAAACAAGATTCGGCAGCAGTGACAAAGGAAGAAAAGAAAAATATTTTTCCAAGAAAATCAGTTCTGACAATGGCAGACACTTTGTCAATGATGCAATAAAGCAGGTGGGTCAGTTCTTGGGAGTTGACATGAGAACACACTGCAGCTACGCGCCCTCATCAAGAGGGGCAGTAGAGAGACAGAACCAGACAATTAAGAACAAATTAGCGAAAATGCTGTGAAGAGACGGGTCTGACTTGGCTTAAAGCCCTCCCAATTGTACTGATGTACATGAGAATGAGAAAAAGAGTGAAAACAAATCTGAGCCCATTTGAAATTTTGTTTGGCAGGCCACCATTCATGGGCATAGAAGGGTGTAAACAAAGGCTGCCATCAACGGATGTGTGTGAGAATGACATGTTGAATTACTGCAAAGAAATGTCTTGTCTGTTGTCAAATATTTCTGTGCAGGTAAAAGCTGCCAAGGGAAGGTTGCTGAGACATTCCTGCACGAGGTCAGACCTGGTGATTTCGTGGTGATTCGTGATCACAGGAGAAAGAGCTGGAAATCGAAAAGGTGGCTTGGGCCTTTCCAGGTGCTTCTGGTGACGCACACGGCGGTGAAGGTCGCAGAGAGGGCTACGTGGGTGCACGTAAACCATTGCAGGAGGGTGCTGCCCATTGCGGAGGCGGAGCAATCGCTGGAGGAGGTTCAACGCGAGTGTCAATAAATGCTAAGATCCAGTTTGAAAAACCCTTGCATTGCAGCTGTGTGTTTAGGCGCAACCGGCATCTGGGTGGACATCGTAATCAACAGAACAGATAAGACTCTTAGTGCTTCGAAAACAGTACATTCTTTGGTCATAACAGCACTTTTGATACAGAGTAACTGAGAGAATGGAGCGTCCAAGGCCGTGGCACCCATTCAGAGTGCCAGGAATGTGTGGCCTGTCTAAGACCATATGTATAATGACTTTGTTGTCAGTAACAATTTGCTTGGTAATACTACACTTCACAACAAGTCTGAAGGTGTTACCAACAGGAGATCAGACCAACAATATGATGACACAAGTAGCGGAAGTTACAGTGAAATGTGTTAATTGAGTTATGATGTTTCTATTTTCTTCCTGAGAAGGATTGATATGTAAAGGTTATAAGCAGCAGTTATCCGTGTACAAGAGGACGTACAAGGAGAGGGGTGAAACTGAGGGATTTTTTACATACTTTTAATATTTACATTTTATATTACAGAAGTAACTCAACAGTGATAAATTGATATGTTTATTTCCTACTTTGAACTATACTATTTCTTGTTTATACTATGGTGACTGAGGGTTCGGTTTAGGCCGAGAGTGCGACAGCAAGGCCTGTCCATTTAGCCCGGCTATAGAATGAAATCTTTACTATGCTTGCTAAACATTTACAGCCTAAGCATTTTTCAAATTTTCAAAAAACTTACTTCACAGGTTCAAGAAGAGTGATCATTTATGTGAAAATCAGAGATGAAGAGTATAAGTGTGATTTAATGGCTTGAACTTGTATTTATTATTATTTACTATTATTATTACAATGTTTGATTAATCAGTTATCAGAGAATGATAAAAAGAGAGGAATTGTTATGGAATTTTTCCTTATGGGTATAAATCAAACAGTGAAAATTAGATTTCAGATGTATGCATTATATGTCTTCTCACTCGTAGTTAGAAAAGCATTCTTTGTGTGATGATTTACTATGATTGGGAAGTGATAGAGGTAAGGAAACGCAGATGGTCAGGGGGTCAAGGGGGCATTTGCCTGCCTTTTCTGTATAACCATTAATAGATAAACAACTTGGTATCTCTCTCCTGTAGGGGAGGGAAGAAATAGGGCCTTGAGGGAAAAGGACTATAAAACAGGTGGCACTGTGACTCCTTATCTCTCTCTCTCTCTCTCTTTTTCCTGACTGACTCACAGCTATGTGTGTTAGAACGAGGATCTTCTTGCAAGGGAATAAATACTTTATTAATATAATTTGGACTCAGAGTTGTCTCTTACTCAGTGATGATGTTTGTTAGAAAGAAATTGCCACAACAACACAATTTGCCTATTTTGATATTGTGCAGTGCTTTGTTACAATTTGTATTGTTAAAAGCGTTATATAAATAAAGGTGACTTGACTTGACTTGACTACTCACAAGGTTCTTTTCCTTCAGATCTTCCAGAAGACTCTTTACGGTTTTCTTTGCTCTCCGTTCTCGGGCCTTTGCATTTTGCTTCTCCCGCTCTAGACTCTCCACTCTAGTCAAAGCTTCACTGAGTCTGGCCTTTAGACGAGTAGGAGAATTGGGCAATGCATAGTTGTCCTAGTAGAAAGAATGATGAAAATATTTTCAGTGATGTTTATATCATACCACTCACAGTTGTTTTGGTGCATAGCACTGCATATGTGCAGGCACACATTCTTAATTTCTTTACCCGTAATATCACTGCCAGCACCATGAGTATGGAAAAGAGAGAAGGGGTACGTGTGTGTGTGTGTTTGTTTGAGAGTGTCAGTGAAAGAGGGTGTGTATGTGTTCATGTGTGTATTTATTTATAACATATAAAAAGTGTTTATGTGAGTATGTCTGAAAAGAGTTGCAGAAAGCGAGGGAGAGATTTTGATATGACCAGAGCCATGATGCTCAACGCTGTATGGGACATATCAAATAGCCTACAAATACTCACATCATTGGGCTGAGGATCACTTTCAGGGAAATGCTGAGAAAAGTCCACTGGTAGGCTCTCTTCAGCTTTCCTTGAAGTTTTTGTGTTCCTTGTCATTACAGGCTAAAATATAAGAAACATAATACTTAAAAAATAACTTCTTTAAAAACACTTGAAAAGGTTTTAGTATCCCACAGTGTACTGTAATACACAATACATCACTAATTCCTAAACATGCAGAAAGAACTAATGGTAAAATTAGTCACTTTTATCAAAGTGTGATATTAACTTTTACATATGAATCATAGACATCTCTGTTAGCATGTAGAGTAAAAATACACCTACTCTTGGAGATGACATGGGAAGTTGAAGACAGATGTGGTCGCACCATCTCTAAGCCTGACAATCTTACAATCTGACAATCCTGTCAAAATCATCAGGCTTGAAGTGCCCACTACAGAGATTTGATGACTCAGTCACAACAAAACCCTCCCGTCTTATAGCAACTTCCCACTGCCTCCTCAATCCTGTATCACTGGGAAACCTTCAAAATGTGAAGATGAAAAAAAACAGCAAGAGACAACGAGAGAGAGTACCAGTTCCTGCTGTAATAACGTTACATCGTTAGTTACGATGACAATATTATAAAAGGTAAAATAACCAAAATTATTGTTCAATCTTACTTGTGAAAGGTAATCCCACGCGATCTGGTATCAATACTGCGCCTGTTATTGCAACCGTAAGATGCACAAAACTCAATATGGCGGCGATGCTGGTTACGTTCCAGCACGTCATGGGGCGTCTACGTATATATGTCTATGGTTTTACGCCCCAGGCAGTTTTACGCCCCTGTTGTTCCTGATGCGTCCAGTAGGGGGAGAATGATATAAGGCGAAATAACATCATTCAAATCAGCGCACAACACTTACTCATTAATAAACGTCCCATTCATAGATTTGATTTAGGTTGGATTCAGTTCTGATGGCTCATATACTCGCACCTCCCCCTACTGGACACATCAGGAACAACAGGGGCGTAAAACTGCCTTGGGCATAAAACTGTCTGGGGTGTAAAACTGTCTGATCCAGGTCTGCAACCTCCCCGTATAAACTGTCTGGGGCGTAAAACTGTCTGATCCAGGTCTGCAGCCTCCCCGTATAGGGGTGTACTTGCCTGTACGGGCAGGCTGTGCTATATCATCCAAGTCGATAGGTGGCGCTGTTACAAAACACATAGGTTCCTAGAACTGCGGTCCTGAAACTGCAGCTCCTCCAGTTGTGCAGGAACTTCTCCCTGATCCAGTTGGCCGTGACGTTTTCTCCAAAGGTGGAGCCTCGGAGGTTAGTATCTCCCAATAATAAGGCCCTCTCTGGTTCTGGTAAGACCATGGTCCGACGCCAATGATTGGTTCACTTTAAAATAGGGTTGTAGGGTGATCTCTCTAATTGGTCAAATAGGGATCCTCGTGTTCTGTGTGAACCAATCCACACTCAAGGTTGTGATTAATTTGCTCCACACTGTGTTTCACGCTGTTAAACAATAGCTGGTAACCAGCGCAAGTTGTATTTGTTAATAATCTTTCACTTTTGTTAAATTATCTGCGCGGCAATCATCTGTCGATTTTTATAAACCAGAATATGCTAGAAAACGGTAAACAAAATATAGCTATGGTCACTTGCACGGCACCGGTAAACATCGCTGTCATCAAATACTGTAAGTGTGTAACGTTATGTCCTAATCTATCAAAGTTCAGTAACAATAACATTCAGTTGTTAATATTATGTTGTAAGATGATCATTATTTTTGTTTTGAGAAAGGGTTCAGTGTCTTGTAACTTACCAAGTTCATGTCATTTTCAAGTTTGTGATCGTTTATATACAGCGTGGCAGCAAACGAGTAAGTTATTTGTTAAATGTAACGTTACAGTTGTTACTGTAGGGTTGAAATGCTAAAACATAGCGCTGAGGATAAAGGCAAAACATATTGTAACACTTTGTGTTTGTAAAACTTTAGTGGAACATGTTTATAGTTAATGTGATGAGCTACACTTGTGGTTATTTTGTTAACTGTACGATCTTAGGGAGAAACCTACGTAATGCATCTACTAAAATTACCAAAACACTAAAAAGGCAGGGGAAAAAATAAAGAAGAAAAGACACAAAGCAGTGACAGTCACACATTAGTTTAAGTGACCAAATACATTTTGGTGACACTGTCTACACTTTTTGTTAATAATATTAATTTTATTAACAATAACATTTTCAATTAAATAACATTGAACACGTTCTGCTTATATTTTCATCTGTTTTGTGGAGTTAATAATTATTGACATTGAATCAGGGGGGAAACGTGATGAAGACCTCATTCTGCCAATCAATTCATCCCTCAGCGTAACATTGCATCAGGACCAGGTGAATTAAAGTCCCAATATTATTAACCCTGTCAGCATCTGTCATTGTACCCAAATTAATTTAAAGAGCTCCAGATTATTAGCTCAAAAAATGAAGTCACCATTATATACTGTAACTCTCTTTCTCAGCTCAAAACAACCACAACAATTGCATGCAGTAGAAATTTCCAGCAAGACCGCATCTGGTTGAATGGCAAAGAAGAGGATATCAGCAACCCCAGGCTGCAGTCATGTCTGCAGGAGAGTATGTTCCTGACTTTCAGAACATTAAAATAAGTTAAACTGTATGTCAGGAGCTGTCATTGTGATGTCAATCTCATTTAAATTCACCAGTTCGAAGGTTTGCTCGCAAGAGACGAAATACTGGCAATTCCACTTCTGACGTCAGCAGTGTGTCGCATAAGGTCCATATTTGCTCTGTGAATAATTTTCCAACTGCTGCTGGCCTGGCATCATCTGCATCCGGCTATGCCTGTCTGGGTGAGTGAAAACAAATTGCATATACAGTTGCAATCAAATTTATTCAACCTCCTTGACCTGTAATACATTCTGCTCCCGTGAACATAACTTTATGAAAACAACCAAGGCATCAGTTATAGGGTTAGGACTAGAGATCGGCCGATATGGGTTTTTCTATAACCGATGCCGATGTTTAGAGGTCAGGGTCAGCCGATAGTCGATATGTGCTGCCGATTTTTTTGGCCGACTTTTAGGGCCGATATCTTTAAGTTTTCCCCTTAATTTGCATGCTAAAATATCACACGAATAATAAGTGGATGCACAACATTTCTAAACTTAACATCATAATTTATTGAACACTGACTTCAACCATCTCTCAAATCTTAATTTTGTGCACAGTATTAAAATAAAATATTTATCCAAAGTTAACCAAACAAACTGACCAAGTATTAAATATATAAAACAGGTCATATAAAAAAAAAAAAGTTCAATCATTTACATAAATTATCAAACATTAATTAACATTAACAACATATTTATATCACATTATCAAAAGTTTTAGAGCATTTATCAAGCAGAACTTTGAAAGTTTGTTGGAACATAAATGTAAACTTAAATATATGTTTAAATACAACAAATTGAAAAATATAAAAAATCAAATATATAAAAAATAAATAGTAGTAGTGCTGCAAACACACTAGCAACCAGCAACATTTGTGTTTGGTATAAATGACACAGAACATCTAAAGTGCATTCTAACTTTCTGCTTTTAGCAACTTTCAGTATGTTTATATAAAACAAAGTCCTCAAGCAACTAACTGTGAATGCACTTGACTTACAAGCATCAAAAATCTCTTTTAGTTAAAATAACATGGCAGCAAACCCCTCATTTTTGAGTGAAGGAAATGATGTAAACATTACAGAACAATATAAAGGAATGTGCTTTAATTTGAACTCGATTGCAGTCCCTGAGTCTTCCTCACTCTACCCATCTTTCACTGAAAGTTCTCAGTACTCCAGGTTGTCATGCAGGATACACAACTGTTCTGCATGTTCTTTCTCAGCTGAATACGTTAACTTAAGACATAACTGACTGTGTTTACCAGAATACTTGCCAAAACGGGTATTTTAACATAACGTGTATGTATCCGTCCGTTGAGGCATTGTCTGAAACGCGGTATCTGAATATCTCTCTCTCTCTCTCTCTCTCTCTCGCGAGTCCAAACGCTGCAAATGATACACTTTCACTCTATAGTGGTTAAACATAACAGTTAATCCGTGAATCACATGCGTGCCGAACCGTGGGGACTGGTCCGTATGGATCACGGATTGTCTACTGCACCCCTAACCAAAACCATTCACTAATGTGTTGTTTTTGTTAACAGATTGCTGACAAGTTACAAATCTAGTAATCACGCACACACACAAATCTTTGTCATGTTGCGCAGCCTTGTATGCAAGGACTGACGGTTAATGTTAGACAGGTTTAATGGGGATAATAACTACGACGTATATATATATTCATTGGTCGGAACACGTCACTTTATTAGGCTGATGTCCATTTTGATTCGCATTACACAGTTGATGAAAACACACGCAGATGCACATATTCATGAGCTGAATTTTCATTAATGAAAATAAGTTGGATGGAAACCCGGCTATTGTCTGCATCAAACCTTGCTTCTGAACAAATGTCATACACCGTTCTGGGCTTCTCTAGGACAGTTCTATCTCCGAACACGGTGCTGTCTGTGAGCTGGGCGGAGTAACGAGCCCGTAGCCCTGAAGTGTTTGTGAGAGCTGCCGCCTTCTCCACCCCACGCACAGAGTGAAATTATCCGACTCAGATAAAGGACAAGTAAAACCGAACTTATAACATTTGGGCTAATTTGTTAGCAAGCAAGCTGCTGATAGTTTTCAACTACAGTCCTTAAAGTTGTAAGCGATCCTTCAACCAGCTGTAGCATTATGCCAGTTCCCGACGGTTCTATGCTATTAGTTTTTTCTTTCGCTAAGTGAAGCAACGCTTCATAGTTTACTAGTAATATATAGTAAATATGTGGCCA
Organism: Gymnocypris eckloni scoliostomus; assembly: GCA_027564155.1. Classification (NCBI taxonomy): domain Eukaryota; kingdom Metazoa; phylum Chordata; class Actinopteri; order Cypriniformes; family Cyprinidae; genus Gymnocypris; species Gymnocypris eckloni. Next base: position 35,348,156 of record CM050423.1, read on the forward strand.
TATGACTTTGAAATATCAGCATTTAAGCCTTACCTTTATCTCCCAGGACTGTTGTTGAATCTTCAAAAAGTTTTTGCTTGGGGTCCTTCACATGCAGCAGCAGCACGTTACAATAACACGGTGCTGCCCGCGGATGTGCCTGACTTTAAATCGGGGCTACTAAACACGTATATCTGCCGATATATAAAACAATTGAAAATATTGGCCCGATATATCGGCTGACCGATATATCGGCCGACCTCTAGTTAGGACTGTTGCATATTTCCAGATAAATATATTTTGAGACACAAATAAAGATGAAGGTATTTACAATTATTAAACAAATTTAAAAATAAGATCCACAAATATATACAGAAGTTTCACAAAAATTATATATAATAAAATGAGATTTGCTTTATTTTCCACTTTTCCACCTAATATATTTATATATTGTCATTCCACTAAATATGTGTTTAGAATTATACTTACTAATGTAGCTTATAATTGATTAGGCAAAGAAATATATATAATGAAGATAGAATATGGTAAATGCCCATACGGTAAAATCAGTTTATTTATTGCTGGTGTAGACCTACAGAAGTACTGTCATGATTGAGTGAGATTTATACATCATCTGAAAGCTGAATAAATAGGCTTTCCATTGATGTATGGTTTATGATACTAAGAAAATCACGTTTAAACTTGTCCAAATTAAGTTCTTAGCAATGCATATTACTAATAAAAAAATATTTGTGATATATTTACAGTAGGACATTTACAAAATATTTTCATGGAACAAGATCATTACTTAATATTCTAAAGATTTTTGGCATGAAAAAAAAAACTAAAAATAATTTTGACCCATACAATGTACAGGTACATCTAAAAAAAATTAAGTATCATCAAAAAGTTACTTTTTTCTTGTAACTTATTTCAAAAAGTGAAAATTTCAGATATTTTAGATTCATTACATGTAAAGTAAAACATTTAAAAAATGATTGGATGAATCTAGGGATGATTAGAGCTTACAGCTCATGAAAGTAAAAAATCAAGTATCTCAAAATATTAGAATATTTACATTTGAGTTTCAATAAATTACCATCCCTACAGTATAAATTACAGGTTTCTCTTGTTCTTTGAAACCACAATAATTGTGCTGACTTGGCAGTGGTCCAGAAGACAATCATTGACACCTTCCACAAAGAGGGTAAATTGCAGAGGGTCATTGCTGATAAGTGTGGCTCTTCACAGAGTGCTGTATCAAAGCATATTAAATGCAAAGTTGACTGGAAGGAAGAAATTGGATAAGAAAAGGTGCACACGCAACAGGGATGACCACAAGCTTGAGAATACTGTCAAGCAAAGCTGATTCAAACACTTGGGAGAGCTTCACAAGGAGTGGACTGAAGCTGGAGTGAGTACATCAAGAGTCACCACGCTCAGATGTCTTCAGGAAAAGGGCTACCAAGCCACTTCTGAAGCAGAAACAACGTCAGATCTTACCTGGGCTAAAGAGAAAAATAACTGGACTGTTGCTCAGTTGTTCAAAGTCCTCTTTTCAGATGAAAAACATTTTTCATTTTATTTGGAAATCAAGGTCCCAGAGTCTGGATGAAGAGTGGAGAGGCACAGAATCCATGTTGCTTGAAGTCCAGTGTGAAGTTTCCACAGTCAGTGATGATTTGGGCTGCCATGTAATCTACTGGTGTTGGTCACTGTGTTTTCTGAAGTCCAGTCAACCCAGCCATCTACCAGGACATTTTAGAGCATTTCATGCTTACTTCTGCTGACAAGCTTTATGGAGATGCTGATTTCATTTTCAAGCAGGACTTGGCACCTACCCACACTGCCAAAGGTACCAAAATATGGTCCAATGACCATGGTGTTACTGTGCTTGATTGGCCAGCAAACTCGCCTGACCTGAACCCCATAGAGAATCTATGGGGTTTTGTCAAGAGAAAGATGAGAGACACCAGACCCAACAATGCAGATGACCTGAAGGTCACTATCAAAGCAACCTGGCCTTCCATTACACCTGAGTAGTGCCACAGACTGATTGCCTCCATGCCACGCCACATTGATGGAGTAATTCATGCAAAGGAGGCCCAACCAAATATTGAGTGCATAGAAATGAATATACTTTTCAGAAGCCTGGCATTTCTGTTTAAAATATCCTTTTTTTTATTGATCTTATGTAATATTCAATCTTTCTGAGACACTGAATTGTGGGTTTTCATTTTCTGTAAGCCATAATCATCAAAATTTCAAGAAATAAAGGCTTGAAATATTTTGCTCTGTGTAATGAATCTATATAATATATGGGTTTCACTTTTATGAAATGAGTGACAAGAAATATTGACCTTTTTCACGATATTATAATTTTTTTTAGATGCACCTGTATTTTTGGCTGTTGCCACAAATATACCAATGCTACTTATGACTTGTTTTGTGTAGGGGTGTAAATCGGATGGTTTGTCACAATACGATATCGATTTTCATACCCAGGGATACGATATTTGCAGATACAGGAATATATCTATCAATATATAATAAGATATATTATCATATTAAATACCTATTTTAAACCACCATCTCGATTTTTATTAACTCACAAATGCAACCAAAATATATAACATGAACATGCATCTAAAAAGGCTACTATGGGCTCAGTGCTAAACATCGTTTCTACAGATAACCAAATTACAAGCAATAGCAGAAAATAAATACAATGGAAGAAAGACACAAGTTCAATAAACAGTGCTTTTCAGGTTTTTCAGTTCAGTCTAAAATAAATTTTCAGGTACGCTAAAGAAATGTAATAATCAAATGTAAAATAACTGCATAGTCTTCACTGTATAAATTAAATAGCCTGTAAATTAATACTTTTTGATGTTACAAAGGTTATTTAGTCAGGAGCAGTGAGCACTTGTATTTTTCTTTGACAGCATTATATGTATTATTAATTTTCTTTCACTTTAAGAACGAAAGCACAGATTTAATATACTGATACACATGCCTTTGTTCTCTCCACTGTTTACATTGAGACATATGCTTTTCTTAACCTACTGTTTACAAGGATATTAGCCAAAACATTATTAGCATTTTGATGTAGTTTTGTCTGAATTTATTCATCCATGCTCAAAAAAGCAGAGGAGAGCTCAATTTAGTATTCACGCAGAGTTGACGCAGCTGTCTGTGTGCGTGCTCTTCAGATGTGTGTGCGTGCGTGCGCGCTGCAACAGCGCGGCTGTTCCGCCAACAATCACGAGCGTCTTTTATGCTCGCCTTGAGCCTTCGGGTAGTCCTTATATCGAGTCCTGATACGTGAGATTGAACGAGAATGCACGCGTTGGCGGTAATGCAAAGACGGACATAATGTGAAAATGTGGACAGTGCCAAAATAAAGGTGCCTTTTTATACTACAGATATCGATATTTTACGCGTGGCATCGATGCATCGTATCGTCATACATTGTATCGATATATCAATGAATCGTTACACCCCTAGTTTTGTGGTCCAGGGTCACATATAAGCTTTATTGTTATGATTGTAGACATTTACAGTATTTACAAATGTTGCAACATGAATGAGTGCCAACACGGACCAGCAAGTAGCAAAAGAAAGGAGTTTATTTAACAAAAAGCATAATTAAAGTATTCAAACAGTCAGTAGTCAGTGTTAATGTAAGTCAGTAATGAAGTGTGCATGGCAGTGAACTGTAAATTCAAGGTCTGAACTGTATGCAAACAAAATAAACAACAAAGGAAAAGAGCAAGCGGCAAGCCCAGCTAGCGTGGTCACATTGTGCCCCTCCTCATCAGCGCTACAGGCTTTATAGCTCCGCATAATGAGCCTCAGGTGGGAAGACACACCCACAATAACCAGAATACCTGCAAACCAAAAACAAAACAAGAAAAACACAGGCCCAGCACTAGCTGGGACACAACCCCCCCAATATATATATTTTTTAAATCCACAACCAATTTAAATACTTTAACTAATATCTTTTCCTCCTACTATTATTATTACTCAATATCAATAGGCCACTACCCATATAAACCTCTTAGGGTCGAAACACGAGCAGTAAGACATACACTCACCTGCCACTTTATTAGGTACACCTGTTCAATTGCTTGGTAACACAAATTGCTAATCAGCCAATCACATGGTAGCAACTCAATGCATTTAGGCACCTGGATGTGGTGAAGATGACTTGCTGAAGTTCAAACGCGTCAGAATGGGGAAGAAAGGGGATTTAAGTGACTTTGAACGGTCAATGGTTGTTGGTGCCAGACGGGCTGGTCTGAGTATTTCAAAAACTGCTGATCTACTGGGATTTTCACGCACAACCATATCTAGGGTTTACAGAGAATAGTCAGACAAGAAAAAAAAACACTGTGAGCGGCAGTTGTTTGGACAGAAATGCCTTTTTGATGTCAGAGGTCAGAGGAGAATGGGCAGACTGGTTAGAGATGTTATGGCGCTTTTCCACTGCATGGTACGGCACGGCACGGTTCGGCACGGTTCACTTTGGGGTTTTCCACTGGCTACTGTACCTGGTACCTGGTACTTTTTAGTACCACCTCAGCCGAGGTTCCAAGCGAGCCGCATTACCAAAAACGTGACGGTAAACTCTACTGATCACTGATTGGCCGGAGAGAATCGTCATTACTGCGTCACTGAACTTGCGACACGAGACCCTCCTCTACAGCCCTACCCGCTAGATTTAAATCAGCACAGGCAGCGAAGGATCGGACGCAACTTCTGTTTAAACAAACGCACATTTTGGCATCAACCGCAAAATAGCAGTGTCGTTGTCTGTTGAGGAAGTTCAGACGTTCCTCTCGTTGATAGCCGAGGAGCGGATCCAGTGAGAGCTTGATGGCGCGACGCCGAAGGAAATAGCCTTATGTATATAACGTTACTTTTGAACTTGCTATATTTTCAGAGTGTTTTCTGTTTATATTTTTACCTTTTGTATCTGTGTTTTGCTTCAATTAAAAACAATCTGATCGAATAAGTGTACCTCCAGACTATATTAAATATGTATTATTGTATGAGCACGTAATGAACCTCTTGAAAAAGACAAATGATTAATGCCACGATTATAAAAACCATCACATAAATAAAAAAAACAAGGGATACATTGTATATTTTGAAATATTCAAAAGTTTATTGATAATTCACTTTACAGAACACGCTACATGAGTAGTTAACTAACGTAATCAAGTAACGCAGCACACCTGCACGAACATCTCTCCTCTCCTCTTCTACAGCCCGTGTCACTGCCACCACAGTCTCTGCTGCTGGGGGTAAATCTCAAGCATTCTCATAGACCTCTCCATTGCTGTTAAAAACATCCACATGCCGAGAATGAGGAACACTATTCCGTCTCCTTTCTTTGTTGTGAGTTTGTTTGTGGCGCGTTTAAGATGATGTCACGGCAGTAGAGGCGGCGCAATTATAACGATGCGTGAATAATCCCGCCCACTCTATAGCGGTACTAAACTGCAGTGGAAGCGCAAACCGACCCGAACTGAGCCGTACCGTACCGAGCTGTGCCGAACCGTACCGTACCATGCAGTGGAAAAGCGCCAATAGAAAGGCAACATTAACTCAAATAACCACTCGTTATAACCAAGGTATGCAGAATACCATCTCTGAATGCTCAACATGTCGAACCCTGAAGCAGATGGGCTACAGCAGCAGAAGACCACACCGGGTGCCGCTCCTGTCAGCTAAGAACAGGAAACGGAGACTACAATTCGCACAGGCTCACCAAAATTTGACAATAGAAGATTGGAAAAATGTTGCCTGGTCTGATGAGTCCCAATTTCTGCTGCGACATTCAGATGGTAGGGTCAGAATTAAGCAAAGAACATAAAACGTATGAATCCATCCTGCCTTGTCTCAACGGTTCAGGCTGTTGGTGGTGGTGTAATGGTGTGGGGGATATATTCTTGGCACACTTTGGGCCCCTTATTACCAATTGAGCATTGTTTAAATGCCACAGCCTACCTGAGTATTGTTGCTGACCATTTCCATCCCTTAATGACTACAGTGTACCCATCTTCTGATGCCTACTTCCAGCAGGATAATGCACCATGTCACAAAGCTCAAATCATCTCAGACTGGTTTCTTGAACATGACAATGAGTTAACTTTACTCAAATGGCCTCCACAGTCACCAGATCTCAATCCAATAGAGCACATTTGGGATGTGGTGGAACGGGAGATTCGCAGCCAACAAATCTGCAGCGACTGCGTGATGCTATCATGTCAATATGGACCAAAATCTCTGAGGAATATTTCCAACACCTTTTTGAATCTATGCCAAAGAATTAAGGCAGTTCTGAAGGCAAAAGGGTGTCCAACCCGTACTAGCAAGGCGTACTAAAGTGGCCAGTGAGTGTAAGTCATCCGGATTCAGCTTACCCATGTCCCATCTCTCCACACTCCAGCAATACGGATCCTAGAAGCACTTTTAAGGAGAAGGAAGAAACCCCCAGATTAGGATTGCAGATTGTAGGGTTGCAAAAACATCAATCACTGACTGGGGCTCTGCAACGAATGCAGAAAAGTAAACGGATTGCGGTCTGAATAAATAACAATTTGAGCCCCACCCCTACATACACATCGAAATATTGAAGGGCCCATATTAAGGCAAGTGCTTTTTTTCAACAACCGATTAATTTTCTTGTATTACTTTTATTAATTCCGCTGCTGAAAAGTAGACCGATGGCTTATTAGATTTTCTAAATTAAACAATGTTTCTGAATTTGTCAATCTAGGTTGCAACACACAAATTTTGCAGGAGCTTCAACTTCCTCCCTTTCCCCAGGTGGGATTGCCTCCCCCTCGGAAACTGTTAGTACAGTCGTAGATTTAGAGTCTGCCCTATCGCGAGAGAAATACGGTTTTAAAAGGTTAACATGACACAACTGCTCATACTTCTCTCAATCGAGCGTAGAAATAAGATAATTCAACTCCGATACACACCGAGTAACTATATAGGTAATTTGGCCCATTAGGGTGATGCAGGCAAAGGCAATAATACAAGGACCTGATCACCCGGAGAAAACGCTCGCATTTCAGAATCATGTAGCATTTGTTTGTTTGTTAGACTAGTATGTGTTAGTGTTTAGTTAATAAAACTCTTGTGCACATATTACATGAGTTTCTGATTCTGCCTTGCAAATTAATGTCCCTTTACGACTTTTGATCCTTACTACATGCTCTAATGCATTAATACTAGGGGTGGGCATAGATTAATTTTTTTAATCTAGATTAATCTAGATTAATTGGAATTAATCTAGATTAATCTAGATTAAAATGGCTCATTTGAATTCTGTCAAGGCATTCAGAATATGTGTGCTACCCAAATAATGGCTAAAAGTAAGTCTTTGAGAACGGGTTTCTCAAGCCAGGTGGCGATTAGACCAGGGCTCATCTCCTGTTTCCAAATGCATCACAAACTGCTTGAGAAAGCTGTTCTACTATGATAATTGGTGATGAAAATAAACTATGTTCAATAAGATGTACTTGTGTTTACTAACTGTTTATTCAGTTAAACATGAATTTTGAACTGTAGGCCTACATAAGAGGTCGTGATGAACTGTTTACAGTTTCAATTGGGAAGCTTCTTAAAAATAAATTTTCCCTGAAGCAAACCCGGCGGCTTCATAGCTGCATCCATGTTAGCACGTCACGTCTGATGTGGTAAGTTCACAGTAACGTAACAGGCATACACACAGGTTCAAGCAGAGGGTGACACGGGAGTGAATTCTCAAGTTCACATGAGACCTAAAGCGCATCCTGTTTGCTTAAAAGCGCAACGCTTCGTTGTTATTCTGAGTGCACACAAATAAACGAGAGTCTTTACAGATTCGAAAGATGTATATTAGGCTACTTTTATCTGTATGACCAAAAATGACGGAGATTTTAAGAGCAAGTGAACGCACCGGAGCCTGTCCTGCAGCAAACGCCCACACAAACACTTCAATAGCGCATTTCTCTAGGTTAACATCATATTGAGCGCCATGTAAAGTTGTTACTACATACATCTTTCAGATGAAAATCCATATTTGAGGTTGATGAATGATAGGTGAGCGTTGGATGTCCTGCCCGATTGTATTACCACATAGACCAGCCGTTAACAATCTGTCCATCACGGACTGCGAGCCTCTAGTTCTCGCCCCCTACAGTGCAATTCGACTAGGTATACATCCACGCTTAAAATATCAGGGTGAAAGTCATCATAGCTTGCATAGTATAGACCCAGCTCCCAACCCAACTTTAAGAATAGATTAACGGCGATATTTTTTTTATCGCCGATAAGAGTCTCACGTTAACGCAGCACGTTAACGCCGATAACGGCCCACCACTAATTAATACTTAAGAAAGTTTTCTGTGGTCACGAAAATATCCTTTCTTAAAGTTGATATGAATTTACACTGAATGTTCGCTGGACAAACAGATTACATTATGGCAATTTAATTCTGCTACAGTTACTACTGGCAGCTGATATAAATAATTGTAATTAACCATAATTAATTCTAATTATTTATGTACATTTCCCTTTTGAGCAAATTTGTTACAATCACGATCAAATAATCGCTTAATTTTCCCCTGCTTTTTCTCCTAAAATGGCTAAAGGACCACGGATTTTATGCCCCAAAACCAGCTCATTAGGGCTAAAACCTAGACTGCGTGACCTCTCTTGTTGCCAAGGCAATCCCTCCTCCCAGTCATGATTCCGTTCAGTACAATAAGCGCACAACAACGTTTTCAACGTCCAGTGAAAGCGCTCCAGCGCACCTTGACTTTGCAGATGATAAGCGCTTGATTGTTGGTGCTGCACTCACAGTTGCTTTAATATTTCGGCAAACATTTTGGAGGAAAAATTTGTTCCCTGATCACTTTGAATAATTTGCGGTATAGCAAAAATAGCAATAAATTGTGAAAGAGCCTTAACTACGGCCTTGGTGGTAATATACCACAACAGAAAAGCAACAGGATAATGGGTATTTTAACGCATGACCATCAACAAAAATGTACTCCCCGATCTTGAGGTGGTAATGGGCCCACGCAGTCAATCAAAAACTGTTAAAACGGTTGTCCCATAGCAGGTATGGGACATAACGTAGCTGGTTTAAGAGATTAATTTGGTTTCCCCATCATTTGACACATACGTGACATGCAAGGCCGGACTTACCATTGGGCTTGAGTGGGCTCGAGCCCATGGGCCCCGCCCAATAGGGGGCCCCACCCGTTTCCGTTCATTTGATTTGTTTATTTTTCAATTAAGGTTCGTTTATTGGTCTGGCATTGATAACAACCCTGCCATGTTAAAGGAATGACATCGTTTAAATAGTTAAACTATTTGTCAGGCATTTTGATGTTTGCTGATAGGTTATTGGTGCGTTGGCTTTACGCTGTTGTACCTAGCGGCCACATTAATCTGTATAATGGCGGACAAGCGGTATCGGAGCGGCGCGCTTAAAAGAAGACAAAAAAATGAAAGACAGCGACGTGAAAAGGAAGCACTCAGTAAATTGAAAACGATTACTGGATTGTTCACACCTGTGACACCACAGCCTGATGCACCTGTGCTAGCTGAGAGATCAGTGGACAACAACCTGCTGGAGCCGATCTGATTTCACGTGCAGAGCAGCCCATCAGTGGATTATCGTCTTTTCAGTCAGAAGCCATGGAGGCGGCAACAGAAACAGCGACTGCACCAGATAGGCTGTTTTTATTGTATTTGTGTGCATAGTTTTGATGTTTTTCAAAGGCAACTAAAACTCACCTACTTTCATACTCAACTCTCTCTCTCTCATTTTATCTTTAATACTCTTACTCTCTCTCTCTCTCTCTCCCTCTCCCTCTCTCTCTCTCCCTCTCTCTCACTCTCTCTCTCTCTCACACACACACTTTATCTTGCACTTTGTTCAATGTGTTTTGATATTTTTTTGCAACTGAGAGCACTTGCTTTATTGCATTATAATTGCAGACAGCCCTTTATTGCATTATCCCTGTAATTTTAATTGAGCTAGGCATGTTACATATTATTGATTTTTGGATTGCTACACTGTAAAAAGATGCAAGATGTTTGTCTTGTAAGATGTTTTACAAACAATTTTGTTTACATATTAGACTAAATTATCCATTAAGGTTTCTATAACAATTCACTGTTTTTCATTCATAAATGTACATAAAATTGATAATGTGGTGACTTAACCACTTAAAAAAATACCTCAATGACAAAGTAATTGTTGTTTCAGTTGCTGTGAAAATTTTTCTATTAGCAAAATAGGACAATCAGTGTACAGTAGATATTATACTCAAATTGTTTAGATGTACTCATACATGTATGTGAGTCAGCCTATACTATATATTATCTGGATATGTATACAATCTGTAAAATCAGCACTTGCACACTTATTTTTTTATTTAACATTAATACGTGTATGTTTACAAGTTACTGAAAATCTTTATTACTGCAATCTTATAAGGATTTTGGATGTTTTCCAGTACATGTAAAATTTTGTTGTTATTTTGAGATCATTCTGCCAAAGAAACTGAATTTTGTGCATTGCAAAAAATACATGATCACTGTGGTCATATAAATAAATAATTATATTTAGACTGGGCATAATTGTTATAGAGATACATAGCTCTATCATACATGTTGTGTGTAGTGTTTGTTGGGGGAAAATTACACCACAAATCCAAATGCTGTGTGTATCAGTTGAGCTTTGTCCATTAGCTCTGCCATCTAATGGACAAATTTAGGTACTGCACCTAAACAAAATCTCAAAGCTCATTTTTTAAGATATCAGCCCAAATTTGGAACATATAAAAACGTTGTCATAAACTTAAACCTCTATAACATTTCTGTTTCACTTTAACTTTTCTCAGTTCCACAATGAACTAACAAGGTTCTTCCTTAAAATGGGAAATTCTAAAATGTTCTTCCTTATTTCTGTGCTCCAAAACTTCCAATTTTTAATCAAAGCTTTTTTACATTTTTGTCCACTAAATACCTCAGTAATTTTTTTTTAACTGGCTCTCAGGGTTAAGGTCATTTATAGAGTGAGTAGGGGCCCGAAAATGACTCAAGCCCAGGGGCCCCCACGATGCTAAGTCCTGCCCTGGTGACATGTTTTGATGAACTTAGAAACATCTTTTTTTAACAAGGGCCAATAAAATTGCTCAATTCGTAAGTTTTCATAAGTTTTCTTAACCCCCAAATGGCCGGCAAAGGGACCATGCGCTACATCGAGCACGACCTTATCTTAGTAAGTAGGTACTATCTTACTTATCTTACCTTAGCTTAGTAGGTACTACAATCTGTACCACAGACTCACCCCCGCAAAACGCACTCTGGGACATACATTTCCATAACAGCATCCCATCTTGTAGAAAATACCCGGTTGCTGCGCTTTGCACCTCATCTGAAGACAAAACCGTGTTAAACAACTGGGATAACGTCGGGTCTTCCTTCTGCGCAGCTGTTAACTCTGCACAGGAAAAAGTGGGGAGAAGAGAAAGACCAGAAACAACATAATGACAGGACTTCTACAAAGGAGCCTCCTCGAACTCTCCCTGCACCAACTCATTAGCTGCTTTTGTTTAAAGACAGAGTCGCAGCACATGATGGAAAAACATTTGAAAATTCCTCCGCAGTAACATCGACCGGACTGACCATAGACAGCGAAGTAACAGAGACACATCTGGCCACACGCCCTCCCAGCCAAATTCTTACCCAGAATTACATCTACTCCCCCTACTGGCAATGACAGGCAAACACCCATAATGGTCTCACCGTTCACCAGTTCAGACTGCAATACCACCTTGAGCTGCAGAACAGACATGCACGTAAGTGCTATTCCCTGAATCAACACACTCTTTCCTAAACTTAATGCTGTTGAAAAAGTCAGGGTAGATTCTAAAATAAAGGATTTGGAAGCACCAGTGTCATGCAAAATCCTCACAGGTACATTTTCAGCTCCCCCGGCAACGAAACAAACCCCTCCGTCACAAACGGAATATAACTCGGGTTTAATCTGGACAAACATTCATCCCGCCGGACAACCTGAAACAGTTTCTCATCAGGACAAAGATTAGGATGAACAAAATCAGACAATAATACCGGTGAGGAAACATTTTTGAATTCTCATCTCTTATTTTTGAGGACAGGACATTCTTTTTCCAATGCCCTTCTTAAAACAATAATGGAACACAGAATCAGGAACTGCTCTTGAAAGTACAATTGGCATTATCTGCTATTAATAAATCAGGTTTCTGAAAATTCGGTCTCTTATCTTAAGATATGTCTCTCCAGCCCCAAGATGTGTAAAGAAGGGGTCCCATACTTTATAGAATTTAAAAGGTTTGTCTTTTAATGCTGTTGAAAAAGCTTCAAATGGAATAAGACCTTTGATTGTGTTAATCCACTGTGCTATTGAAGGGACTTGTTATCCAGCATACAAGTATGCATTTGCAGGCACATTGGAGTAAGATTTGAAGAAGATGGGTTGCTTGGAATCTGGATGAGAGTTCCTTTCTCATGCCAAGCAAACAAGTCATTGGTCCTATTTGTAATGAGCAGCAAATACATTTTCTCTAGTTCCTTTAGGACGCCCATCCAGAATTGTTGTATTTTTGAGCAGCTCCAGAAACAGTGGATATGGGTTCCTTCTAGATTTTTACATTTATTGCAGAGGTTTGAGAGTTTTGGGTTTACATTGTCTTTAGGCAGGAGTCACATGCAGATTATGAACAATATTAAACTGCATTTCCCAGGCAGAGTTATTGGCAAGATAGGAAGGCATCTCACATATGTTTCCCAATCCGTTATCTGAATTTCTTCTCCAAAGTCCTTTTCCCATAACACCCTAGTTTTGTCTGAGCTATCTGTATTTGCCTTTATCAAAATACTATAGAGGATTTTGGATGCAGATCTAGATGAAGTACATTTATTTAATTGTTCCTTCATTGGGGATATGCAGAGGCCACTTGAATAGGCTCTGAGGTTTTTTTGTTATGAAGCTGCGTATCTGCTGATATGTCAAGAAAAACGTATTATCAAGATCATATTTTGCAGTGAATTGTTCAAAGGTCATTAACTGTTTATTCTCCATCAAATCTCTGATGACATGTATTCCTTTTGTCTCTCAAATGTATTAGGCCATCATTCATCCCCGGCGGGGAAATCTGGGTTGTTATGTAAGGGTGTGAGAAGTGAAAGGTGGGAATCAAGCCCTTCTATTTTGCGGACTAGTTTCCATATTTTAATCATATTCTTAAGAATAAAATTATCTTTAATTAGAATTCGCTGTTTTTTTGGGCGAAAGATATAGTAAGTTCCATAGAGGAACTGGCCTGAGAGTTGTGGATTCTGCGCTGATCCAAGTTGAGTTTGGATCATTTAAGTGCCATTCCAGTATAAAACAAAGATGGGCAGAGTTGATATAGTTTAATGTCAGGGGCCGCTAGTCCTCCACATCTGCTTGGTAGTGTTAAAAAGTTATATCTCAGTCTTTGTCTTTTTTTTGCGCCAGATAAAGGAAATAATGAAGCCACGTAACTGTTTTAGTGCTTTGTTAGCAATGAGAACTGGTAACATTTGAAATGGGTATAGAAGGCGGGGTAGAATATTAATTTTAACGAGGTGAACACGGCCTACAAGGGATACGGGAAGATTACACCATCTATCTAGATCTGATCTAATATTCTTAAAGATAGGGGCAAAAATGCTTTTATTCAAACTTTCCAAGTTCGGCGTAATCTTTATACCCAAATAGACAAAGCCTGTCGGAGACAATTTAATTGGGTGAGATATTGTGGAGTCGTGGGAATATGATTTACTTAATGGCATTGCTTCTGATTTAAACAAAATAATTTTATACCCCGAGAAAGAGCCAAAATTGGAAATCTTATCAATCAGATATGGAATTGAATGTTGTGGAGAATTGAGGTAAATTAAGATGTCATCAGCATAAAGTGAAATTTTATGTTTTCTTTTCTAGTCTAAAGGTGCGTTCACACCAGACGCGAATGAAGCATTACGCGCGAATGATTTACATGTTAAGTCAATGCAAAGACACGATAGACAATCCTGCGGATTCGCGCTAATGACGCGAACCATGAAATAGTTTAGAATCTTCTTTCTTTTTACTGGATTTTTAACTAGGGATGCAACGATACAATTTTTTCAGAACCGATCCGATCTGATACCGCAAATTCTGAGGATCGGCCAATCCGATACCATTGCAGTTGTTTTTATGTAACTTCGAATTGCTATACTTCTCTGTGTTGACCCGTGCGTCACTCTTCTGTGTGTTAAACACAATCTATTACAGTGTTTCTCAACTGGTGGGTCAAAGTGCTGGGTATGCAGCCCAAAAGTGGGTTGCAAGACCATTCTGAGAGGGTCACGGATTGTTTACAGCCAAAGAAACGACATCAACAAAAACGTAATTCTAAATGCTTTTCTGATGCGAGACTTTATTTTAAAAGACGTGTTTTGTCACTCGGTCAGATAATCTGACTCGGATGCAGGAAAGAGTGCCTGAGAAAAATTTGCTGTCCCAATTCAGTTTCTGAGGTCGTATGAGATGTTGACTGGTTTATTGTCAGTGGCATTATTCTATCGTTATTTTCGTAACTTGTTATGAAATAAAAAGTCTCTCACCTCAGAAAAAACGAACTATCCGCGGCGAACACGGCACCGCGCTGTAACATTATATAACTTCACTAAAGCGCAGAAACTACAAGCATGCAGCAGTACAGTACAATAAAAGTAGCCTACAGCACCAACAAATCACATAACTGTACTGCATGTGTTTGCTGGGAAGGATTTGCATGAAGGTGTGATATTCATTCTATTCAGGAGCAGTTTCCACGTTTCATTAACAGTCCCCTAGGTTGTTTTCATAACCAAAAAATACCATGATATTTTCACTTCGTGTCATTTTGCAGGCTATATGTTTAAATCAGTGGTTCTCTATCTATTTTTCGACCGTGCAGCACTATGGTCCAAGTGCAAGTCTCACAGGCCGCACGCATGTCATTTACATATTAGTCACCAATACAAACCAACCAGATTTATAAAAAAATGTATAGCCTAAATATTATGATATCTAAACGATTGCAATTATTTAAATAAATAAATAATTATACTCACCATTAATAAAACGCCTAATGCTGTGGGGGGCTGGCCAATTACATTTAACTGCTGGTTATATTCTGTATAATTATGTATGTGACGAATAAAAATCTTGAATCTTGAGAAATTCTGCTGGAAAGGAGTAACAGCACAATAAAGTTGTGATTGTAAGTTACAGTCTGTAAGACTTGACACGCAACATTGCAGAAAAATTCACAAATGTAGCCTATGTTGATCCAAATATTTAGAGCATTTTCGATTTTAATAATCTAAGGTTCTCTCCAGAGATGTTTTGACACATTTTCTGTAATTAAGGATAAGGATGATGTTTCTTTTTACCTGAACATGTTCAGTGTGAGGCAAGCACTGCTGATTCTGACACTATTCTTGTTCCTTCGCTGGCATTTCCCACATTTAGTTTCCTCCCTTAACAAATGTGTCCATTCTGATGCTCAATTTTACCAAATGAATGGCTGCTGATGACTATCTGAATCAAATTCTGCCAAAGTGCGTGCTTGTTAAATGCGTAACATTAATTACATGAGTGCATATAGTCTGCTCATGTCTAAAAAATAATATATGAAAAACTAAATTATTTGACAGAACAAAAACATAGCTTTTATTTTTTTCAAATATTTTTTAATTAATGTACAATTTTAAAATGAATTGTAGAACTGAAAGTATTTTTTGATTGTGTTCAGCATGATGGGTCGCGGGTTGAGAACCACTGCTTTAAATGAATGTGCTGGCTCATACCAAAATAATTGTATTAACAAAAAATGAGTTTGGGACGGCTATTTAATAGCCTTGCCTTATAGGCTGTTTATTCAGTCATATATTCATATTCATAACCGTTTTGGCTTAATTTTTGTGAAAAATAAAGTTGCTTTGATTTAGTTTTTATATATATATATATATATATATATATATATATATATATATATATTAGTGGTGGGAATAGATCATTTTTTTAATCTAGATTAATCTTGGAATTAATCTAGATTAATCTAGATAAAATGGCTCATTTGAATTCTGCGAAGGCATTCAGAATATATGTGCTACCCAAATAATGACTAAAGTAAGTCTTTGAGAATGGGTTTCTCAAGCCAGGTGGCGCATTAGACCAGGGCTCATCTCCTGTTTCCAAAATGCATCACAAACTTTAATCTCTTCCGTCCCAATCCCACGAAAAAACTGGAGGAAAATCCGTTCCACTCCCGGAAGAATGACTCCCATTCCCTCCACTCCCGTGTTGTTGTTTTTTTTTTTGCCGATAACTGTCAATTACAGTAAAAATATAATACAGATCACAGCGTGCCCACCTTATTAGTTGAATAAAACCCAAAATGTCGTTTTGTTATTATATTGAACTGAAAGCCATCTTATGCACAGTGTTGCACAGATTAAATTTCATGTAAATCATCCATGCTAACACACACGTCTTCTATTTTATTTTTAGACATTTCACTCTCTATAGATATATTTCTCAAAGACGGAGTTTCAAGTTTCTCGCTCAAGTTCACATGAGACCTAAAGCGCATCCTGTTTGCTTAAAAGCGCAAGCGTTTCGTTGTTATTCTGAGTGCACACAAATAAGCGTAGAGTCTTTACAGATTCGAAATATGTATTAGGCTACTTTTATCTGTATGACCAAGAATTACAGAGATTTTAAGAGCAAGTGAGCGCACGGAGCCTGTCCTGCAGCAAACGCTTCCACTCAAACACTTCAATAGCGCACATTTCTCTAGGTTAACATCATATTGAGCGGCCATGTAAAGTTGCTACTACATACATCTTTCAGATGAAAAGCCATATTTGAGGTTGATGAATGATAGGTGGCGTTTGGATGTCCTGCCCGATTGTATTACCACATAGACCAGCCGTTAACAATCTGTCCATCACGGACTGCGAGCCTCTAGTTCGAAGACTCGTTCTACTTCCCCTACAGTGCAATTATTCGGCTAGGTGTACATCCGGCTAAAATATCAGGGTGAAAGTCATCATATAGTATAGACCCAACTCCCAACCCAACTTTGAGAATAGATTAACGGCGATATTTTTTATCGCCCGATAAGAGTCTCACGTTAACGCAGCACGTTAACGCCCGATAACGCCCACCACTAATATATATACAGTGGGTACGGAAAGTATTCAGACCCCCTTAAATTTTTCACTCTGTTATATTGCAGCCATTTGCTAAAATCATTTAAGTTCATTTTTTCCTCATTAATGTACACACAGCACCCCATATTGACAGAAAAACACAGAATTGTTGACATTTTTGCAGATTTATTAAAAAATAAAAACTGAAATATCACATGGTCCTAAGTATTCAGACCCTTTGCTGTGACACTCATATATTTAACTCAGGTGCTGTCCATTTCTTCTGATCATCCTTGAGATGGTTCTACACCTTCATTTGAGTCCAGCTGTGTTTGATTATACTGATTGGACTTGATTAGGAAAGCCACACACCTGTCTATATAAGACCTTACAGCTCACAATGCATGTCAGAGCAAATGAGAATCATGAGGTCAAAGGAACTGCCTGAAGAGCTCAGAGACAGAATTGTGGCAAGGCACAGATCTGGCCAAGGTTACAAAAAAAAATTCTGCTGCACTTAAGGTTCCTAAGAGCACAGTGGCCTCCATAATCATTAAATGGAAGACGTTTGGGATGGCCAGAACCCTTCCTAGAGCTGGCCGTCTGGCCAAACTGAGCTATCGGGGGAGAAGAGCCTTGGTGAGAGAGGTAAAGAAGAACCCAAAGATCACTGTGGCTGAGCTCCAGAGATGCATTCGGGAGATGGGAGAAAGTTGTAGAAAGTCAACATCACTGCAGCCCTCCACCAGTCGGGGCTTTATGGCAGAGTGGCCCGACGGAAGCCTCTCCTCTTTAGTAGTTTGCTAAAAAAACACCTGAAGGACTCCAAGATGTTGACAAATAAGATTCTCTGGTCTGATGAGACCAAGATAGAACTTTTTGGCCTTAATTCTAAGCGGTATGTGTGGAGAAAACCAGGCACTGCTCATCACCTGTCCAATACAGTCCCAACAGTGAAGCATGGTGGTGACAGCATCATACTGTGGGGGTGTTTTTCAGCTGCAGGGACAGGACGTCTGGTTGCAATCGAGGGAAAGATGAATGCGGCCAAGTACAGGGATATCCTGGACGAAAACCTTCTCCAGAGTGCTCAGGACCTCAGACTGGGCCGAAGGTTTACCTTCCAACAAGACAATGACCCTAAGCACACAGCTAAAATAACGAAGGAGTGGCTTCACAACAACTCCGTGACTGTTCTTGAATGGCCCAGCCAGAGCCCTGACTTAAACCCACTTGAGCATCTCTGGAGAGTCCTAAAAATGGCTGTCCACCAACGTTTACCATCCAACCTGACAGAACTGGAGAGGATCTGCAAGGAGGAATGGCAGAGGATCCCCAAATCCAGGTGTGAAAAACTTGCATTTTTCCCAAAAAGACTCATGGCTGTATTAAATCGAAAGGGTCCTTCTACTAAATACTGAGCAAAGGGTCTGAATACTTAGGACCATGTGATATTTCAGTTTTTCTTTTTTAATAAATCTGCAAAAATGTCAACAATTCTGTGTTTTTCTGTCAATATGGGGTGCTGTGTGTACATTAATGAGGAAAAAAAATGAACTTAAATGATTTTAGCAAATGGCTGCAATATAACAAAGAGTGAAACATTTAAGGGGGTCTGAATACTTTCCATACCCACTGTATATATATATATTTATATATAATAAAAGATTTTAGCAATTCAGTTGTAGTGACTGCAGGTTACATTGAAGTAGGCTACTATTTCAGAAACCTAAAATATGTAGGCCTAAATGAGAACTGCTTTATTGGGAATTTAGTTGTATAAAAATGCAGTAATGTTGAGAAAAGAAAGAAAAAAACTGAAAAAAAGAAAAGAAAATGGTTTATTTAACAACGGCTTAAAGTATTCAAACAGTTAGTAGTCAGTGTTAATGTAAGTAAGTAATGAAGCGTGCATGGCAGTGGACTGTAAGTTCAAGGTCTGAACTGTATGCAAACAAAATAAACAGCAAAACAAATGGCTAGCGTGGTCACATCGTGCCCCTCACCTCATCAGCACTGCAGTCTTTATAGCTCCGCATAATGAGCCTCAGGTGGGAAGACAGACACACCCACAATAACCAGAATACTTGCAAACCAAAAAAAAAGAAAAACACAGGCCCAGCACTCTCTGGGACATAACAACAAAACATAAGTGGAACATAAAACAAATAAACTGATTTAAAAAATATTGGATTTAAATATTGGTGTTTAAAATAAGTTTTAAGAGACTTTACGGTGAAAAAAAAAAACTACATATTTTTTAACATGTATTAATAATAAGAAATCAGTTGAACCCATTTGAAATCGACAATGTCGGCAAGTCAGTTCTGAGAAAACTCAAGTTGAAGTTTTCTGAATGTTCCAAAGCAAAATCACCTTGCAACATTACATTGTTTCCTCCACTCCCTTTCTTAATATCAATCACTATATAAATAATCACAATATAGCCATTTTTTATTTAATCTTTATTAAAAATAACAGATGCAAAAAAGAACAGTAGAATAATACAAGAAAGAAACAAATAGGCCTAGTCCATTACTTTTTCATTTTACATCTAAACAAATGCATTCAAGTAAGAAAACAAATAATCAAATGTACAAATCTCTTCAGTGGGTTCATTACAAATAAATTGATTATTAAAACAGCAATGTTGAATAATTATGACATTCAACATTGCTATGGTATTACAATAAAATCCCTATAACTCAAAAATATTAAATTATGATTTTACATTATCACTTTTAACATGCCACTAAATGGTTGTAGGTGCAAAAATATGAATGGTTACACTTTCTTTTAAAGTCCAATTCTTGCTATTAACAAACCATTAAGTATGACGTTTGCCTAAATAAACTCCTAATTTGCTGCTTATTAATAGTTAGTAAGGTAGTTAAGTTTAACTTTGTGAAGGATTATGGATGTAGACCAGGGGTTTTCAAACTTTTAGGACATGTGCCCCCCCAAGTTTGTCTAATTTCACTTTTACAATTATTTTATTACACATAAACACAAATATTTTGATGCTTATTTTACTGTTTACGTTCACGCACAACAACCGACTGCTTACGAGATAGGCCTACTCCTCTCAGTGGTTCTCAACCCGCGGCCCGTCACGAATCCGAATGCGGCACACCATACTGAATGTTACAGTCTTATGTGTTGAACATAAATAAAAATTAACTTTCAGTTTTATAATTAGTTTTAGTACTAAATGTACTAAACAAATTTAAGCTAGTGTTTTTGTTTTGTAAAATAATTTTGTTTTTCATATATTATTTTCAGACATGAGCAGACCTATGTACTCACGTAATTAATGTTAGGCATTTAACGAACACTTACAAGCGCGGACTTTGGCAGAATTAATTCAAATAGTCATCAGCAGCCATTAGCTCTTAGTTATTACAGAAATGTGGCAAAACATCTCTGGAGAGAACCTCAAATTATTAAATTTGAAAATTATTTCCATATTTGGATCAACATAGACTACATTTGTGAATGCACACTTTCTACAATGTCGCGTGTCACGCTTCCGTGCACGTCTTACAGACTGCAATTTACAATGTCAACTTCATTGTGCTGTTACGCATTTCGAGCAGAATTTCACTAAATTGGTTCCCGACAGCATCAGGTGTTTTATTATTGGTTAGTAGAATTATTTATTTAAATAAATGTAACGTAATCGTTCAGATATCATAATATTTAGGCTATAAATAATATTATAAATCTGGCTGGTTTGTATTGATGATGTAATATTTTAATAACATGCCCATGATTTTTGCACTTGGACCATAGTACGCCCGGTGGAAAAAAGGGTTGAGAACCACTGCCTCGAGTCATTGGTATATAGTCACCTGCTGTCTGTTCGGGCGCTTCAGGTGTGCGCGCGGCGAGCATAGAAACGCTCTATCACAGCGCGTGAGTACCGCATTGGGCTTAAAATTACTTTTATGTTTAAACTGACAAGACAAAACACTTTCTTGAGGAAGCAGCGCTGGCCTGATCGTTAATAAAGTTTTGGGGGGGTGAAACCCAGCTAAAAATGGTTTAGAACCGCCCCTGCTGGTATAGCGTGCGTGATTATACTGAAACATAAAAATATAACCAGTTTACCTGATTCAATGTGATGTCTGTGTCTGAAATAACAACATGCCAATCCGTAGTTTGATTTCTGACACGGCTAACCGTAAATCATCTTACTGATACTCCAGCCAACTCTAACTGTCGACTAACAGCGGGAGTCAGATTGCCCCCTAGTGAATGGATGAAGGTTTGCTCGCTCGTATTTATAAATTCTCAAGGAAATGTCTCTGAATTAATTCTCGCGCCCCTTGACACGTGCTGGCGCCCCTGCGCCCACAGTTTGAAAACCCTGATGTAGACTATGGTCATGTAGTATGTGCTTTATATGTACTAATAAACAGCCAATGTGTTAATAATAGGCATGCTAATAAGCAACTAGTTAATAGTGAGAATTGGTCCCTGTACTAAAGTGTTACCAAACAGATCTTCAGAAAATCTGACATTAGCAAACTATTAATGTCTGGGGACATCCTGTTTTCTTAATGATGATGATGTGAAAATTTGGTATGTTTTAGTGTACACGCTGTCACAGTTGTTTGGTGTGGAGAAACGAGCAGTTGTCTGCAGTGGCACGACAGGGCTCTGGCAGTGCATGCAGGAGTTTGTATGGCGGCTTTGTCCAGTGGAAGCTGGGTGAAGCGGTCGGATGGGAAGACAGTCTCGCTGAACAAGTGGAATCTGAGTCGTACTGGCCAGAGCTCAGAATATTGGTCCTAGTGGTGAGTTTGTGAATTTAATCCTTATAATGGCAGCAGCATATAAATAGTGTACCAAAAAGTTATTAAAAAATATTGTTTTAATTTTTTACTTTAAAAAGTTGTATCTGGGATGCATATAAAGTGGAGTTAAAAATTGATTAAAAAAAATTATCACAAGATGCATGGTTAATCCTTTTGATCTTTTATTAAAAAAATTCACAAAAATCTAACCTTCCCTTGGATAGTAAGAATTTTAAATGGGGGGACATATCATTATGAAATAATTTTTGTTTCTCAAATAATGTTAGACACAATTATTTGCACCCCTAGAAATTATTATGAGTAAAATATCTCTGAAGTATATTCCCAATTTTGAGCACTTCAGGGTGATTATAAACATGAAATTATCCAGCCATGGCTTCCTGTTTCACAGAAATATAAATAGGAGGGAAAACAAGGCTCACATTCCCTTAAATATCCATCACAATGAGAAAAAACAAATAATATATTTCAGATGTGCAGCAAAAGATAATTGAGCTTCACAAATTAGTGAAGTGGCTTTAAAAAAAGAGCTAGAGCAGTGACAATTCACATTTCCACCATCAGGGCAATAATTAAGAATTTCCAATCAAAATAAAATGTTATGAAACTCCCTGGAAGAGGATGTGTCTATATCGTCCTAATGCACGGTGAGAAGGAGAGTTTTAGTGGCTAAAGACTCTCCAAGGATCACAGCTGGAGAATTGGAGAAAATACAGGTGCATCTCAATAAATTAGAATGTCGTAAATAAACTACTTTAGTCTGTGTGCATTGAATTTAAGTCTTTGGTTCTTTTAATTGTGATGATTTTGGCTCACTTTTAACAAAACACCACCAATTCAGTATCTCAACAAATTAGAATATGGTGACATGCCAATCTGCTAATCAACTCAAAACACCTGCAAAGGTTTCCTGAGCCTGGGTCTCTCAGTTTGGTTCACTAGGCTACACAATCACGGGGAAGACTACTGATCTGACAGTTGTTCAGAAGACAATCATTGACACCCTTCACAAGGAGGGTAAGCCACAAACATTCATCAAGAGCCACCACACACAGACGTGTCAAGGAATTTGGCTACAGTTGTCCTCAGATGCGTCTTACCTGGGCTAAGGAGAAGAAGAACTGGACTGTTGCCCAGTGGTACAAAGTCCTCTTTTTAGATGAGAGAAAGTTTTGTATTTCATTTGGAAACCAAGGTCCTAGAGTCTGGAGGAAGGGTGGAGAAGCTCATAGCCCAAGTTGCTTGAAATCCTGTGTTAAGTTTCCACAGTCTGTGATGATTTGGGGTGCAATGTCATCTGCTGGTATTGGTCCATTGTGTTTTTTGAAAACCAAAGTCACTGCACCTGTTTACCAATAAATGTTGGAGCACTTCATGCTTCCTTCTGCTGATCAGCTTTTTAAAGATGTTGATTTTATTTTCCAGCAGGATTTGGCACCTGCCCACACTGCCAAAAGCACCAAAAGTAGGTTAAATGACCATGGTGTTGGTATGCTTGACTGGCCAGCAATCTGAACCTCATAGGGAATCCATGGGGTATTGTGAAGAGGAAAATGAGAAACAAGAGACCAAAAAATGCAGATGAGCTGAAGGCCACTGTCAAAAAAACCTGGGCTTCCATACCAACTCAGCAGTGCCACAAACTGATCACCTCCATGCCACGCCGAATTGAGGCAGTAATTAAAGCAAAAGGAGCCCCTACCAAGTATTGAGTACATATAGAGTAAATGAACATACTTTCCAGAAGGCCAACAATTCACACAAAAAAATGTTTTTTTGGCCTTAAGTATTAAGTATTATAATTTGTTGAGATTTTGAGATTGGTGGGTTTTTGTTAAATGTGAGCCAAAGTCATCCAAATTAAAAGAACCAAAGACTTAAACTACTTTAGTCTGTGTGCATTGAATTCATTTAATACACAAGTTTCACAATTTGAGTTGAATTACTGAAATAAATAAACTTTTCCACAACATTCTAATTTATTGAGATGCACCTGTAGTAGTCTCGGGGTCAGAGAGCCTTACAAAAATGTCAAACAGTACCTACATCACCACAAGTTGTTTGGGAGGGTTGCAAGAAAAATTATCTTGGCTCATCCAAAAACAAACTCCAGCATATTCGGTTATCAGACACGACTGGAACTTCAAATGGGACTGGCTTCTATGGTCAGATGAAACTAAAAATTAGCTTTTAGCGGTAAACACTCAAGATGGGTTTGGTGAACACAGGGATAAAAAGTATCCCATGTGTACAATGAAATATACTGCTGTATTTTTTATGTTCTGGGCCTATGTTTATGCTGGAGATCCTGGACATCTTGTTTAGACACATGGCATCATGGATTCTATCAAAAATACCAACAGATAAAAAATCAATAAGTGACTGACTCTGTTAGAAATCTTATAATGGGCCATGTTTGGATCTTCCAACCATACAATAATCCAAACGCAAACCTCAAAAACAACACAAAAAATGGGTCACGGAGCACAAAACCAAGCTTCTGCTATGGCCATTCCAGTTCTCTGACCTGAACCCTAATGGAAATGAGTGAGGTGAACTGAAGAAAAGAAGCACCAACATAGAGCTAGGAATCTAAAGGGTCTGAAGTGATTCTGGATGAGGGAATGGTCTCTGAACTCTTGTCAGGTGTTCTCTAACCTCATCAGACATTATAGGAGAAAATTCAGAGCTGTTAAACTGGCAAATTAAGGTTTCAAAAAGTATTGAATAAAAGGGTGCCGTTAATTGTGGCCAATGTATATTAGAGAAAAAAAAAAAAATTCATAATGATACTTCCCCCCTGTTAAATTCATATTATCCAATGAAAGGTTCGATTTTTGTGAATTTTTTTATAAAAATCAAAACGATTAACAATGCAGATTCATTTTCACAGCCTTCTTGGTTTTAATCCAAGATGATGCCGAGCATGGCAGCTGTGTTGCGAGTTCCGAGAAAACTGCAGTTTTTTGTATTTTTATTTGTTATTTTGTTTTCTACGAACTTTCTACGATAGACACATGCTTTTAAACATTGGTTTCTCCGTCGCGCAACGCAAACCGGACTTTGAGTTCTTGAACGCCGACGCTTTGTTTACAGACACCGCATCAGAGCTCTTTGTCTGGGACGCACGGTCACGACTAAGGAAACGCTGCTGGAAACGGGGGAGGCGAGCCAGCGTCTTTGTCAGACTCAGACGCTATCCTCCGTATTCCTCTCCCAACCATTTTGCTGGCTAACGCTCAGTCACTGGACAATAAACTCTGTGAACTGGTGCGCATCTCATACAAACGAGAAACAAGGGACTGCTGCATTATTTGCCTCACAGAAACCTAGATGTCTGTAATGGTTCCAGACTCAGCCATCGAGCTCACGGGGTTCTCCGTGCACCGCTCGGAAAAAAGCTCACAGGAAAAGCAGAGCTGGGGCGTCTGTTTATTTATCAACAACTCATGGTGTGATGAAAGGAACCTACACTATTAAATCCTTCTGCTCTGATCTGGAATTTCATATGCTTCTGTGTCGACCATTCTGGCTACCGAGGGAATTTATAGCGATCATAGTCAGAGCTGTTTACATACCCCCTCAAGCCAACACAGACTAGGCTCTCAAGGATCTGTATGGGAATATAAGTGAGCAGGAAACCGCCCACCCAGATGCGGCGTTTGTTGATGCGGGGGACTTTAACAAAGCCAACTTCAGAACAATAGCTCCAAAATACTTACAACACATCACCATCAACACGCGTGGTGATCGTGTACTTGACCACTGCTACTCTCCCTTCCGGGACGCCTACAAATCCCTCCCCCACCCACCTTTCGGCAAATCAGATCACTCTTCCGTTCTGCTTGTTTAATAGGTTTCATCAGGAAGTGTGTAGAGGATGTAGTACCGACAAGAACAATCCGCATCTACCCCAACCAAAAACCATGGATTAACAGCGATGTTCAAGCAACCTTGTCAGCACAGACATCTCCCTTTTAAATCAGGAAACATTGACAATCGAAAACAAGCCAGTTACAATCTCAGGAAATCCATCAAAGCCGCCAAACGACAATATAAAAACAAAATTGAAGAACAATTAAATATCAACAACGCAAGAAACATGTGGCAGGGAATTAATAACATCACAGGTTTTAAAGGAACAAACCAGCTACTGTGAACATTGTCACCTCTCTAGCGGACGAGCTTAATAATTGTTATGCTCGCTTCGAGGCTCACAACCCCGCCCACACAGAGAGCGCTCCCACGGCTGCTGCAGAAGAGATGAGTGCACTCTCCATTTCTGTCGCAGATGTAACCTGATCCTTCCTGCGGTGAATATCTGCAAGGCTGTGGGTCCGGATGGCATCCCAGGCCGTGTGCTCAGAGCATTCCAACTAGCCTGGGTTTTACAGACATCTTAAACATTTCCCACTCTCTATCTGTGGTTCCCTCATGCTACAAAAATCCACCATTGTGCCCATACCGAAGAAAAATAAAATCACATGCTTGAATGACTGGAGGCCCGTTGCTCTGACACCCATCTTCAGCAAGTTTTGAGAAACTCATTAGAGACTACATCTGCTCTGTTCTGCCTGCCTCACTGGACCCGCTACAATTTGCATATCGCAGCAACCGTTCCACAGACGAGGCTATTGTCTTCACCCTGCACACTGCTCTCTCCCATCTGGAAAATAAGAACACCTATGTGAGAATGCTGTTTGTGCACTATAGCTCAGCATTTAACACCATAGTGCCTGCCACACTGGTTGCAAAGCTCCAGACTCTGGCACTAAACAGATCTCTGTGCAGCTGGATCCTGGACTTCCTGACAGGCAGAAGTCAGGTGGTCAGAATGGGCAACAATACCTAATCTCCCCTGGTCCTCAACACTGGTGCTCCTCAGGGCTGCGTCCTCAGCCCACTCCTGTACTCCCTGTACACATGACTGTACTGCCACACACAGCTACAACATCATCGTCAGCTTTTCCCCTCAGGCTATCAGGCTAATGAACAGTCAGAAATCATACACTCTAGAGCATACTCCCACTTCACGGTATGCCATGCACTGCATTTGAACTTTAACACAGTTCAACTGGACTACACGCACACACTGCACAGATACAAAAATCTGGTGGTTCTAATGAACATCCATGGCATTTTGTACCCAGCGTATGTATATTTTGTTGCACCTTCACATATTACTGTGTGTATATATGTGTACATAATGTAGAATGTGTACATATGGTGTATAATGTGTATTGATAACTATAAGTATGTCTAATAGTACACTGTTTGTATGGAGTATATGTATGTGTATATTGCACATTGTCATCTGTATAAGTCTGTAAGTATGTACAGTAAAGTATGTAAATTGTTTCTGCACTGTCTGGAGCACGCTCTCAGGAATTTCACTCACCAAGGCACACGTGATGTGATGTGACAATAAAATTGATTTGATTTGATTTGATATTTACCAAGGGTGCCGATATTTTTGGCCATGACTGTAGGTCCTTGAAAATGCTTGAATTAAATTGGAAATAAATGTAGTTTATTGCGCCATTTCAAAAATTGTCTTATATATGCTGTCAAAGACAGAAGGAAACGGCACTAATGATTGGGGTGGAGATGGGGTAGCGCAAAAAAAAAACTTAGTGTGTGTTGATACGCAGCCTAGAGCCCTGCGTAGGTCAGTTTTCTTAAGCCCGTTCCTGCATGGAAGTGAAAAACTCCTTATATTCAGGTGTGCATAATTATTAAAGGCAGGTTTTCTTTTACAGATGAAATTATAAAAAAAGAGATTTAACTCAATTATTAAATTCCCATGAGAAATATTAAAAACTAATGCAATACAGAAATTGCTAAATTAGAGTTAAGGCATGATGCAAAATGCTCATTGGGTCATCTGGGTCAGAAAAAAACATGTGGAGAAGAAAAGACACATGTTAACTGCAAAATATTTAATAATTAAGGTGAAGAATTATGTGCAAAACCATCAGGAACCATTTAGTCTCCAACTCCACCATTTTCCAGAACTGCAACCTACCCGGAGTCTCCAGAAGTTGTCAGGTTCTTAGAGACTTTGCTTGGGTAAAAAAAATACTAAAACATTACATTTACATTTACATTTATGCATTTAGCAGACGCTTTTATCCAAAGCGACTTACAGTGCATTCAGGCTATACATTTGTATTGTCAGTACAGTGTATTTGTATTGTCATTACCCTCACTTAATGAGAATAACATGCTGAAGTGTTGTGAAATAGATGAAGATACATTTTTAATAGGCTTTATAGACATAAGTTGAGAGACTCATGAAGGACCAGCACCACATCCTCTTGTACCTCTGTTTGAATAATTTATCTTCCATATTATGGCAGTAAGTTTTAGGAGCTCAATTTTAGTTAAACCTTCAAGACAGACTTTCAGGATAGGAGATGGACTAAAAATGAACTCCCAAAACTTACTGCGACATGGAGCTAAGGAGAAAATGTAGAACTTGAAAAATTGGAAAACATAGCAAATAGAAAGATGTATTAATTTTTTTGCAGATTTGCACATGTACAAGGTTTAAAATGTTCATGAAATATTTTTTTGAAAATATATAGAAGTTTTGAGCAGCTGCATTCTTTCTGCATTAGAAAAGAGTTTTTAGCCAATGATCCGGCATCAGTATGGACTGGTCTGAGGAACATCACCATGTACAAGACACCACCCCCCACAGTTTGTGGAGAATCAACAACTGGCTGACGATCTGAATGTGTTTTACTGCCGATTTGAAAAGGCCAGACTATCACCCAGCACCCGCTCTGATCTGCACTTCACGTATTCACTTATCACCCCTGCCGACAAAGAACAACTTTGGCCGACGGTGCGGAACACACTGAGAAAACTTAGTTGGCCGATGAACAAAAACTGCCCAACGGCCGACTGTCGGCTTGGTGTGTACCGGGCTTAAAGTCTGTGTAGAAGATGTGAACCTGGGTCTTCAGGAAGTAGAAATCTAGTAAAGCTTCAGGCCCAGACAGTGTTTCACCTGCCTGTCTAAAAGTCTGTGTCGACCAACTGGCCGCCATCTTCACTAAGATCTTCAACAGATCTCTCGAGCTGTATGAAGCTTCCGGCTGCTTCAAACGCTCCACCATCATTCCTGTCCTCAAAAAGCCCAAAATCACTGGGCATAATGATTACAGACCTGTCACTCTCACATATGTGGTCATGAAGTCATTCGAGCGACTGGTCCTGGCCTACCTGAAGGACATCACTGGACCATTGCTAGATACTCTTCAACTTGCCTACAGAGCAAAACAGGTCTGTGGATGATGCAGTCAACATGGGACTGCATTACTTCCTGCAGCTCCTCGACAGACCTGGGAATTACACAAGGATCGTATTTGTGGACTTCAGTTTGGCCTTCAATACCATCATGCCTGACCTTCTCTCAGACAAACTCACACAGCTCTCTGTGCCCACCTCCATCTGTCAGTGGATCACCAGCTTCCAAACTCACATCCAGGACTATCATGATCAGCACTGGCACCCCTTAGGTTTGTGTTCCCTCCCCACTACTCTTCTCCCTCTACATGAATGACTACACTTCAAAGGACCATTCTGTCAAGCTCTTGAAGTTTGCAGATGACAAACTATATATAGTCACCAGCTTTATGAAGGACAGAGATGAGTCTGCTTACAGACAGGAGGTTAAAGAGCTGGCTGTCTGGTACAACACAGGTCTTAACAACCTGGAGCTTAACATGCTCAAAACTATGGAGATGATCGTGAACTTCGGGAGAAACCCCCCTGCACCATCATGAACAGCAATGTGGCTGCATCATCGTGGAGTCAGTAGAGTCATTCAGATTCCTGGGCAACACTATCTCTCATGACCTGAAGTGGGACACTCACATAGTTGCTAAAAAGGCCCAGCAGAGGTTGTACTTTCTTCGCCAGCTGAGGAAATTCAACCTGCCACAGGAGCTGCTGAAACCATTCTACTCTGCTATAATTGAGTCTTTCCTGTGTTCATCCATAACTGTTTGGTTTGATTCACATACAAAAGCAGACATCAAGAGACTACAGCGGACAGTCAGGACTGCTGAGAGGATTATCGGTGACCCACTGCCTAGCCTCCAAGATCTTTAGTTCTCCAGAGTGAGGGAAAGGGCCAAGAAAATCACCTTGGATCCTCACACCCAGCCCACTCTCTCTTCCAACTGTTGCCTTCTGGTCGGCGCTACAGAGCACTGACCACCAGAACAGCCAGGCACAAGAACAGTTTTTTTCCGCAGGCTATATTAAGCCTGAACAATTAAACTTTCATAATTATACATCGTCCATCTGACATATTTTTACACAGAATCCAAAATTAGTACACTTGTAAACTGCACAGTTTGTAAATAACATATCTGCACACTTATAACATATCTGTACATTTATTTAAACAATTATTTCTATTTCTGTATGTAGTACATTATTTAATTTCTGTTTTGTCTTATATTAGTGGTGTATCCCATCCCTATGTTATTCCTATGTATGTCTGTACTTTCTTCTGCTCTGGAAGCTCCTGTCGTCAAGTCAAATTCCTTGTGTGTGTAAACATACTTGGTAATAAACTCTGATATGATTTTGTGCTGTATTATTGGTTACTGTGTTATTGATGTTCCCAATGGCAGCAATAAATAACACTCTAATGATTTATCTTAAATCTGTTAAAATTAGTTATTAATAATTTTATTTCCAATCTTTTTTATTGGCATTTTGTCAGGACAGCATGAAATACACTTATATCTAGCTGATCAACATACAACAAAATGTCCTTACCATGTCAAACCCCTAACCTAACCATCCCTACTCAGGGA
The DNA here is from genome assembly GCA_027564155.1 of Gymnocypris eckloni scoliostomus. Lineage (NCBI taxonomy): Eukaryota > Metazoa > Chordata > Actinopteri > Cypriniformes > Cyprinidae > Gymnocypris > Gymnocypris eckloni. Next base: position 35,379,066 of record CM050423.1, read on the forward strand.
GGAAGAACAAAACAAAACAACAGAAAAAAACACAATATTTTGATTTACAATAAATCAATTACAATAGTTCTCATGTTTAGCATTCTGAGATGTACACGAGATGCATTTCTTAAGTATCCAAGTATTTGTTAAAGTCTCCACCTATAATAATCAGAATTTGTAAAAGAGGGACAAAGCAAGCCTTTAATGACATTTTAGAAGGGATTCCAGGTGCTATTGAAGGTTTTTTGGGAGCCTTGATACATAAACCTTAATTTCTCCAATTTAATGTAATAAAATGTGTCTTGTATCCATCTATTATGAGTAGGGGAAGTGGTGGACCACCATTTAAGGAGAATGTTCCTTTTAGCTAATAGAGTAGTAAAAGCAACCACTTGAGCAATGGGACTAGAGTAAGTGGTGTATGGTGGGACACCAAAAACAGCTGTCAATGGATTGGGACTCAGTACAATATGAAGTGCTTTTCCCAGTGTGTTAAATACGTTGGACAAAAGGTTACTAATTGAGTCCATGACCAGAACGTGCAGATGATCTGCTGGAGCTTTTTTACAATGGTTAAAAGCATCATTCTTGTCTGGAACAAATTTAGATAATTGTGTATTTGTCAGGTGAGCTCTGTAAAGTACCTTGCATTGTATCAAACCATGCCTTGCGCAGATTGAAGATGAGTGCACCCAATATAAGATGTATGACCACCTTAAATGGGAATAGAAAGGTCTTTCTATTCCCAAAGGCCCAAATCTCTTTGAAACGCTTTGAAAGATTAGGTATCAAAGTATTAATTAAGTTATAAATGACTGAGATGAGATGTTTATCATTGGGTTTAAGATTGAAAAAACTAGGGCATGTTCTGGGTGACGATTTGGCAAGTGAGGGAACAGTTTCTGCACAAAATGTCTTGTCTGGAAAAAACTAAATAGGTGACTATTGGGAAGGTTAAATCTGGCAGATAGGGAAGAAAATTATGTAAACACACTCTCTTCATACAGGTCCTTAACTGAGTGTATACAATTGCATGCCCATATATGGTATGCAGAGTCCAAACAAGATGGTAAGAAAGCATGGTTTTTCATCATGGTCTCTCCTCAACCACCACTAGTGTGCAGCATCCACTTGGATGATGCAACGGCTGCCACAGGATAACGGCGCCAGTGCGCCACCACACACCAGCTACAGGTGGAGAGAGAGAGTCACCAATCAAGCGGATGGGGATTATTAGGAGGCCATGATAGACAAGGGCCAGTGGAGGGAATTTGGCCAGGACACCGGGGTTACAGTTCTCTTTACAAGAAGTGCCATGGGATTTTTAATGACCACAGAGAGTCAGGACCTTGGTTTAATGTCTCTTCCGAAGACGTTTTTTATAGTATAGTGTCCCTCACTATACTAGGGTGTTAGGACCCACACAGACCACAGGGTGAGCACCCCCTCCTGGCCTCACTAACACCCCTTCCAGCAGCAACCTAGTTTTCCCAGGAGGTCTCCCATCCAAGTACTGACCAGGCTCAACCCTACTTAGCTTCAGTGGGAAACTGGTCTTGGGCTGCAGGGTGACATGGCTGCAATGAAAAAAGGAAAAAAGACTGCATGCCGTTTGTATGAACTGAGGAGGCAGGTGAGGTGTAAAGGAGCCGTATCCAAGAGATAAAATTAGACCCCAGACCGAATTTTTCTAAAACACAAAACAAATAATCCCACTCAACACTATCAAAGGCTTTCTCAGCATCTAAGGATATAATGACTTGCTGCGAAAGGGGAGTACAAAATATTAAGGAGCCTCCTTGTATTAAAAAAAGAATGTCTCCCTGGACAAAAACCTGTTTGATCTTGCGAAATTAGAGATGGTAAGACCTTCTGGAGACAAAGGCTTAGAATTTTGTATACAATTTTAAAGTCAACATTTGACGGGGAAATTGGTCGATAACTTCCACATAATGTAGGGTCTCATTAATGGAAGCCTCATTAAAAGTTGGTAGGACACAGCCTACTTTAAAGGAGTCATTGTTCAATGCTGCTAATATAGGAGTTAGAGAAGATCTAAACGCTCTGTAGAACTCTAACATAAAGCCGTCTGGGCCTGGATATTTATTAGATTGCATGGATCCAATTGTATCCAATATTTCTAATTCGGTGATGGGGCACCCAGGTCTTCAGCCAAACTTGCCTCAAGTATGGGAAAATCCAATGTATTGAAAATATACAAATTTGCCTGAGAGTTAGATGAGTTCCAAGAAGAATATAAGTCAGTATTAAAATTGGCAAAGGCAGCATTGATGCCCACCTGATCAGATATCAGCTCCCCTAATGGAGATCTGATACATGGGATCCATCTGGAAGCACTAGAAGCACGCGCTTGATGTGATAGAAGCTTCCCGGCTTTATCACCATGCTCAAAGAAATGCTGTCTATAAAATCTGTAAATGAATCATTTGTCAGTTTAAAGGAAGGAAATCTCCAAGTTCTAAACATGTAAATTCCTAGAGAAATATTTATATCCACCGACACCGGAGCATGGTCAGAGATAACCAAAGGGTGATATGTACAACACATAACATCCTGTAGTAATTGATTATCCAGAAAGAAAAAATCTATTCTAGAAAAAGTATGATGGGCATAGGAAAAATAGGAAAAAGCTTTATCTTGGTGATTCTTAAATCTCCAGGGATCCAAGAGACTCAGTCTAAATGAGCAATCAAGTACCACGCCCGCAGATTTAGACAAGGTAATTTTTTTTGTAGAGGATCTATCTAAGCAGACATCCTGCACTTTGTTAAAGTCTCCACCTATAATAATATAATGGTCACTGACATTAGGTAAACTGGAAAAACTATTTTAATAAAAAATTCCTCATTGTCCCAATTAGGGGCGTATAAAGAGGCAAGTATGACAGAAGTAATGTAGAGTCATTATCCTAGTAAGCCAAGTCTCTTTAAGTATTCTATAGACTTTTCAGTCTGTATAGCGCTCGCGTTCTTCTACGAGGAAGAGCTGGCTCGGATCGACGATACAAAGTCATCTGCCTCTGTCAGCGACGTGAAAGATTTCCGATTTCCATCCTGTGTTCTGATTAAAAGTCTTGCTGGAAAGAGTAATGAAGGCCTCATTCTCAGTTTATAGAGATCAGCCATGACATGTCGGAATTGGGCTCTTTGCGCTGCCACCTCTGGTGCATAATCTTCAAATATTGCAATCGGGTTGCCCTGGTGTTTTAGGTTCCCTCTCTTAGACCTGACTTCGCGTATTATCAGCTCCTTCTGTTGGTATCAATGAAGACGGATGATGATCGCTCTTGGTTTCTCTCCTGTCGCTGGCTTAGCTATAAGAGTTCTGTGGGCTCTGTCAATTTCTGGTGGAGTCGGAAAAATTTCCTCACCAAATACGTCTGACAGCAATTGAGAAAAGGAGGAGGACGGACGAGGCCCTTCGATCGACTCTAGTAAGCTGACTATTCTAATGTTTTTTCCGGCAGGACCGAACATGTTTTCTCCAGAGCAAGTAAATGCTCCTCTGTTACATTAATGTTGGTTTCAAGCAAGGTAATCCTTTGACCATGATCCTAAATTTTAGCTATGTTGCTAAAACTTTCATTTAGATCTAACTGTAATTATTTCCCACATCCAAGTTCCAGTTTATAATATGCAAAAGTATAAACTTAATCTCTTAATTTTACAGAAAGTAGTGAAACTTACCCAAAATAAAGGCTTAAACATCTAAAAAATGCATATTTAAGGAGCTGCTCTTTTCGTGAAAGCTTTCAGACAGCTTTCAAAATGGCTGCCAGACAGTGTGAGCACATGGAGACCCATATCTCAGTGTGCAATGATCTGATTTATTTGAAATTACAGGAGGTATGTAGTAACAAACACATCAATTGGTTAAGACATCAAGTAGGATAATACATTACTTTTTCTTTTTATAATCTGAGCTCAAAAATGGTAGTGTGCTTAATGGGTATGTGAGCTTAATAGGTAGGTTTACCCTAATCGTCGCATTCCTAATTTAAACCTTAGGAGGACTGGACTAGGAAGAGCGGATCCTCACTAGGATTTGTCCTTCCGTTTGAGTAGCATCCATAAAAGGCCCTTTTTAATTAGTGCTGGAAATCCATTTATTTTATAAATCATTTTTATTTTATAATCATTTTTTGTCTCGTTTGCCAAAGAGGCAGTCTCCATTATGAAAGAATATAAAGTGAAGATGTATTATAATACAATGCATGCAAACTTATATCAGAGGTTCACCGACAGCTAATAAAAGGCTGAGGTGTTCCTGTGGCTCAGTGGTTAGAGCATTGCGTAAGCAGCGCAAAGGTTGTGGGTTTGATTCCCAGGGAACAGTACTGACAATACAAATGTAGCACTGTAAGTTGCTTTGGATAAAAGTGTCTGCTAAATGCATAAATGTAAATGTAATGTAAAATGAATAAGAGGATTAAGTTAAACAACTGGAAGCCTTGCTACTTTCCCAGCATCAATTATTCATCAGGGCAAAAGAGTCCAATGAAAATATTACCAAAGCAACAAGCTATGAGGTGACCATCCTTATTGGTAAACATTCATCTTTCTGGTGAGTTTCATAAAGAATGTTCAGTAAAATTGCTGAAAACATTTTCTCAGATAAGAATAAGAGTTTAACTAACTATCCCTTTAACACCTGGTTATCTATTTCCTGTCATCACATTAATGACAAGGCACAAAAAAGCAGCCACACTGTTACCTCCAAATACTTTATTTTACATTTACATTTAGTCATTTAGCAGACGCTTTTATCCAAAGCGACATCAATTGGGGAGTACATAAAGCGATTAATCTTGAAGAGGCAAACATACAGAGGAAGTGCCAATAACACCAAGTCTCAGGCATTGTTCAAATAAGTACAAGATAGCAAGGGAAGGAGAGAAAGAGAAAGATGAAGATTTTGAAAAAAGATTATTTTTTTTTTTAAGTAGTCAAGTAGAGTTGAAAGAGATGAGTTTTCAGTTGTTGCTTGAAATTTGACAGGGATCCAGCATTCCGGATGGGGGTGGGAAGATCATTCCACCAGCCAGGAATGATCAAATAGAATGTTCTGGAGAGTGATTTTGAGCCTCTCTGTGATGGTACCACGAGGCGTCGCTCACTAGCAGATCTCAGACTTCTGGAGGATGTAAATCGTAATAGTGAGTGGAAGTAGGTGGGTGCTGAGCCTGTGGTTGTTCTATATGCAAGCATCAGTGTCTTGAACTGGATGCGAGCTGCAACTGGTAGCCAGTGCAAGGACACAAAGAGAGGTGTAACATGGGCTCTTTTGGGCTCGTTGAAGACAAGTCGTGCCGCTGCATTCTGAATCATTTGTAGAGGTTTGATTGTGTTTGATGGAAGTCCAGCTAGAAGAGCATTGCAGTAGTCCAGTCTAGAAATAACAAGGGCCTGGACAAGAAGTTGTGCAGCATGCTGAGTAAGGAAGGGCCTGATCTTTCTGATGTTGTGCAATGCAAACCTGCAAGATTGAGCAGTCTTTGCAATGTGCTCTTTGAAGGTCAGCTGGCCATCGAAGATTACACCAAGATTTCTGACCGAAGCTGATGGGGTAATTGTTGATGAACCTAACTGAATCGTGAAATCATGCTGTAGAGTTGGAGTTGCAGGGAAGACAAGAAGCTCAGTCTTTGCCAGGTTGAGCTGTAGATGGTGTTCTTTCATCCATGCCGAGATGTCTGCCAGGCAGCCTGAGATCCGTGCAGCTACCGTTGGATCATCTGGTCGAAATGAGAGATAGAGCTGTGTGTCATCAGCATAGAAATGGTAGGAGAAGCCATGTGCCTGTATGATGGGAGTCAGTGATGTAGTGTATGTGGAGAAGAGGAGGGGTCCAAGAACCGATCTCTGGGGAACCCCAGTGACCAATTTATGTGCTTTGGATACCTCCCCTCCCCAGGCCACCCTGAAAGACCGACCAGTGAGATAGGATTCAAACCAGCAAAGTGGAATCCCAGTGATATCCAGTGATGAGAGGGTGGACAGGAGGATCTGATGATTGACAGTGTCAAAAGCGGCAGACAGATCCAGCAGAATGAGGACTGATGATTTGGAATCGGCTTTTGCAATTCGCAGGGCTTCAGTGACCGAGAGTAGCGCAGTCTCAGTTGAATGGCCACTCCTGAAACCTGACAGTTTAGCGTCCAGTTTGTTGTTCTGTGAAAGAAACAATGAGACCTGGTTGAAGACAACTCGTTCGAGTGTTTTGGCAATGAATGGAAGGAGAGAGACAGGTCTGTAGTTTTCTAAAAGAGAAGTGTTTAATGTAGGTTATTCTTTTACACAACATACATGATTTTATGAACAAAATTAATGTTGTCATTTAAGAAGGGGTTATTTTAAAACTTCAGATGTGTTTTACTTCTCCTATCTACTTTTCATTTAACAAGCTTTTATTCAAAGAAAAGCATACACGCCATGTTCAATAATCTACGGCATGTTCAAAATGTTCTTTCTAAGTCTTCATTGTGTTGTTTGCTTTAACTTTTTCCACTTTTTTAATTTCGTTCACTTTTTATGTATTAGGTTTTTTTTTACTTGACAGCTTTGTCAAAGTATAAGCCCTTGTTTTTTGTGCAGTGATTGATTGACAGATAAGCAGTCGTGTTGTGTATAATGTATCAGAAATCATTACCTTTTACACTATAAATATGACAGAAAGAGGGTATTTACACTTTATCATTTTCTGTTTTTAACTGGTCAGACCATTAATGCCCTGCCAGATGCATTTTAGAGGACTCACTCCACCTCTGAATGTGGTGGCTAGTTACAGGATCTTAAATCATACACTTGCTTCATACAGATACAAACTGTTTACCCTGAGATTTTGAAAAATGCTAATGTCCATTTGTCAGCTACTCATTACTGTATCTGATATGTAGATTCTTCCTCTCAGGTGAGTGCTGATCAGAAGTCTGTTGGGAGCACATCTGGAATGCATACTAGTGTGGAGACAAGCCAACTTCTGAAGGTTTTGTCATTTCTATTTGTCTTTACTGGCATGTATTTTAGCAATATCACACAAGCAAGTGCAAGTGATGTTGTTCTGTGAACAGTGCTGGTAGTAATTTATGATTATATAATATATGATATAATAATCAGATTATGTAATCAGATTCCGAAAGTTAAGTAACATTTAACTATATAGTAAATCAAGACTATATAACATTTTAAAAAGCTTGCAATCAAATTATAGTTGCTTTTTTATGAATTACGTGATATCAATTAAATTATTCATCACTTCTAAAAATCCTACTGTGTATATAGAATATTAAAATAGAATGACATGAAAATTTCACAAATAAATTTGTGATCTATGACAAAAGCACCTCTATCAGTTAGACCATGCAATAGAGAGATCATTTTGCAAGTCATTAAACACTGCTAATACTGCGATTCATATCTATGTAATAAATTAGTAAGGTTAAAAAAATGTATAAAAGTAATCAAAAAGTAGCACATTACCAAAAGTAAGTAATCTAATAGATTATGCTTCAAACTACAATTTGCATCATGTAATTTGTAATCAGTAACAGATTATATTTTGCAAGTGATCTATCAGCACTGTGCATATTAGCACAGATTATCACAGCTGTCATGATCTTCAGACTGAAATAGGAAAAAAACTAGTTCATGTTGAGAAACTTGTGTATTATTGCTCTGCCAATAAAAAAATCCAAACAAGATCATGATGTAAGGAAATACATCATGTAAGTTGGCAGGTGGACAGCAGCAAAGACCGCAAGTATGGGTTTTGGGACCATTCATGAATGGGTGATTCAGTGACTCACTCAAAAAGACTGTCACTTGTTGCCACTTACTGATGTAACAATGTAACCTGATATTATTTAATGCATCTAATAATATGTTTAATAATTATCATTTTTTGCAATCAGAATTTACATCTGTTGTAATCTAGCAGTGCAATACAAGGAATGTAATTTAGGTTGCTTTAATTTACATAGATTTGTAGACAAATAAGTTCACCTACTCTTCCACAGTACCGGCAGATTTTGTGGTCCGGTCGTATGGAGGAGATGATCAGGGTTATACGACAACGAGACTTTCCAGCATTTGGTGAGCTGACCATGAAAGACAGTAATCAGTTTCATTCCATCTGTCTGGACACCTACCCACCCATATTCTACCTGAACAACATATCGCACCAGATCATCAGCCTAGTGCACCGCTACAACCAGTACTATGGGGAGACCAGGGTGAGTTCAAGTAATAAATGATATATATATATATACAGTAGTCAACATTTGATATGGATCAAAAAAGTTCATCAAAGTTGTCTTAAGACAAGAACGCATTTTGGATTTAGGACAACTTTAATGATAGGTGTTGATCCACTTCAAATGTTTAAAAAGAAAAAATATATATATATATATATATATATATATATATACACAGTATCTCACAGAAGTGAGTACACTCCTCACATTTTTGTAAATATTTTATTATATCTTTTCATGTGACAACACTGAAGAAATGACACTTTGTTACAATTTACAATGTAAAGTGGTGAGTGTACATCTTGTATAACAGAGTAAATTTGCTGTCCCCTCAAAATAACTCAACACAGCCATTAATGTCTAAACCGCTGGCCACAAAAGTGAGTACACCCCTAAATGAAAATGTCCAAATTGGGTCCAAAGTGTCAATATTTTGTGTGGCCACTATTATTTTCAGCACTGCCTTAACCCTCTTGACCATGGAGTTGACCAGAGCTTCACAGGTTGCCACTGGAGTCCTCTTCCACTCCTCCATGATGACATCACAGAGCTGGTGAATGTTAGAGACCTTGCGTTCCTCCACCTTGTTGAACTTCCAGTCACAAGTATGATAGAGTGAGAGCGATAACACCAAATTTAACACACCTGCTCCCCATTCACACCTGAGACCTTGTAACAATCGGGAGAAGCCGATTAGTCACCAGAAGAAACAGACGGCAGCTTGTAAGTGTTCGTAATACTTGTTCATAGATCTGTTGTTTATTTACTTGCTGCTAGGAAGGAATACTTAGTTTCCTACCTATTTTTAGTCACTCAATTTTCACTCAATTGATTTAACACTCAATTTTCAGCTGAATGCATTTCATTATTGAATTTAGTGATGGCATTGTCCAGATCAGTTCATTTTAAATAATATCTGTGCAATCAAGTCGATGATTTTGCTGGAAATGAAGATTCCCCAATTAAGCATGCAAGAGGCGACAGCGGCAAGGAACCAAATCTCCATCGGTGACAGAATGGAGAAAAAACCTTGGGAGAAACCAGGCTCAGTCGGGGGCCAGTTCCCCTCCGGCCAGACGAACCAGTAGTTTGTTCCAACTGCATCAAAGTCAAATTTTAAGTGGTCCACTAGTTCCAGTGGTCTTTACCCGATGGATGTCTAGGTGACAAGTTCCTCACTGGAGATCTGTCTCTGGGACTCATCTATGTGTCCTAGACTCCGCTGACGTTCAGGGCTGTAGAGGTTGTCTGTAGGTACTGATCCACCATTCATGGCAAAATTTGGTTAATTCAGTATAATCGCTGATGGTTGGCTTCCTCTGAGGTCCTCCGAGGGGTTGTCATCGTCTCTTCTCAGGTGTTCGGTCATCTCAGATCGTTTAAGGGTTGGATCCAGACTGAAGCTTGTGTAATTTCTAGCTACCACGGGATGTTAGATGTGTCTTTAATCTAGATTTAAACAGAGAGAGTGTGTGTCTGAACCCCAAACGTTATCAGGAAGGCTATTCCAGAGTTTGGGAGCCAAATATGAAAAAGTTCTACCTCCTTTAGTGGACTTTGCTATCCTAGGTACTACCAAGAGTCCAGAGTTTTGTGACCTTAGGGAGCGGGTTGGATTGTAGCGTGATAAAAAAAAAGTTAGGTAATAGTAGTTTGTAACTGATACGAAACTTAATAGGTAGCCAGTGCAGAGACTGTAAAATTGGAGTAATATGAATATATTTTCTTGACCTGGTAAGGACTCTAGCCACAGCATTTTGTACTATACAGGGCTCTAGAGTGCGACCTAATTTCTCAAGGGTGCGACTAAAAAAAATCTGAGGTTGCACTGGTGCGCCCAGCCATTCGAGAAAAAAAAACTAAAGTCTCCGCAACTCAGAAAGTCTCTCTGCTGTTCAACAACAGAAACGTTAGGCTCATATCGTGGTCTAAACCAATCAGAGATAGTGAAGGGCGGACCCCCCCCTCTGATTGGCCGTGGTCCAGATATTCCTGTACGTGTGTGTACGTTTGAAGATGCGTGTGCTGCTGCAGTCAGACAGAGAGAGATAGAGGTGAGTAGTAGAGATGCGCACAGCTCTTTCTCTGAATCTGCTCTGTTCAGTGAGCGTCTGACAGTCCCTCCAGGATTCTGCGATCGCTGAATTTATCGCAAGATCAAGCAAACTCCGCTATTTTCCAATTTTATTTTGCGTTCTCTTCATGCTGATTTACAAGAGCTACATCGGACAAACGAACCGAAAGCGGAAACAAATCCGTGCTACTCGTTTGGGCTATACGGCGCAGACCGTTTATCTGCTCGTGCCTGAGCCGCGGGCTGCTCTCGATCACGCGACACCATTATGCACAGTACTGGGAGATACAGTGAAGAAAGCAGTCAAATTCACAGCGGAATCAATAACATCTCTGTCAAATCTTGTGAGAAGCATTCAAATTCGGCACAGAATTATGTTAAAGCTACAGACATCAGAACAATCAGAACAGCCAGCTTCTTTGGCAATGAATGTTAGTGGCTTACCCTCCTTGTGAAGGGTGTCAATGATTGTCTTCTGGACAACTGTCAGATCAGTAGTCTTCCCCGTGATTGTGTAGCCTAGTGAACCAAACTGATAGACCATTTTGAAGGCTCAGGAAACCTTTGCAGATGTTTTGAGTTGATTAGCTGATTGGCATGTCACCATATTCTAATTTGTTGAGATGAATTGGTGTGAATTGGTGGGTTTTGTTACATGTGAGCCAAAATCATCACAATTAAAAGAACCAAAGAGTTAAACTACTTCAGTCTGTGTGTATTGAATTTATTTAATGCACGAGTTTCACAATTTGAGTTGAATTACTGAAATAAATTGACTTTTCCACGACATTCTAATTTATTGAGAAACACCTGTAGTTTAGTATCATCAGCATAACAATGGAAATTAATCCCATATTTTCTAATAATATTACCAAGGGGCAACATGTATATTGAAAATAGCAGAGGACCTAGGACAGATCCTTGTGGTACTCCATGCTTTACTGGTTATAATTGTGATGACTCCCCATTTAAATAAACAAAGTGGTAGCGATCGGACAAGCAGGATCTAAACCATCTTAAAGCCTGCCCTTGAATACCTATATAGTTTTGTAATTGATCTATGAGTATGTCATGATCTATAGTGTCGAACGCAGCACTAAGATCAAGTATCAAATTTTGCCAGCCCTTTTCCTCACTCTGGATAAATACAGTTCTTGGAGAGTAGGGAGGGTTGTACCAGTGATTCGCTCAGCAGTCCAGACTGTAGTCTCCTGAGGTCAGATTTGGTAGCTGAGCTGAACCAGACAGTTATTGAAGTGCAGAAGATGGTTTCAATTATGGCAGAATAGAACTGTTTCAGCAGCTCTTGTGGCAGGTTGAACTTTCTCAGCTGGCAAAGGAAGTACAACCTCTTGCTGAGTCAATGTGAGTGTCGCACTTCAAATCCTGGGAGACAGTGGTGCCCAGGAATCTGAATGACTCCACTGTTGTTACAGTGCTGTCCATGATGGTGAGTGGGTGGAGTGCAGGAGGGATTCTCCTGAAGTCCACGGTCATCTCCACTGCTTTGAGCTTGCTCAGTGTGGAACAACTTGACTGGTCTGCAGAAAGGCAAGTCCTAATCCCAGCTGAACACTTCTGGTGTGACTTCAAATGCAGACCTTGAGCCAAAAATTCAGCACCAATCACCAATGACTTGTACATTCATTATATGGACAAAAGTATTGGGACACTCCCTTCTTTAGAAGAGAAAAAGGAACTTCCGAAACTATGGCAACAAAGATGGAAACATAATTCATGTACTTAAAAAAATATATTTCCACCTCTGTTACAACAGTTTTGAAGTGTTTAAAATAGTCCTGTGAGGCACAATGTTTAGTTCCACTGTATGTACCCACATGTAGCGGAATGATAATAAAGCTCAACTTGACTTGACTGTACTCATATGTACAAATCGTTGGTGTTTGGTGAATAATTTTTGGCTCAAGGTCTGCATTTAAAGTCACAGCAGAAGTGTTCAGCTGGGATTAGGACTTGGCTTTCTAAAGACCAGTCAAGTTCTTCCACAATGACTCAATCTTTTATTTTTTAACCTTGCCTTATACACAGATGCACTGTCATGTTAGAATAGAATAGAGCCCTGTCCAACTATTGCTATAAAATTAGATGCACACAATTCCCTAGAATATCATTACATGCTTAAACATTAAGATCTGTACTCATGGACATTACTAAAGTAGTCAAACCTTTCATTAGCAGGGGGTGACCCAATACTTTTGCAAATATAGTGTATATCTCGACAGCTCCATACAGGTTCTACAACACACACATCAAGTTTCAAGGGCTGGCATTACTGTTCCAATGCTCCAACAGTTGAAGAACTCTTATGTGCTGAATAATTTATAATCAAAGCAGTACAACAGGAGACATATGCCCAAGAATATAAGAGCTTGGATACAGGAAATAAGCTCTGCAGGAAAAGCCCCATCAAAGGCTTAGACCCATTCATAGATGTAGACGGCCTGCTACGAGTAGGAGGACGATTAACAGAAGCACAGATCGAGCTTGATGTAAGAAAGCCCCTGATCATCCCTGGTAAAAATCACATTTTAACACTTTTAGTCAAACATCACCATGAGAAACAGAGGGTGCTGTGCAAGATGCTGGGTATTGGATAGTTGGTGGCAAGAGGCGAGTTTGCAGTGTAATTTATGAATGTGTAACATGCCAGTAACTAATCTCACATGGGTGGGTCTTGGGAGAGGATGATTGACCTTGCTAGGAGGATACTTGATGCAATGTTTCAACAAATCACCCAATGCACTTTTAACACAAAAGGTCACAAGGTGCACCTGTCCCAGCTGGTGATTGGGTCAAAAACCTTCATAACTGACAGTGGCGCAGGGTACAACACCTCTGGGATAAATGGACAAAGCAGTACCTAACTCTTTTGCAACCGAAAAGAACGTGACCGAAAAGAAGCCTGAGCTTGAACCAGGAAGCATTGTGCTCTTAAAGGATGAACAATAAAAAAAGGAATTAATGGCCAATGGGATGTGTCACTCAAGTCTTCCCATGCAAGGACAATAAAGTCCGCAAGGTAGAAGTCAAGGTCTTTAAAAAGGAAGGCCCTACGGTTTTCATACGGCCTATCACTAAGACAATCCTTCTTATCTCTCCTGAGAAACTTGACTAGGTCAGTTTAAATTACCTCTGGTAGTGGCGTGTTACCCACGCCAGGCGGGGAGTGTGCTGTAATAAGTTTGGCATTGGCCACCCACCGTGTGTGTGTGTTCACTGCTGTGTGTGTGTGCACACTTGGATGGGTTAAATGCAGAACACAAAATCCAAGTATGGGTTATCATACTTAGCCACACATCGCTTCACTTTAAACAATTTTCATGTTTAATTTGTTTAAAGACTCAATGTATTGAGTACAATTCTTTAATGACAGTAATTCTCCTATTCACTTTGTTAATGGTTTAGAGCTCCATCTAGTGGCAAGTTTAATGTTACTTTAAATTGGAATTTCTGGTGTTCATGTGAATCAGGAAATAGTGAGTGCTCCATGCGGGCAGCGGTAAAGATGGCTCTCTTTAATCTCTGTATATTTCTGTAATCTTTAACCTTGCATCAGCATCGCTTGTAAGTAATTATTTGATTTATATTCATGTTCATTATACCTGTATATAAATGTAAACTGTTAGTTAAATTTAATATTAATTATTTTCACTGAACTATCACATTAGCCACATTCTACTTTAACGTGCTATCGCTGTATTGTGTATTTAATTAAGAAAACGCTGTGTATTTCCAAGCATCACAGCATATCATATCAATGTAAATGGGTCAATATCACCATAGCGTGCCTTTCAACCCTCACAATACTCAAAAATGTCCCATTAGCTTTGTCATATCATAAAGAGTAGACACTCAAGTACTATAGAAACAAATTAGCTGAGCTCCCACACATTTTTTTAGATAATTATGGACCATTATTCAAAGCATAAACCATAAAATATATCCACCCTGTCATGGACATATATTACTGTTAAAAACGTTTCCATTGCTAAATTAAGATGCAAATGATATTTTCTGAAAGGTATGATGTCTCTTTCCTAAACCGGGTTATTTGTTTGCTTTCAAATCATAAATACATAAAATATTATATGTAAACCATGTGTTTTTAAAGAAACTCATGCAATTCTCACACATGCACTTTTTCTTATTTGGAGAAAACTGATATTTTGAATGCAGTTTTTTGTTTGCTTGTTATTACCCCCACACCTAGCTATTGAACACACTAGATTATAAAGATATGATTTAATTATTATTTAAAATATTGTAAAATATCAAGATGACAGGGTGGACCAGCACATGACGGTGTGGACACATAATGCAGAACACACAAATCATGATAAAATATGAAAATGAAACATTTATTCAACTTCTAAAATATAATATAATAATAATAAATAATATAGTTACATCCTCAATCACATTGATATACCATTGATAAACAGTGGGTACGGAAAGTATTCAGACCCCCTTACATTTTTCACTCTTTGTTATATTGCAACCATTTGCTAAAATCATTTAAGTTCATTTTTTCCTCATTAATGTACACACAGCACCCCATATTGACAGAAAAACACAGAATTGTTGACATTTTTGCAGATTTATCAAAAAAGAAAAACTGAAATATCACATGGTCCTAAGTATTCAGACCCTTTGCTGTGACAATCATATATTTAACTCAGGTGCTGTCCATGTCTTCTGACCATCCTTGAGATGGTTCTACACCTTCATTTGAGTCCAGCTGTGTTTGATTATACTGATTGGACTTGATTAGGAAAGCCACACACCTGTCTATATAAGACCTTACAGCTCACAGTGCATGTTAGAGCAAATGAGAATCATGAGGTCAAATGAACTGCCTGAAGAGCTCAGAGACAGAATTGTGGCAAGGCACAGATCTGGCCAAGGTTACAAAAACATTTCTGCTGCACTTAAGGTTCCTAAGAGCACAGTGGCCTCCATAATCCTTAAATGGAAGACGTTTGGGACAACCAGAACCCTTCCTAGAGCTGGCGGTCCGGTCAAACTGAGCTATCGGGGGAGAAGAGCCTTGGTGAGAGAGGTAAAGAAGAACCCAAAGATCACTGTGGCTGAGCTCCAGAGATGCATTCGGGAGATGGGAGAAAGTTGTAGAAAGTCAACCATCACTGCAGCCCTCCACCAGTCGGGGCTTTATGGCAAAGTGGCCCGACGGAAGCCTCTCCTCAGTGCAAGACACATGAAAGCCCGCATGGAGTTTGCTAAAAAACACCTGAAGGACTCCAAGATGGTGACAAATAAGATTCTCTGGTCTGATGAGACCAAGATAGAACTGTTTGGCCTTAATTCTAAGCGGTATGTGTGGAGAAAACCAGGCACTGCTCATCACCTGTCCAATACAGTCCCAACAGTGAAGCATGGTGGTGGCAGCATCATGCTGTGGGGGTGTTTTTTAGCTGCAGGGACAGGACGACTGGTTGCAATCGAGGGAAAGATGAATGCGGCCAAGTACAGGGATATCCTGGACGAAAACCTTCTCCAGAGTGCTCAGGACCTCAGACTGGGCCGAAGGTTTACCTTCCAACAAGACAATGACCTTAAGCACACAGCTAAAATAACGAAGGAGTGGCTTCACAACAACTCCGTGACTGTTCTTGAATGGCCCAGCCAGAGCCCTGACTTAAACCCAATTGAGCATCTCTGGAGAGACCTAAAATGGCTGTCCACCAACGCGTTTACCATCCAACCTGACAGAACTGGAGAGGATCTGCAAGGAGGAATGGCAGAGGATCCCCAAATCCAGGTGTGAAAAACTTGTTGCATCTTTTCCAAAAAGACTCATGGCTGTATTAAATCAAAAGGGTGCTTCTACTAAATACTGAGCAAAGGGTCTGAATACTTAGGACCATGTGATATTTCAGTTTTTCTTTTTTAATAAATCTGCAAAAATGTCAACAATTCTGTGTTTTTCTGTCAATATGGGGTGCTGTGTGTACATTAATGAAGAAAATGAACATAAATGATTTTAGCAAATGGCTGCAATATAACAAAGAGTGAAAAATTTAAGGGGGTCTGAATACTTTCCGTACCCACTGTATACCGACCCCTCCCCATTCATTTTCATTCAGTCCAACTTGTCATGCGTCTGTCCACTCTATCAAGTCTAAATGGCCAACAGGGTGTGGACATTTTGAGCTTCAATTAGCATATTAGCTTACAACAAACTGACTAGCTAAATATTTAGTCTAGAAGAGAATTTGGTATATTTAAACTTACATATTTTGAAAATACTGTATGTCTAATCAATGAGCATGTTAAGCTTGGGAAAAGAAAGTTACCAAACTGATAAGTCACCAATTTATTAACTTAAGCGGTTGAAATTCCGCCACTGAAGAGCGTCATGAATCCGGTTTATGAACTTCTGTTCATTCACCACAAGATGTCACTTTTCCATCATATTGACTCTCACACTGCACAGACCGTTACACTTACACTGGACTTCAGTTCCCACAATCCATTGCACTCATTCGACACTCTGCAGCCAATCACATACCTTACATAAGCCATGTACTCCTCTCTCTCACTGCTGAGTATTGTTTATGCGATATCGCTAAGCTAGTGATAACAACGCCACGGAGCCTTTTCCAGAGTCTAGTCTAGCCTTGTTATTAGTCTATGTACCCGTGTCTCGATCCTAACCTGTTATCTCGTCTCATCTGTTCACCGCCTGCCCTGAAGCCTGTAGCCATTTTTGGAATTTCCCTTTGTCTTGCCGTTTCGGACTCTGTTCGCGCCTTGCCTGGACTATTGCTCACGTTATCGGATCTTCCCTCTCGTCAAGCCCTCTGGATATTGTTTGTCGATTAAAGACCCACACCTGTTTACTGAACTGCTCTTATGACTTGCCCTCTATATACCTGTTTGCCAGCTTTCGACCCTGCCTGTGTTTGACCACGTCTCTGTTTAATAAAGCTCAGCATATGTCTCTTGTCTCGTCGGATCCATTACAAAGAGACAAAAAATCAGTTGTCCTGATGTCACTAAATGGAATGGCCTTTTCTTAAATGGGTGGAATTCCCAACACGACAGGGTGGACAACCATTCAAGGAACATAGAAAAACTCTGTGTTTATTACCAAATTATCAATACACTCAAATTGAGTTTTTTTGAGACAAAACAATTACACAATTTTAATAGAGAACAATCTTTTTTTATTTTATGATTTGAATGTATTCTACTCTCATTCAAATTTAATGAGCAGTGCATGGGACAAAGCAAGATAACACGCATCCTCTTACACAAAACTAAATTGAGAAAATGTATCTACAGAGCCAAGTAAAGCTTTTGTTATGAATATAAAAACTTAGCCTAATATAACCCACCCTTTCATAGTCATTTTTATGTTAAGTTATCATGGCAAATTAATTATTTATGTAAAGGACACCAAAAGGCACCAGTGAAATTGACCCAAATGTTGTTTTGCTTCTGTAGTTTTGTTCATTTCTGGACATTATTATTTAATGTGTTCATTTATTTATTTGTAGTTTCACTCCATACTCAAGACATTAAGCTTGTGGGCAAACAAGAGAATTTATGTATTTCCACCCTTTGCCTTGTTTCAGGTGGCATATACCTTTGATGCTGGTCCTAATGCTGTTATTTACACATTGCAAGACCACTTGCCAGAGGTCTGTCATTTCTTTCCCCCAGAAATCAGCGGAGAAAAGTAAGTTACAAATCAGACATGATGTTAGTATTCATTTAAAAAAAAATTGAGAGCACAGGTGCATCATGCTATGATCTTAACTCTTAAGCTCGGTAATTTTAATTTGCAGGTTTGTCAAAGGTCTTCCTGTGTGTTCAGCTGACCTTTCTGAGGAGCTAAAGAGAGACATTCATATGGATGCCATGCCCAAGGGTATACGCTATATAATCAGCACTGAGGTAACTGTCTGAAAATGGCTGCAATCTGTACTTTATTAAAGGGATAGTTCACCCAAAATGAAAATTCTGTCATTAATTGCTCACCCTCATGTCGTTCATCTTCGGAAAACAAATTAAGATATTTTTTGATGAAATCCTAGAGCTCTCTGAACCCCCATAGACAGCAAGGGTACTATCACGGTCAAGGCACAGAAACTTAGTAAGGACATCGTTAAAATTGTCTGTGACATCAGGGGTTCAACCGTAATTGTATGACGTTATAAGAATATATAATACTATACCCTATATTGAATCCTGTGTCAGGAAAAAAAATTGTATGTACAGTATGGCCTGTTTACCATAATTGCTGCATAATGTGCTTTTAGGCTGGTCCTGGGCCATGTGTGGTGAAGGATCCAAACCATCATTTGTTGGAGGCTGATGGGCTGCCCAAGAAGAGTGCTATTTCAGATGAACCCTAAAGATCCTTATAGAGGAAGAAAAAATGTTTTGCATCATCAAATATATTTTGTAAATATATTTCAATATAAATTGCTGGTAAAGAGTGAATTTACTATTTTTATCTTTGTTTAGACTCATATAAATTTGTCTGAAAGAATGGGGAACATTTAAGTTACAGATGTTTATAAAAAACAAAAACAGCAATGAGGTTTTTTTTTTTCACCCAGCAAATAGATAAACATAAAATAACCATCTACATAAACCATGTTATGCATCATCTTGACATCAGAAACCTTGATGCATGCCCTTAGGTTGGACATAATTTTACAGTTATTTTCTCACAGACAAGAAAGCTTTAATTTATTTAAATGTTTAAATAGTTATCTTGTGTTCTCGTAATCAGCCATCGAGAACACAAATTACAGAAGAGACAGATTGAAATACATGGATGTGTTCTTGACATTGAGGATTTATTAAATGCCACTTTTGAGAGAAAGCACTGGATTGAGAGCAAATCTGGGACAGCTCATGAAAGTAAACATTTTGTTTTGTTTTGTTTTGCATAATTTTAATAAAGGAATGAAGACTCAAAGAAAGCCTGCAGTATTTGTATTAGTATATTAAAAATAATCTTAA
>CM050423.1:35398511-35553020 GCA_027564155.1 Gymnocypris eckloni scoliostomus
TTTTATTATCATGTTTTATTTTTTCTTTCTTGCACTTTCCATTGAGCGGACCTGTCCTGACTAACATTTCACTACCCATTATACCCTGTATGATTGTGTATGTGACAAATAATAAAGAACCTTGAACCTTGAGACCAGTTTCAATTCAGATTGACAGTCCACTACTCCAGGGTGTCACTCAGTAAGTTTCAAGAGGATCTGATGTTGCATTACATAATAAACGCCCTCAAAATGTCATATTCTACCTGTTCTGCATCTGATTTTGGATAGCTCTAAAAAAGGAAACTCACAGTTTCCACAGACCAGTTTCAATTCATATTGACAGTCCACATTGCCCCAGGGTGTCACTCAGACAGTTTCAAGAGGATCTGATTTCGCTTTACATAATAAACGCCCTCCAAATGTAATATTCTACCTGCTCTGCATGTGATTTTGGATAGATCTAAAAAGGAAACTCCCTGTTTTCACAGACCTTTTTCAATTCAGATTGACAGTCCACTGCCCCAGGGTGTCACTCAGCCAGTTTCAAGTGGATCTGATGTTGCATTACATAATAAAAGCCCTCCAAATACTCATAAATTACCACTTTTGTCTTTGATTTTGGATAGCTCTAAAAAGAAAACTCCCTGTTTCCACAGACCAGTTTCAATTCAGATTGACAGTCCACTACCCCATGGGGTCACTTAGCCAGTTTCAAGAGAATCAGATTTTTCATTACATAATAAACGCCCTAAAAAATTCATAATCTACCTTTTTGCATGTTATTTTGGACAGCTCTAAAAAAAGGAAACTCCCTGTTTCCACAGACCAATTTCAATTCAAATTGACAGTCCACTGCCCCAATGTATCACTCAGCCAGTTTCAAGAGGATCTGATATTTCACTACATAACTAAGCCCTCCAAATCTCATATTCTACCTGTTCTGCCTGTGATATTGGATAGCTCTGTAAAAGGAAAGACCCTGTTTCCACAGAGGAGTTTTGATTCATATTGACAGTCCACTGCCCCAGGGCGTCATTCAGACAGTTTCAAGAGGATCTGATGTTGCATTACATAATAAAAACCTCCTAAATCTCATATTCTACCTGTTCTGCCTAGAATTTTGGATCGCTCTTAAAAAGGAAACTCCCTATTTCCACAGACCAGTTTCAATTTAGATTGACAGTCCACTGCCCCAGGGTGTCACTCAGCCAGTTTTAAGTGGATCTGATTTTGCATTTATATAATAAAATCCCACCAAAACCTCATATATGACCAGTTTTGTCTTTGATTTTGGATAGTTTTACAAAGGAAACTTCCTATTTTCACAGACCAGTTTCAATTCAGATTGACATTCCACTGCCCCAGGGTTTCACTCAGCCAATTTCAAGAGGATCTGATTTTGTATTACGTAATAAATGCCCTCCAAATTTCATATTCTACCTGTTCTGCATGTGATTTTGGATAGCCCTAAAAAAGGAAACTCCCTGTTTCCACAGACCAGTTTCAATTCATATTGACAGTCCATTGCCCCAGGGTGTCACTCAGCCAGTTTCAAGAGGATCTAATGTTACATTATATAATACACGCACTCCAAATCTCATATTTTACCTGTTCTGACTGTGATTTTGGATAGCTCTAAAAAAGGAAACTCAAAGTTTCCACAGACCAAATTCAATTCAGATTGACAGTCCATTGCCCCAATGTGTCACTCAGCCAGTCTCAAGAGGATCTGATGTTTCATTACACAACTAAGCCCTCCAAATCTCATATTCTACCTGTTCTGCCTGTGATATTGGATAGCTCTATAAAAGGAAAGACCCTGTTTCCACAGACGAGTTTTAATTCATATTTACAGTCCACTGCCCCAGGGTGTCACTCAGCCAGTTTCAAGATGATCTGATGTTGCTTTGCAAAATAAAAGCCCTCCAAATCCCATATTCTACCTGTTCTTTCTGTGATATTGGATCGCTCTTAAAAAGGAAACTCCCTGTTTCCACAGAGGAGTTTCGATTCAGATTGACAGTCCACTGCCCCAGGGTGTCACTCAGCCAGTTTCAAGAGGATCTGATGTTGCATTACATAATAAAAACCCTCCAAATCTCATATTTTACCTGTTCTGCCTAGAATTTTGGATCGCTTAAAAGGAAACTCCATGTTTCCACATACGAGTTTCGATTCAGATTGACAGTCCACTGCTCCAGGGTGTCACTCAGCCAGTTTCAAGAAGATCTGATGTTGCATTACATAATAAAAACCCTCCTAATCTCATATTCTACCTGTTCTGCCTAATATTTTGGATCGCTTAAAAAGGAAACTCCCTATTTCCACAGACCAGTTTCAATTCAGATTGACAGTCCACTGCCCCAGGGTGCAGCCAGTTTCAAGAGGATCTGATGTTGTAATTACATAATAAAACCTCCAAATTTCATATTCTACCTGTTCTGCATGTGATTTTGGATAGCTCTAAAAAGTAAACTCCCTACTTCCACAGACCAGTTTCAATTCAGATTGACAAGTCCACTGCCCCAGGGTGTCATTCAGCCAATTTCAAGAGTATCTGATGTTGTATTACATAATAAATGCCCTCCAAATTTCATATTCTATCTGTTCTGCATGTGATTTTGGATAGCTCTAAAAGGAAACTCCCTGTTTCCACAGACCAGTTTCAATTCATATTGACAGTCCATTGCCCCAGGGTGTCACTCAGCCAGTTTCAAGAATCTGATGTTACATTATATAATACACGCACTCCAAATCTCATATTTTACCTGTACTGACTGATTTTGGATAGCTCTATAAAAGGAAACTCCCTGTTTCCACAGACCAGTTTCAATTTCAGATTGACAGTCCATTGCCCCAATGTCACTCAGCCAGTTTCAAGAGGATCTGATGTTTCATTACATAACTAAGCCCTCCAAATCTCATATTCTAACTGTTCTGCCTGTGATATTGGATAGCTCTATAAAAGGAAACTCCCTGTTTCCACAGACGAGTTTCGATTCAGATTGACAGTCCACTGCTCCAGGGTGTCACTCAGCCAGTTTCAAGATGATGTTGCATTACATAATAAAAACCCTCCAAATCTCATATTCTACCTGTTCTGCCTGTGATTTTGGATCGCTCTTAAAAGGAAACTCCCTATTTCCACAGACCAGTTTCAATTCAGATTGACAGTCCACTGCCCCAGGGTGTCACTCAGCCAGTTTCAAGTGGATCTGATTTTGCATTACATAATAAAAAACCCTCAAAACCTCATATATGACCTAGTTTTGTCTTTGATTTTGGATAGTTTTACAAAGGAAACTTCCTATTTTCACAGACCAGTTTCAATTCAGATTGACAGTCCACTGCCCCAGGGTTTCACTCAGCCAGTTTCAAGAGGATCTGATTTTGTATTACGTAATAAATGCCCTCCAAATTTCATATTCTACCTGTTCTGCATGTGATTTTGGATAGCTCTAAAAAGGAAACTCCCTGTTTCCACAGACCAGTTTCAATTCAGATTGACAGTCCATTGCCCCAGGGTGTCACTCAACCAGTTTCAAGAGGATCTAATGTTACATTATATAATACACGCACTCCAAATCTCATATTTTACCTGTTCTGCCTGTGATTTTGGATAGCTCTATAAAAGGAAAACTCCCTGTTTCCACAGACCAGTTTCAATTCAGATTGACAGTCCACTACCCCAGGGTGTCACTCAACCAGTTTCAAGACGATCTGATGTTGCATTACATAATAAAAGCCCTCCAAATCTCATATTCTACCTGTTCTGCCTGTGATTTTGGATAGCTCTAAAAAGGAAACTCCCTGTTTCCACAGACCAGTTTCAATTCAGATTGACAGTCCACTGCCCCAGGGTGTCACTCAGCCAGTTTCAAGAGGATCTGATGTTGCATTACATAATAAAAACCCTCCAAATCTCATATTTTACCTGTTCTGCCTAGAATTTTGGATCGCTCTTAAAAAGGAAACTCCATGTTTCCACATACGAGTTTCGATTCAGATTGACAGTCCACTGCTCCAGGGTGTCACTCAGCTAGTTTCAAGAAGATCTGATGTTGCATTACATAATAAAAACCCTCCAAATCTCATATTCTACCTGTTCTTCCTAGAATTTTGGATCCCTCTTAAAAAGGAAACTCCCTATTCCCACAGACCAGTTTCAATTCAGATTGACATTCCACTGCCCCAGGGTGTCACTCAGCCAGTTACAAGATAATCTGATGTTGCATTACATAATAAAAACCCTCCTAATCTCATATTCTACCTGTTCTGCCTAATATTTTGGATCGCTCTTAAAAAGGAAACTCCCTATTTCCACAGACCAGTTTCAATTCAGATTGACAGTCCACTGCCCCAGGGTGCCAGTCAGCCAGTTTCAAGAGAATATTAATTTGAATTACATAATAAACGTCCTCCAAATTTAATATTCTACCTGTTCTGCATGTGATTTTGGATAGCTCTAAAAAAGGAAACTCCCTGTTTCCACAGACCAGTTTCAATTCATATTGACAGTCCATTGCCCCAGGGTGTCACTCAGCCAGTTTCAAGAGAATCTAATGTTACATTATATAATACACGCACTCCAAATCTCATATTTTACTTGTACTGACTGTGATTTTGGATAGCTCTATAAAAGGAAACTCCCTGTTTCCACAGACCAGTTACATTTCAGATTGACAGTCCATTGCCCCAATGTGTCACTCAGCCAGTTTCAAGAGGATCTGATGTTTCATTACATAACTAAGCCCTCCAAATCTCATATTCTAACTGTTCTGCCTTTGATATTGGATAGCTCTATAAAAGGAAACTCCCTGTTTCCACAGACGAGTTTCGATTCAGATTGACAGTCCACTGCTCCAGGGTGTCACTCAGCCAGTTACAAGTTAATCTGATGTTGCATTACATAATAAAAACCCTCCAAATCTCATATTCTACCTGTTCTGCCTAGAATTTTGGATCGCTCTTAAAAAGGAAACTCCCTATTTCCACAGACCAGTTTCAATTCAGATTGACAGTCCACTGCCCCAGGGTGTCAATCAGCCAGTTTCAAGAGAATATTAATTTGAATTACATAATAAATGTCCTCCAAATTTGATATTCTACCTGTTCTGCATGTGATTTTGGATAGCTCTAAAAAAGTAAACTCCCTATTTCCACAGACCAGTTTCAATTCAGGCTGACAGTCCACTACTCCAGGGTGTCACTCAGTCAGTTTCAAGAGGATCTGATGTTGCTTTGCATAATAAAAGCCCTCCAAATCTCATATTCTACCTGTTCTTTCTGTGATTTTGGATAGCTCTAAAAAGGAAACTCCCTATTTCCACAGACCAGTTTCAATTCAGATTGACAGTCCACTGCCCCAGGGTGTCACTCAGCCAATTTCAAGAGGATCTGATGTTGCATTACATAATAAACCCTTCAAAATCTCATATTCTACCTGTTTGCTGTGATTTTGGATAGATCTAAAAAGGAAACTCCATGTTTCCACAGACCAGTTTCAATTCAGATTGACAGTCCACTTCCCATGGAGTCACTCAGCCAGTTTCAAAAGATCTGATGTTGCATTACATAAAAAATCCTCCAAAACACATATATTACCAGTTTTGTCTTTGATTTTGGATAGCTCTAAAAGGAAACTCCCTGTTTTCACAGACCAGTTTCTATTCAAATTGACAGTCCACTGCCCCAGGGTGTCACTCAGCCAGTTTCAAGATGATCTGATGTTGCTTTGCAAAATAAAAACCCTCCAAATCTCATATTCTACCTGTTCTTTCTGTGATTTTGGATCGCTCTTAAAAAGGAAACTCCCTATTTCCACAGACCAGTTTCAATTCAGATTGAAATCCCAATGCCACAGGCTGTCACTAAACCAATTTCAAGAGGAACTGATGTTGCATTACACATTAAAACCCTTCAAAACCTCATATATGACAAGTTTTGTTTTTGATTTTAGATAGATCTAAAAGGAAACTCCATGTTTCCACAGACCAGTTTCAATTCAGATTGACAGTCCAACTTCCCCATGGAGTCACAGTTTCAAGAGGAGATTCTGATGTTGCATTACATTAAATAAATCCTCCAAAACACATATATTACCAGTTTTGTCTTTGATTTTGGATAGCCCTAATAAGTAAAACTCCCTGTTTTCACAGACCAGTTTCAATTCAAATTGACAGTCCATTGCCCCAGGGTGTCATTCAGCCAATTTCAAGAGGATCTGATTTTGTATTACATAATAAATGCCCTCCAAATTACATATTCTACCTGTTCTGCATGTGATTTTGGATAGCTCTAAAAGGAAACTCCCTGTTTCCACAGACCAGTTTCAATTCATATTGACAGTCCATTGCCCCAGGGTGTCACTCAGCCAGTTTCAAGAGGATCTGATGTTTCATTACATAATAAAGCCCCACCAAATCTCATATTGTACCTGTTCTGCCTGTGATTTTGATAGCTCTATAAAAGGAAACTCCCTGTTTCCACAGACCAGTTTCAATTCAGATTGACAGTCCACTGCCCCAGGGTGTCACTCAGCCAGTTTCAAGATGATCTGATGTTGCTTTGCAAAAATAAAAGCCCTCCAAATCTCATATTCTACCTGTTCTTTCTGTGATTTTGGATCGCTCTTAAAAGGAAACTCCCTATTTCCACAGACCAGTTTCAATTCAGATTGACAGCCCACTGCCACAGGCTGTCACTAAGCCAGTTTCAAGAGGAACTGATGTTGCATTACACATTAAAACTCTTCAAAACCTCATATATGACAAGTTTTGTTTTGATTTGGATAGATCTAAAAAGGAAACTCCATGTTTCCACAGACCAGTTTCAATTCAGATTGACAGTCCAACTTCCCCATGGAGTCACAGTTTCAAAAGAATCTGGTGTTGCATTACATAACAAAAGCCCTCCAAAAACACATATATTACTAGTTTTGTCTTTGATTTTGGATAGCTCTAAAAGGAAACTCCCTGTTTCCACAGACCAGTTTCAATTCAGATTGACAGTCCATTGCCCCAGGGTGTCATTCAGCCAATTTCAAGATGATCTGATGTTGCTTTGCAAAATAAAAGCCCTCCAAATCTCATATTTTACCTGTTCTGCCTAGAATTTTGGATCGCTCTTAAAAAGGAAACTCCATGTTTCCACATACGAGTTTCGATTCAGATTGACAGTCCACTGCTCCAGGGTGTCACTCAGCCAGTTTCAAGAAGATCTGATGTTGCATTACATAATAAAAACCCTCCAAATCTCATATTCTACCTGTTCTGCCTAGAATTTTGGATCCCTCTTAAAAAGGAAACTCCCTATTTCCACAGACCAGTTTCAATTCAGATTGACAGTCCACTGCCCCAGGGTGCCAGTCAGCCAGTTTCAAGAGAATATTAATTTGAATTACATAATAAACGTCCTCCAAATTTAATATTCTACCTGTTCTGCATGTGATTTTGGATAGCTCTAAAAAAGTAAACTCCCTACTTCCACAGACCAGTTTCAATTCAGATTGACAATCCACTGCGCCAGGGTGTCATTCAGCCAATTTCAAGAGTATCTGATTTTGTATTACATAATAAATGCCCTCCAAATTTCATATTCTATCTGTTCTGCATGTGATTTTGGATAGCTCTAAAAAAGGAAACTCCCTGTTTCCACAGACCAGTTTCAATTCATATTGACAGTCCATTGCCCCAGGGTGTCACTCAGCCAGT
Source organism: Gymnocypris eckloni scoliostomus (assembly GCA_027564155.1). NCBI lineage: Eukaryota > Metazoa > Chordata > Actinopteri > Cypriniformes > Cyprinidae > Gymnocypris > Gymnocypris eckloni. Next base: position 35,406,206 of record CM050423.1, read on the forward strand.
TTCAAGAGAATCTAATGTTACATTATATAATACACGCACTCCAAATCTCATATTTTACCTGTACTGACTGTGATTTTGGATAGCTCTATAAAAGGAAACTCCCTGTTTCCACAGACCAGTTACATTTCAGATTGACAGTCCATTGCCCCAATGTGTCACTCAGCCAGTTTCAAGAGGATCTGATGTTTCATTACATAACTAAGCCCTCCAAATCTCATATTCTAACTGTTCTGCCTGTGATATTGGATAGCTCTATAAAAGGAAACTCCCTGTTTCCACAGACGAGTTTCGATTCAGATTGACAGTCCACTGCTCCAGGGTGTCACTCAGCCAGTTACAAGTTAATCTGATGTTGCATTACATAATAAAAACCCTCCAAATCTCATATTCTACCTGTTCTGCCTAGAATTTTGGATAGCTCTTAAAAACCTATTTCCACAGACCAGTTTCAATTCAGATTGACAGTCCACTGCCCCAGGGTGTCAATCAGCCAGTTTCAAGAGAATATTAATTTGAATTACATAATACATGTCCTCCAAATTTGATATTCTACCTGTTCTGCATGTGATTTTGGATAGCTCTAAAAAAGTAAACTCCCTATTTCCACAGACCAGTTTCAATTCATATTGACAGTCCACTGCCCCAGGGTGTCACTCAGCCAGTTTCAAGATGATCTGATGTTGCTTTGCAAAATAAAAGCCCTCCAAATCTCATATTCTACCTGTTCTTTCTGTGATTTTGGATCGCTCTTAAAAAGGAAACTCCCTATTTCCACAGACCAGTTTCAATTCAGATTGACATCCCACTGCCACAAGCTGTCACTAAACCAATTTCAAGAGGAACTGATGTTGCATTACACATTAAAACCCTTCAAAACCTCATATATGACAAGTTTTGTTTTTGATTTTAGATAGATCTAAAAAGGAAACTCCATGTTTCCACAGACCAGTTTCAATTCGGATTGACAGTCAACTTCCCCATGGAGTCACAGTTTCAAAAGATTCTGGTGTTGCATTACATACAAAAAATCCTCCAAAAACACATATATTACCAGTTTTGTCTTTGATTTTGGATAGCCCTAATAAGTAAAACTCCCTGTTTTCACAGACCAGTTTCAATTCAAATTGACAGTCTACTGCCCCAGGGTGTCATTCAGCCAATTTCAAGAGGATCTGATTTTGTATTACATAATAAATGCCCTCCAAATTACATATTCTACCTGTTCTGCATGTGATTTTGGATAGCTCTAAAAAAGGAAACTCCCTGTTTCCACAGACCAGTTTCAATTCATATTGACAGTCCATTGCCCCAGGGTGTCGCTCAGCCAGTTTCAAGAGGATCTGATGTTTCATTACATAACTAAGCCCACCAAATCTCATATTGTACCTGTTCTGCCTGTGATATTGGATAGCTCTATAAAAGGAAACTCCCTGTTTCTACAGAGGAGTTTCGATTCAGATTGACAGTCCACTGCCCCAGGGTGTCACTCAGCCAGTTTCAAGATGATCTGATGTTGCTTTGCAAAATAAAAGCCCTCCAAATCTCATATTCTACCTGTTCTTTCTGTGATTTTGGATCGCTCTTAAAAAGGAAACTCCCTATTTCCACAGACCAGTTTCAATTCAGATTGACAGCCCACTGCCACAGGCTGTCACTAAGCCAATTTCAAGAGGAACTGATGTTGCATTACACATTAAAACTCTTCAAAACCTCATATATGACAAGTTTTGTTTTTGATTTTAGATAGATCTAAAAAGGAAACTCCATGTTTCCACAGACCAGTTTCAATTCGGATTGACAGTCAACTTCCCCATGGAGTCACAGTTTCAAAAGAATCTGGTGTTGCATTACATAACAAAAGCCCTCCAAAAACACATATATTACCAGTTTTGTCTTTGATTTTGGATAGCCCTAATAAGTAAAACTCCCTGTTTCCACAGACCAGTTTCAATTCAGATTGACAGTCCATTGCCCCAGAGTGTCACTCAGCCAGTTTCAAGAGGATCTAATGTTACATTATATAATACATGCACTCCAAATCTCATATTTGACCTTTTCTGACTGTGATTTTGGATAGCTCTAAAAAAGGAAACTCCCTGTTTCCACAGACCAGTTTCAATTCAGATTGACAGTCCATTGCCCCAATGTGTCACTCTGCCAGTTTCAAGAGGATCTGATGTTTCATTACATAACTAAGCCCTCCAAATCTCATATTGTACCTGTTCTGCCTGTGATATTGGATAGCTCTATAAAAGGAAACTTCCTGTTTTCACATACCAGTTTCAATTCAATTCAATTCAATGGTGCCGCGACGCTGTTGTGGTCTGCAAACACTCCTCACCCCTGGTGGAGCTTATGATTATTAAGTGCCGGCCGTTCTATCTACCGAGGGAATATACAGCCATTCTTCTCGTTGCTGTATACATCCCTCCTAACTCCAACAACAACAGGAGTGAGGCACTGAATTATTTGTACCAGCACATCAGTGAGCAGCAGACAGCCCACCCAGATGCTTTTCTCATCTTGGCTGGAGACTTTAATCACGCAGACTTAAAGAGTGTGTTCCCGAAAATATACCAGCATGTTGACTTCCCTACAAGGGAAAAACACGCTGGACCTTATTTACACCACCCAGAGACATACAAGGCCCTCCCTCCCCCATCTCGGAGCCTCAGACCACATCACTGTCATGCTAATGCCTGCACACAGACAGATTCAAGTGTGGCCGGAAGGGTCGTCAGAGGCACTTCAGGACTGTTTCGACACCACTGACTGGAATATGTTCAAGCAGGCTGCCACATACAACAATACTACAGACCTCCATGAATACACTGAGACTGTCACTGCCTACATCACCAAGTGCATTGATGATGTAACGGTCACAAAGACTATCACTGTCCGGGCCAACCAGAAGCCGTGGCTGACAGGGGAGGTCTACAGACTTCTGAATGCTCGGAACGCTGCCTTTAGAGCTGGAGATGAGGAGGGCCTGAGGACAGCTAGGGCCAACCTATCCCGAGGCATCAGAGAGGCCAAGAGACAGTACTCCAGGAGGATAGCCCATCGCCCAGCGACAGCAGAGACACTCGGAGCCTGTGGCAGGGAATACAGACCATTACGGACTACAAGCCCCCACCACAGACCTGTAACAGCACCATCCCCTGCTGAACGAGCTGAATGCCTTCTTTGCTCGCTTTGAGGCACAAAACAGCACCACTGCACAGAAGACTCCACCTCCTCCCGGCGACCAGGTGATGACGCTGTCCTCGGACAGCGTGAGGAGATCCCTCAGCAGGATCAATGCACGCAAAGCTCCAGGTCCTGACAACATTCCTGGGCGTGTACTGAGAGACTGTGCAGTGGAACTCACTGATGTCTTCACAGACATCTTCAACATCTCACTAAATCAGGCTGTTGTCCCCACATGCTTCAAAGCTACCACCATCATTCCAGTCCCGAAGAAGTCATCTCCATCCTGCTTCAACGACTACCGTCCAGTAGCACTCACTCCTATTCCAATGAAGTGCTTTGAACGGCTAGTCATGCAACACATCAAGTCTGTCCTCCCCCCCTCCTTGGACCCCTTCCAGTTTGCATATAGGTCCAACCGCTCGACCGATGATGCCATCGCCACTGCCCTCCACCCAGCCCTCACACATCTGGACAAAAAAGACTCATATGTCAGGATGCTGTTCATAGACTTCAGTTCAGCATTCAACACAATCATCCCTCAGCAGCTCACTCACAAATTGGCCCAGCTGGGGCTAAACACCTCTCTGTGCAACTGGTTGTTGGACTTTCTGACCGGAAGACCTCAGGCAGTACGGGTCGGCATTAACACATCCAGCACCATCACACTGAACACAGGGGCCCCCCAAGGATGTGTGCTGAGCCCCCTCCTCTTCACTCTGCTGACCCACGACTGCACACCGTCACACAACTCTAACCTTTTCATTAAGTTTGCGGATGACACGACTGTGGTGGGTCTCATTAGCAACCGAGATGAGACAAACTATAGGAGTGAGGTGAGCCGCCTGGCCGGGTGGTGCAGGGACAACAATCTCTCTCTGAATGTGGAGAAGACGAAGGAGATTGTTGTTGATTTCAGGAGAGTGCACACTCAGCATGCTCCTCTGACCATCAACGGTGCGACTGTGGAGAGAGCGAGCAGCACCAAGTTTCTGGGTGTGCACATCACAGAGGACCTCTCCTGGACTAACAACACTGCAGCACTGGCCAAGAAAGCACAGCAACGTCTCTACTTCCTCCGCAAACTCAGAAGAGCCAGAGCCCCGGCCCCCATCATGTGCACTTTCTACAGAGGCACCATCGAGAGTATCCTGACTAGCTGCATCACTGTGTGGTATGGCGCCTGCAACGCGTCCTGCCGCAAGTCCCTTCAACGGATAGTGAGAGCAGCTGAGAAGATCGTTGGTGTCTCTCTCCCCTCCCTCCAGGACATCTACAGCACCCGTCTCACCCGCAAAGCCCTCAGCATTGCAGGTGATCCCACCCACCGACACACAGCTTCTTCAGTCTGCTGCCATCAGGGAGGAGACTGCGGAGTCTCCAGGCGAGGACCAGCAGACTGAAGGACAGCTTTGTCCATCAGGCTGTCAGGAAGCTGAACTCCCTCCCGTCCTTGCCCCCCCTCCCCTCTTTTACCCCACGCAACACTGAAACCTGACACTTCCCCCAACCGTGACCCGCACCAGTCACTTTATGCAGCACTGGCATGATCTCTACCTCATCCAGCATTGTCTATAATCTACCTCTTCTGTCAGTCTGATAAAGACATCTGCACTGTTTTGTTTTATTTAACTGGTTTGCACTCTATCTGCCATGTACCTTATGCCACTTTACTTTATCCATCTCTTTTTATTGTCTATTTATTTTTATTTTTCTGCAATGTCCTTATTTGTATACCTGTATAGTTTGTATGTACATATAGTTAAACTGTATTTATCTGTATTTGAACGTCTACTGTCAGTGTTTAATGTTAACTGTATGCACCAAGGGTCTGAGAGTAACGCAATTTCAATTCTCTGTATGTATGTACTGTACATGTGGAAGAATTGACAATAAAACTTACTTGACTTGACTTGACTTGACTTGACTTGAATTCAGATTGACATTCCACTGCCCCAGAGTTTCACTCAGCCAATTTCAAGAGGATCTGATTTTGTATTACATAATAAATGCCCTCCAAATTTCATATTCTACCTGTTCTTCATGTGATTTTGGATAGCTCTAAAAAAGGAAACTCCCTGTTTCCACAGACCAGTTTCAATTCATATTGACAGTCCATTGCCTCAGGGTATCACTCAGCCAGTTTCAAGAGGATCTAATGTTACATTATATAATACACGCACTCCAAATCTCATATTTTACCTGTTCTGACTGTGATTTTGGATAGCTCTAAAAAACGAAACTCCCTGTTTCCACAGACCAGTTTCAATTCAGATTGACAGTCCATTGCCCCAATGTGTCACTCAGCCAGTTTCAAGAGGATCTGATGTTTCATTACATAACTAAGCCCTCCAAATCTCATATTCTACCTGTTCTGCCTGTGATATTGGATAGCTCTATAAAAGGAAACTCCATGTTTCCACAGACGAGTTTCGATTCAGATTGACAGTCCAATGCCCCAGGGTGTCACTTTAATTTGATTTAATTATATCGCATGGAATCAATCTTACTGATATAGATATTGTAACTCAAAGTGATGATGTTACTGACCATTTCCTTGTATCTTGTGTGCTGCATATTACTGATATTAACAATATGACTCTGCGTTAACCTCCAGGCAGAACTATTGTTCCAGCCACTAAAGACAGATTCACAAATAACCTGCCTGATTAATCTCAACTGCTCGGTGTACCCATAAATACAAAATAACAAGACATAATTACTAGAAACCCGGGCACTATATTCTCTAATGTTAGAAACTGTTGCCCCATTAAAGATTCTACAGCATCTAGTAATTCAGCTTCATCCGTCGCACCCAAAGAAATACAGCAGTTCTTTACAACTATAGGACAGGATGAGCTAAATAAACGTATCACTGCATCTAAACCAACAACATGTTTATTAGATCCTGTACCTACTAAAGTATTGAAAGAGCTGTTACCTGTAGCAGAATAACCGCTTCTCAATATTATTAACTCATTGTTATTTTTAGGTCACGTCCCAAAACCATTCAAGCATGCCGGTTATTAAGCCTCTTATTAAGAAACCAAAATAGATCTTTGTGAACTGGCCAATTACAGACCCATTTCAAATCTTCCGTTTATGTCTACAATTTTAGAAAAAGTTGTGTCTGCTCAATTGTGCTCCTTCTTGCAAATACATTTTTTTTTATGAAGAATTTCAGTCAGGTTTTAGGCCCCACCATAGCACAGAAACTGCACTTGTTAAAATTACAAATGACTTGCTTCTTGCGTCAGACCAAGGCTGCATCTCATTGCTAGTTTTACTTGATCTTAGTGTTGCGTTCAACACTATATATCATTACATACTCATAGATCGATCACAAAACTATACAGTTATTCAAGGGCAGGCTTTAAGATGGTTTAGATCATACCTGTACGATCACTACAACTGTACAGAAGCATTTGGATCCATTTGCAGCTTTTAATAAGAATAGTCAGACAGTACGGGGTCAAATACCGGCAAGGCAGAACAGCAGGGGTTAGACAGAGACAAGGTCGAGTACCAGGCAGAGGATCAGGGCAGGCGGTTAGCAAACACAGTTCAGGTGAAACAATCCGAGGTTGGGACAGGCAGAAAAAAATCAGAATAACAGGAAGCGGTCCAAGGTCAAGTACACAGAAATCAAACACGGGTATAACGCTCAGAAAAGACAGCCGGGGCAAATCAAGACTTCGCAAGGAGTCTGTGTGTGTGGCTTATATATGTGTGTAAATGAGCTGCAGGTGTGGATGATCAGTCAGTCCCAGGTATGAGGAATGATGAGAACTGGAGTCTGAATGGAGATGGTTAATATTCAGGGGATGGCTCCATCTGGTGGTGCGAGGGAGGCGGTACAGGAGCCTTCTCTGTAACAAAAACTTTGTTTATTTAAACGGGGAGTCATCTCATTTATCACCAGTAAAGTATGGAGTACCACAATGATCTGTCCTAGGTCCTCTGCTATTTTCAATATATATGTTGCCCCTTGGTAATATTATTAGAAAATGTGTGATTAATTTCCATTGTTATGCTGATGATACTCAACTGAGGGACTGTACCAACAACAAAGACTGTACCATCTGCGACAGCTGAGGAAATTCAGGGTCTCACCAGCTATCCTGAAAACTTTCTATTCAGGGGCCATAGAAAGTGTTCTGACTCAGTGCATCTCAGTGTGGTATAATAATGCCACAAACCAGGACTGCAAAGCTCTACAGAGAGTCGTGCGCTTAGCTGAGCGCATCTCAGGGTCTGCTCTCCCCTCTCTGCAGGCCATCTACATCAAACGCTGTAAAAGCAGAGCTGTAAAAATCATCAAAGACTCAACTCACCCCGGTAACCATCTTTTCTGTTTACTGCCATCTGGCAGGCGCTTCAGGAGCATGATGGCAAAGACTGAAAGACTGAGGAAGAGCTTCTTCCCTCAGGCCATCAGGCTCCTAAACACAAACTCTGTTTCATAAACACTCACAAGACCCATTGTTAACTGTAAATATCATCACATTCTCATCATTGCTGCTCTATGTACATTACCATGAACAACCCGTCTGCACATCCCTCTTATTCACATTACTATTTATTAAGTCCCAGTACACTGTTTTTTCTTTTTTTGTACATCTTATTGTTTTTTGCACATCTTGTTGTTTTTTTGCACATCTTTTTTGCACATCTTATTGTCTTTTGCACATCTTATTGTTTTTTGCACATCTTATTGTTTTGCACTTTTTTTATTTCATTGCACATTTTACTCTTATTTCTCCTTTTCTTACCATATGTATGCCCTTGTGTTATGTTACTTTATATAATTTGTATTCTTATTATTTTGCACTGTCCACTGAGCGGACCTGATTCGATTACATTTCACTTCTAATTATACCCTGTATAACTATTATGTGACAAATAAAGAAACCTTGAACCTTGAACTATATATCTCAACAAGACCAGATGAAACTTCTAAATTATCTAAGCTAAAGGAGTCTGTTAAAAATGTAAAAGGATGGATGACCAATAATGAATTATTGGATGACCAATAATTTTCTATTTACTTAGATAAGACAGAGATATTACTTATTGGACCAAAAAACAGTACACAGAATATTTTGGATCACAATTTGCAACTAGACAGATGTCCTGTTCCTTCCTATACAGTCAAAAATCTGGGTTTTGTATTAGACAGCAAGTTATCTTTTGAAAATGTTATTTCCCATGTTACAAAAACAGCATTCTTCCATCTTTGAAACATTGCCAAGCTACAGAACATGTTAATCGTTTCTGATGCAGACAAGCTAGTTCATGCAATCATGACCTCTAGACTGGACACTTGTAATGCACTGCTAGGTGGTTGTCCTGCATCTTCAATAAACAAGCTACAGATAGTACAGAATGCTGTGGCTAGAATCCTTACCAGGTCAAGAAAATATGATTTTAGATTTCAATTTAATGTCTAATTTTATAGGTCCCCTTAGAAAGAGATCGGGACGGGGATGACCCCCACCCCCTTGGCCCCCTTCAAATTTTCTATTTGATAATCTGGCCCTCAAATGAAGCTTAACTGAATAGCCCCGTTCTAATCGGTTAAAATGGGTGTGGGGAAATACGCAACACACACAGAGTTTGTTCGAAAAAAAGATAAATCAATAAATCATTTTTTTTGTATATATATTTTTGTGATGTAAAGGACCAATTAAAACCATTGTAAATATATTTAGACATTGTAGTAGTAATAGCTGCCTCTTTATTAGAGTTTCATTGCCAGTAAAAAAAATTTTGGCCAGTACATTTTATTATGTCACCGGCCATTGGCAGGTCTGGTAAAAAGTTAGTTTTAGGCCCTTTGTGTGTATGTATGTGTGTATGTGTGTGTATATATATATATATATATATATATATATATATCAGATGTTACATGATAACAGAGCCTAAACAAACCCCTCACACATCCTCCTCTGTAGTGGTGTTTTCAACAAATGATCCCATGTGACTTGTTATCATCTCTCAGTTTTAATGAAAGAGTGACTCATAATCCAAATGTGTGAACACCAGAGCTCCCTTTCTTAACGCTAACACTCATTAAGATTAAAACAACAACAGCCTCTTCAACACCAATATTCTATCAGGTACAGTATGACATCAACCTGTTTACTTATAATGTCCCCATAGACCTTTATCCTGAAAATGCCAGTCAGAGCTTTGAGCCAAATAGTTGACCATTGAGTCACATTAGATGAGTACATGGAAACGTACTGCAAAATTACGTCATCAACAGAAAATTATCTAACAATACAAACACAAAACACAGAAATTAGTCAGGTCAACAAATTAATGAGAGCTAGTTGGCAAGTAGTTGCAACTGCTTTTATTACAGTTTTCTTGAATTCCTAAAATACATTTCTTGAAACCATCACTAATTTTCTCAAAACCTTAAACACAAATCCAAATCTTCAAACTAAATTCAAAGAACCCCTGACTTCTGGCAAAATCAAATAATCACTTCAAGACCATTACACTAGTCAAAATCAAACAAAGCTTTCAAATCATACACATAGTAGGGGGTAATATATGTGTTGTGAATTCTTTATATTATGTATCTTTTAATACCATTTATAATATTAACACTTATTTTATATCTGGTTAGAGATTGCATTATGTAAATATGCACTACACTACTTCAACTGTAATACGTGTTTGGCGTAAGTGACGCATTTTTGGTTACGCATACAGAGCTGACAGATTATTACGCAGTTTCCACCTGTGCAGCATCTCTGAGTGCAGGGCAAAAGTTACTGACGAAGTAAGTTTATTCCATGACTTTATGTTTGTAATACTGGTTGTTTATACTGCTGAATCTGTTTCTACATTAAGCCTGTGATGTTGGTGGTTCGCGATCTTTATGATCATTGACTCATCACGTGAAACGCATGTGGAAGTGCCCCGTAGTATCGCGGCTAATCTTGCTAATGTTTTTAATATCTCGTTTAAACATGTTTCTCATTCCTTACAATGAATTCTACATTTGTTATGTTTAATGAGGATGTTGTATAATGTATTTTAAGTTGTTTATATGCTCCCTTACATTCTGTTTACATCCAGTAATTATTAGTTCACTAATCGCACATTGAAAGTTATTGTTTAATTTGAAATGCACTGTTTTATTGGAACAGTATGCAAATATTTATGTTAGACAATTAGTTATTTCATTCTGTTTATTATTCATTGCAGAAACTACCTCCAATGCATATCAGTGTGTATATCGGTAACCCACCGCGGTCAAGTGAGCCGCCATCCGTGAACACCCGGTCAAGCCAGGCGCCACCTGGATTCTGCTGCACGTCTGTTTGTGGTATTACGGTACGGAGACACGAAGCGGCCAAAAAGCTGACGAAGACCTATATTTCAGCGGTTATTAATTAAATTAGCTCAAAAACAGGAAAAAACTATTAACAAGCGTATTAATATTGGACATTATAAAAGATTCAGTTATATTATGTTCGAATATATTATACTGTGGTGTTTTCCACAAAAATAAAGTCTGTTAAAATACATTATAACACTGATTATGTCCTACTTTTTTCTACATGCATTATTCAAATTCCTTCACAGTTAAGACGAAAATTTCAATAAAATATTTTTCATAACGACCATGTCTCTATCTGTGTCAACTTTCCCGGGGATTTACTGTGGAATTTGGTTGAAAATGAATGGCAAAGTCTGTCACAATGCATTATAGCACTCCTTGACATTTATACAGGCATTACTCAAATTCCTTCACAGTTAACATGACATTTTCTATATATTCTTCTTCAGGATAACCATGACTCTGTGTGTGTTATATTAATAGTTACATAACTATTAACTAATTGTTAAGTAATATGTCATTGTGGTTATAGATTTAGAATTAGTTAGTCATTTGCCTCAACAAGTAAAGTCACACCATAATGATACCCATGCAAATCATTAGGTAATGATTAATTAAAGCAGACAACTGGAAGTTTAAAGGCATGGCTTCGACCCAATGTGGTAATTCATTTCATTAGTTAATTAAATAAGTTATTATGTAATTAATATATTACGACATTTAACTAATAACAATTTATTGATTACTTAATCTATGAATCATATAGAAGGTTAATTTGTTGCTGATGCATTAATTGTTAATGAATGGTTTAGTTCTTCATGAGTTATACATTAACTCATGATTATCTGTGGATTTGTTAAGCATGAATTAATGCATATTAGTGTCACCGTATTATAAAGTGTTACCAAATTTTCAATACATTCTTCTTCAGAACGACCAATACTCGTGTCTGTGTCAACTTTCATGAGATTTTACTGTAGATTTTGGGAGAAAATTAATGACAAAGTCTGTCAGAATGCAGTTTTTCTCTGAGCTGTCGAGTGTGTTTTGGATGAAATGATGATCCAGATGTGGTGGAAATGTGCAAATTCAATAAAGATCTGAAGAGACTGAGAATTAAAGAACCAAACAGAGGTTTGTCTTTGTCTTGCTTTTAATTTCTGCAATGGTTCCATTGACATCAAAGCTGGATAACAACACCCCGAACACATAGTGGGCAGGCCACCTGAGCCTGTAAAGGTACTGCAGCAAGATGTGACACAGACTATAGATGATGATGAACTTGCATTGACTTCAGGTACTGACTCTGACAGACAGAATGCAGCACGTAGAGCAATGAAGATGTGTGGAGGTAACAAAGCTTGTGCCTTGGCAGTGCTCCAAAGATATGATTTGGGTGTAAACACCAGTTGCTGGCTATGTCTTCAGCTATCTCACGCTCGGAAAGTGATTCCTCTACTGACTAAACATGTTAAGGAAACTGTTTGCCACATTCCTGGCCAGATGACAAGACTTCTCCAAGCGCAGGACTCTCTGCTGAAAGGGAAAGTGCCAAAAAGAACAACACTCTGCTCCACGCCGCTTCTGACAGCAACATCCTCCCCATTCAGAGTGGAGCCAATAAAGGGGGAAGTGTGTGTGTGTGATAACAGAGCAAAACTGAATGTTGGCAATTCTGAATGCAACAGCATGATTACAATCAGAAATGACATCACGAACAACTGCTCTGCTGACATGAATGGGATCAAGTTCAACTTCACTTGTCCTTTTGACAGAATATGGGAAACATCTCCAGCGGCTGTATGGGTTTGTGGAGACAGAGCATATCACCGCCTGCCCACTATGTGGTGGTCGGGGTGTTGTTATCCAGCTTTGATGTCAATGGGAACCACAGTATATGCAGCTCCTGGGAAGAATGCGCACATAAGAGGGCAAGGAGACAATTGTCAAGTGAACTGATGGACACTATGCCAATTTGGTATAATGGCTACAAGTTGTATAACCCATGGACGACTCCAGCAGAAAATCTAGGATGGTCGCTTCTTCTGATAGGAGGAGGAACAGCAGCAGCGATCAACAAGATCAATGGATTGGCTTGGAGCATTTCTGGCACTAGCAAATCTGACTGAAACTGCACTTTCGCTGTTAAATGATGAAGTGAAGCAAATGATGCTTGTGGTGCAAAACAGGCTAGCCTTGGACATGCTTTCATCGGAAAGAGGCGGTATTTGTAAGATGCTGAGTATTTCATGTTGTTTTCATTTGCCTGACTATCATGATAATGTCACAGATCTCATTAACCATATGAAGTTAGCGATAGCTACACCTCCCAAAGCAGATGATTCATGGTTTGTGTGGTTGACATCATTGTGGGGAGGTTGGGGATATTGGCTGTAATGATAACATATAATATATATATTGTTATAAGGAAACAGGTCAATTTAGCTCAAAGGGAATCATTAATGATTTTATAGGGAATTTGAACAGACTCACTGTTTCACAGCGATTCATTGAACAAGACGTATAACAAACTCTGCACTGGATATTAAAATCCCAAAATATAGTGAAAACACTATTAAATAGCACAGTAACAAAATCGACAGATTAAGACATTAACTTATGAGCACAAAACACAAGATATTTCTATTTTCAATATAAACAAGACTTTATTTATATAACTCTAAGACATGTAAACTAATCTACACATTAACACAAGCATTCACACATTCACGCGTTGCAGAAAGAGAGAAAGTGAGTGTTGAAAACTCTGTTCTTCTAAAGTGTAGAAAACTCAGAAGAGAAGACCAGGAGACTTCGGATTCGATCGTCAGCAGAATTTCTTTATTCTATGACATGTGTTGTTATCTGTAGTCATCGAAGATCTCATCTTAAGTCATTTTTACAGGGTATCTTTATAGTCAGGATTGGAGGAGGGACTTTTTTTTTAGGTTGAGACAAAACATCAAAGAAAGCAAACATCTGAGGGCAGCGTTAGTTGGTTCCAGGGAAACTTCCGTGGTCCAATAAACCATCGAATCCACGTCTGGCCAGGACACAGTTGTCTGACTCTTGACAAAAGGCACAGCTGTCCCAAGCCCAAATGGTCAGGAAAGATCTCAAGCACCTTTGCCTTGCCCGACACCTCTTAGTCAGGACGTGAATCCACATCAAACATAGAATAACATTTGTGATCCTTCAATAACTTGAGCTGAACCATCAACAAACAACTCCAATTCTGCGTTCTCTATGGGAGTTTCTGCTATTTCACTTGTCGCTGCATATGTAAGCGTAACACAATCATGAGTCATTTCGCCTTCATCCTCTAACACAAATTCAGTCATTGCAGACATCATACATGAGGATGGGTTCATGACTGGTGCACGCTGTATAACAATATTCGGGGCTGTGAGAGTTGCTAACCAATTTCCCCAACGGGAGGAGGTGACAGAAGTGACTTTTGCTTGATTCATTAGTGCGGACACTGTGTGAGGGCATTTTACGTTTACAGTCTGACCTAACACCATTCCTGATGAAGCCTGAAGCGCTAGATGAACTGCCTGTACTGCTCTGAGGCATGGGCCCATACCTTGAGCGACTATGTCAAGTTTACGAATAGTAATGAATTGGGCGTAAGCTGCCCCATGATCTTGCATTAGACATGCAGTCATAAAGCCTAAGTGTTCATGGACATAAAGCACAAAGGGTCTATCAGATTGGGCAATTCCTAATGCTGGTGCTTGACATAGTGCTCTCTTCAAATCATTAAAAGCTTTGAGATGAAGTTCTTCCATACAAACAGTATCTGAATCTTTACCATGGCCTTTCAACAAATCATAGAGAGGCTGAGCAATCGAGGCATAGTCTTCAATCCAAGGTCTACAATAACCTGTTGTTCCTAAAATGAGCGGAGTGTTTTAATGGTATTAGGCGGAGGTATGGCTTTGACTGAAGCCGCTCGATCCTGTGTAATGGATCTATTTCCTGCACCAATTGTTTGACCCAGAAATGTGACTTGCTTTTTAGCGATTTGAGCTTTGTGAAAGCTGCATTTGTGTCCTTTTTTATGCAAATAGTCCAACAATGATGCCAATTCAGTTTGATGTACCTCATGATCTGTTGAGGCAATCAAAATATCATCGACATATTGGATCATAGTGGACTGTTTTACCGGACATTCTGGGTCACACAAATCACGTCTGACAGCCTGATGATATATGGTTGGGGAGTTTTGAAATCCCTGTGGCAATCGTGTCCACTGGTATTGTTCATAGTCAACTGTGAAAGCTAACCATGGCTGGCTGTCAGAGTGCAACGGTACAGAAAAGAATCCATTAGACATATCAATTACTGAAAAAATCTTACAATCTAATGGTAAGCCATTACAAATTGTAGATGGATCTGCCACTAGGGGTGATTTTTCAATATGTTTATTGGCTACTCTGTAGTCTATTGTAAGTCTCCATGTCCCATTAGATTTCTTGATGGGCCATATGGGTGAATTACATGGACTGTTGGTTTTAACTAGCACTCCTTGCGTCAGCAAATTTTCTACAATAAGTTTGATTCCTGTATAGCTTCCTTATTAATCGGATATTGTTTGGTGACCGGAGGTGGAGTTCCTGTCAATTTAACTGGTTCTACACCTGTCAACAACCCACAATCATCCTTGTCTTTAGCCCAAATTGGATGATTCTGTAAGAAAGCATACTCGGGAGGGGTTGCATTATTGGTAGAAATCTGTGCTGAGGAAATTTTAATGCTAGTAGATTCTGAGGACATGTCTAAAGTTAGATTTATTTGTCTCAGAAGATCCATGCCTAAAATTGCACCTGTATTTAATGGAGCGCATAGCAATTTTGTAGTCAGAGTTTTTGGGCCAAATTGTACCTCTATGGGCGGAGTTTCATACAAAACAGAATCTTCACCTATTACACCAGTTAAACAAAGTTTGGTTTTCTTGTATGGGATGTTTAAACCTTGTGCCAATTTTGTAGGAATTACTGTAATTTCTGCACCTGTATCAAGCAAAAATCAATCTCTTTCTCTTTTATGCTACCTTTCACAAAATTCTTTGGTCATTGTGTTGGATTACAGGGAAAGGTAGCTACTCACAGCCCCAATAATTAGTTTTTCCTGGTCTTGTTGTGCTCTTAGAAGAGCCTGAACTAACTGTCCTATAGTTTCAGTGGTCACTGGCGGAACTACTTCCGGGTTGTGTGCAGGCTGAGAAGGAGCAGAATTATGCATAGCATTTCTTTTACTATCTTGCAACTTCTTCCTACACTCTTTCTCCCAATGTCCAAATTTTTCACAGTATTTGCATTTGCTTTCTCTTTTAGACCATCTATTGTCTTGTTTCGTTGTGTTAAACGTAGCTGCTGCTACTCTTACTTTTGCCTTGACATCAGCGTCTCTTTCCCATGTAGTTAACCTGTCTAGGTTACTTCTGAGAGTTCTGTTAGACCAAGTTAGATCTAAGAATGGTAAAGCTTTTCTGTATTCGCCACAAGGCCATCTGACCAGATACGAACCAAGGGTCCCTTGTCATCTAGCACACTTTCAGGGTCATCAACAATTCCACTGTAGATTACAGCTGACTGACAAAATCTCTCAGTATATTCACTCACAGTTTCTTCTTTCCTTTGCACACAGGCAGTAATTCTAGACCAATCTATTTTGGGTCCTAAGATATTCTTTAGGATTTTCAAAATACCTTCTCTTAAATCACCCTTACTGGCATTTCGCAGTTCAGAAGTAACAGCAGATTCAAAACTGTTGAATTCAGATTCAGTTAAAATTTGTGACATCAACTGCGTGACTTCTGTCAACGACATGTCATAAAGACGCATTTACTGATCAATGTTCTTCTAAATTCAGAAAATGAATGTGCGTGCTGACGGTAAACTTTGAGATAGTCTCTCTATATCTTTAGGACCTAAAGCTTTGGCAACAGTTTGTATTTGCACAACAGAAGAATTGAGAGGAACACTATCAGTTTCCTCAATCCCCTACGATCTTCTCCGCACCACACACATTGACTGAATTTACAGGCACATCAGTTACTGATTGGAGAGCTACATCTGTTTCAAAGAACGCTTTCCCCTCCATTAGTCCATCCTTTCCTCACTGTTCTTTAGGTGTCGCAGGAATTAAGAAATAGGGAAAGAAGGAACAACCATAGCAGACTATATTTTGAACAGAGGATACAACCCTAATGTATGCAGACTCTACAAATACTGCTCTGTGCCGTTAGTTCTCTCTTGTTTGTGTTTCTTTCTTCCTCTGTGCAGATACCATTTGATGGCTGTCCTGAGATCCATATGCACCACCCTTCTCACCTGCGGATAAAGCCACAACCTCTAGAAAACAACCAGACCCATTGCCGAGCCAACTATCACACAAGAAAGAGAAAAGAAAGAAGAAAGAAGAAAAAAAAATACACAACGCAGAGACTCACATACGATCTTTCAGCAAAATTACACCAGATGACTGAAGATAATTCTTCATGGTTCGGAAACTTGTTAGTATCAAGTGTTTTTTTTCAGCAAATGACGCCTGCCTCTCACGAGGAAATGACAGTTCCAACCAGAAAAGATTATTACCCGTAAGAACTTCACGGACCCTAATTGCATGTTTTGTTTCTGTGTCAGCATGCAATTACATATACAACACAGAACATGTACTATGTGCCTGTAACTATTACAAGTTACAAGAATTAACTTTTAAGTGTCTAAATTTGTATTTTGTGGAGTTATTAGAACTCTCAAAGGGGAATTGAAAGATTACACATTTTATTTTAAATGTTTAATTTAGATACACTTCCTGACTAAAGAAAGTGTCAGGAAATACAGATGTTTGAGAGGACCATTTGAGCTCGAGACAGCTGTGCCTTTTGTCTCAATGATAATGGTAAGATCAATGAGTCAGACTACTGAGAGATTTTACCTTTGTTCTGCAAATGACTTTGTCCCAGATGTATGTTTCTTTGATGTTTGTCTCCACCTCAAAAAGTCCCTCCTCCAAAAATACCTATAAGACAACCTGTAAATTGACACCAAGGACATGTCATAGAATAAAGAGTTTTCAACATGAGGAAAGGATTAGATTAAGAGAATGAGAATTTGATATCCCACGTTTACAGCAATATGTGCAATTGCATAAACCTGAACAACCATCAATCACTTATTTAACACTCGCATTGAGTTTTCAATGAGGCTAAAATCTATATTAAAATGACACCAGCTCAGCAAGAATCTGGGGTTCGTACTTGCTTGCTTTTGTGTTTAAGGATTCCCTTTTGTCCTCCGTTTTTGCAGGAAAGGGTTTCTCCGAAGTCGCTGATTGGCTTAGAGTTCAGGAGTCGTTGAAGTGGGCATTGGTTCTTGGCTGGTTTGCAGAGTTTTGGGCTGGTTGTCCTTGGCAAAAGCAACTTAGCACACGAACTCAACGGAAAGAAAATAAACTAAAGTAAAATAATAAAAGGATGTAAAGAGACTAGGTGGCTTTTCTTCTCATCATGGTAGCAACTGGCTGGGTGTGGTCCAGAGCACATGGCTGAAGAGAGAGTTCATTTTTCATTTTCAGGAGAGAGAGAGAGAGATCAAGAGGGATTCAAGAGGGAGGAATTTTAAGAGAGAGAGGAGAAGTGTGTCCTGGGTATTTAACTCGGCCTTTTGACACCTCCCAATGGTTGTCTTGACCAATTAGGTCCTATGCTGGGCTCTGGCTGCTGCTTTGTTGCTCCACCCAATCAATAAATCAACGTCATGGTCAGTCACATTGCCCGAATTTTACATTCTCTTGCAAAGTATCCTTTTGAATGTGATTTCTATAACCAGAATATGATACATTTGACAGAGAATCAATTTGAAGAAATGTTCAAAGCTGGAATTATCGAACTCATACATACTAAACATGACATTAACCCTTAAGGCTTAGCTAGTCAATACTAATTAAAAGCACGATAAACACAATGATTAAAACAAGGATATTCAAATTTGTGGGTCACATACATAATATGCAGTTATGCATAGAAATGATTAGTTTCATTAACAATGAGAATGAAATTATTTTAAGATGATTCTACAGTCTTTGTGAACCCAGGAATTTTCAGCCTTATCCTTTGTCCTGTTGCAGGGTGTATTCAGACGGGCTGGGGGTCTGATTTATGTCTTCCTGCAGTTGTCTTGTGGAATTCGGCTCCTCATGTTTCAACCATGCTTGAATCAAATCTTGATTTGTCTGATTCGGTCCTTGATATACTACACCCCCTTCGCTTCGCGAGGTGTTTAGCTGAAGACATCGTCGAGCTGGAAAAACAAAGGCAGAAGAAGCAGACAAAACACAGCAAACAACAAGACAACACCTCCATGACAGTTACTGTACTGGTGCCAGGGCATTAGGTTATTCGGTTATTCAATTTTGGAAATTATTGTTTTAATTCTTGATCAAATTTTGCGACTAGATTTGTGTGTTTCTTCTAAGTTGTCTTAACTTAAGAATGTTCACATTTAGTTTCTAGTGAACTAATTTGTGGTAAAATGAATCGACCTATCGTGCATGGAGCTCTCTGGCTTTCCTTCAGTCTAGAGTGGCTTGCGGATATTAGGTGTAGCGAGTCAATCCTAATATCAGACCTTTGACCCTTGCAGGGTGTCTAGGTGTTTCACCTACTAAAGAAAGAGGGAAGGAAAAGGATAGGTAAAAGAAGAACAAAACAAAACAAAGCTGCTGTGGGTTTTCCTAGCATGATTTGCAACTACTGTTGAGCTAGGATGTCATGTGCAGCTAGGGGCCATGCACCTTAACCCGTGTCAGGTGTTCTAACTCTTGTGAGGATAGCTATATGTTTCTTCATGGTGGTGTATGTAACTGTGTTGCGCTAAATTTGGATATTCTACTTGTGGGAAGAATATGTTTGTTGAATGTGTTATCAGTAGATGTGGTTACCTCTGGGTGTAGGTAATGTTGTGTGTGTTAATGGTGTAGTGTATGTGTGGTCAGATCTGTTCCAGTCTGTGTTGTCTCCCCCCTTTTCAGGTATGTTAATGAAGACTGGCTCTCTTCATCCTTGGCTTGGATGTGGGCATGTCCATGATCTAATGGGGGTCAGTCCAGAAAGGCAGGAAGTTCTTTAGCAGACAGTCGGAGGTAGTTTGGCATGGCTGTGTGAAGCTGGGATGCAAACTTTGTCTCCTTTGTTGCATTCCTCTTGTGCTACCTTCTGGATGTGGCAGACTTTCTGACCTTCTGTGCTTTGGTGGTTGCTGTTGCACAGACAGGAATGTGGTTCTAGGAGTTGGAGTTAATTTAGCAGTTTGCTAGTGAGTGATGGGTGAGAGGTGATGTTCTCTGGTACCTCAGTTTTCATCAACGGTTGGCCGTGAGAGACTTGCTCGTCCTGTGTGGTTGTTGAACAGGTGCTTGTCATCTCGGATATGGTGGTGTACCATGCGATCGTCGGCCTTCCGCTGTCGCTGGTCACAGCGAGCATGACTCAATTTCGTAGTCATCCGTGTTCAGCTTATCTTGAAGGAACTCGTTCAGTTGGCTCATGACTTGTTCCATGTCTTCTGACGGTAAGCTGTATGGTTCTGGAGCATACTCAGCACTGTGCATGTCTGAGTAATGCTGAGGTGGGTTTCGTTGTCGCAACCCTACGAGATGCTCTTGGATGAGTCAGGCGATTACCTTTGGATGTCTGGTTAGGTTTCCAGTTGTTGCTATCTTTTGCGTTTCTTGAGAAGCGTGGCTGGTCCCATGGATTTTTCCAGAAGTTGGGCTGATAGCTTTCGTGGACATGGGGATCACGTTCTCTGTGCTCTTGATGGAGGACTCTGGTATTGTGATGCATCTGGGTGTCGTCCAGTGCAAGGCTTGAGTCTTGTTGACAGAGTTCAAGAGTGTGGATGTTTTGTTACCTTTCTTTGAGGCCATCTTCTGCTTGTTGTAGGCCTTCTGTGTTAGGTCACGCAACTGTTGGATGGTCATGGAGCGTGGACAGGCCATGACGCCTAGATGGTGGCTGACTCCAGGGTGCAGATTTCTTAGGAAGAGGCTTTTGAAGTTCACATCCTCTTCAAGGTCAGGTTCGTTGTGTGCACCAAAGTAGGCTTGTCGGAGTCGGTTGTAGTAAGCTTGTGGAGCCTCTTGTCGACCTTGTTTGGTTTCTAAGGCAGTTAACAGTCCATGTTCGAGTCAGGGTCGGTAAACTCTTTAATCAGGACCTCACGAAGTAGCTGGTAGTCTGACTTCGTTCGACTGGGCTGTCGATCTAGGAAGTTTCGTACCTCGGAACTGGACGTGGCTCTAAGGAGGTATAACCTGTCTCTGTCAGTCACATGAGGTCTCATTTCTAGATAGAAGTCGATATCTTGAAGGTGGGCCTGGATGGTGTGGCCCCCTGTGGAGTTCGGGTTGAACTTGCTGATCCTTTTAGACAGCTTGTCGAGGTCTTTGATGGTCATCCCAGGTGCAGCTCCAAGGTCTGCTTGGATGGGAGGTTTTCTTTCGTTGACAGG
Source organism: Gymnocypris eckloni scoliostomus (assembly GCA_027564155.1). Taxonomy (NCBI): domain Eukaryota; kingdom Metazoa; phylum Chordata; class Actinopteri; order Cypriniformes; family Cyprinidae; genus Gymnocypris; species Gymnocypris eckloni. Next base: position 35,427,272 of record CM050423.1, read on the forward strand.
AAAGAGTTCTGTGGCGAAGGCAGGTGAGATTTTGGGTTGTGGCCCTTCTCTCGCTTTGGCTCTTGCTTCTGCTCATAAGCATGTTTGAGTTCTCTGACCATGTAGAGCTGATCATTGGTATCGTCTAGTTGTTGGGTCAGATTGTCCATTTCAATTCTGTACCTTTCAAGGTGGTCTTTCAGGGCACTTATTTCAGCATTCTTGTTGCTGATGTCATGCTTGGCTTTCTCTAGTAGCTGGTTGGCATACTGAAGTCTGTTTACCAGGTCTTTCCTGGGCAGCCTTTGCATGTTGTTGATCAAGTTGAGCTGCTGTCAGGGCTGCTTGGAGCTCCTTAACTTGTTCCGTTGTTTCCTGCTCGCTCTCGTTGGGTGCTTTGAGTTGATCTTGAACTTTCACTTCCAGCTTGTCTGTCTGACGTTGAGCACATGTCAGTTCCTCTTGAAGGTGGGTGATGTGCTTGTCGCTCAGTTTCAACTGGGTCGTGAAGGCATAGCTTAGGAGCTGGTGATTTTGACTAGCTCCTCATGGTTGTTATTCTGGCTTGAATCTTGTGTCAGGAATCTTCTCAGGACTAGGATTATTATTAAAAATAATAACAGTTCAAACGTCTTGGGGGTGAGGCTGTCTGTCGTGCCTCTCAGCCAAGTGTTCACATCTTCCCTTTGGGCAAGGGGGTCTGCAGTCTGCGGCATGTTGGCACGCTGGGGAGAAGAGAGGCTGACACAGATCTGTGTGGAGTGGAAGCTTATGTGTGGTGCGACAACTAAGTGTTATGTCAGTGATTTTGAACCACTGGTGAAGTGTGGTGATCACTGTGTTGGTCTCAGAGTATCTAGGTAGACTAGCGATGTGAAGACTTCGTCACTCTTTGAGGCTAATGGCTTTAGCATAGACTTCAATGTAAACACAACCGTTCCATTAGCAACAGCATGGAGTTAGTTTACAAAAGATCGATGTATCAAGGCGCAGTTCAAAGTTGTTCGAAGTATGTTAGGACTTTCGTGTCACAATCGTATCTGTGGCAACCAAAACAAACCAGTGGCTAGCACATTAATTGTTGCATTACAAATACAGTTAAGCATGTTACATGAAATGTTGGTGCATCTCAACACTGTACAAATAACAACACCGCTTGTTCTGCGATGTGGCGCTTAAACTTTCAGTTCGTTCAGAGTTAAACTTAAACCTTATTCAAATAACAGCTTTGTGCTTCGGTTGAGGAAACAGTGATCAGTGTATCACAACAGGGTTTCTTCGCTGTTGGTTCAAAGGTAAACTTTACTTGATAAAGCTTTTAAAGCTCCCATTCAAATCACTCTCTGACACGCGCAGTGTTTCGCGAGATTTAATTCACTTTGTGAACAGTGTACACAAACAGGCAAGCATTATTCTCTAATGTTTAACCCAGGGAGTCATAGCATATATGATCTGACAATGGGACGTGCACTGACGATCAAACTATGAATAAGGCTTTGATAAATAGAATTGAGGAACACGCTCAAAACTATTCTTTATCCACTGATTTATTTCCCTTTTAATTACTGCAGTTTAGCTTCGTGCGGCTAACAGTTACTGAGATTCTGGAGTAAGTTATAGCTATTAGATGACCTGGAACACGCAGGACATTAATTCAGCTATAAAACAAGGCATTACAAGAAGAGAAGAAAACGCTCATCTCCGACCTTATTGTCTGATCTCAGATGTTAACTTTGAGTTCCCTTACTGCAGTTAAACAAAGGAGAGGCGGACTCGAGTTACAGCCTTCTCTGTGCTCATTCATTCAAGGAGGCGCGCGCTGCTGACGTCACTCACACATACGCACACACACACCAGTCTCGATCTCAGATCTCATCCGTAAGAATATAAAAGATTAAATAACTTGGTTTATGCTCATAATTTAGATTAATCTGCCTGCAGATCCTCCACCAATATGTAATGATAACATATAATATATATATTGTTATAAGGGAAACATGTCAATTTAGCTCAAAGGAATCATTAATGATTTTATAGGAATTTGAACAGACTCACTGTTTCACGGCGATTCACTGAACAAGCCAGTATAACAAACTCTGCACTGGATATTAAAATCCCAAAATATAGTGAAAACACTATTAAATAGCACAGTAACAAAATCGACAGATTAAGACATTAACTTATGAGCACAAAATAAGATATTTCTATTTTCAATATAAACAAGACTTTATTTATATAACTAAGACATGTAAACTAATCTACACATTAACACAAGCATTCACACATTCACGCGTTGCAGAAAGAGAGAAAGTGAGGAAAGGATTAGATTAAGAGAATGAGAATTTTATATCCCACGTTTACAGCAATATGTGCAATTGCATAAACCTGAACAACCATCAATCACATATTTAACACTCGCATTGAGTTTTCAATGAGGCTAAAATCTATATTAAAATGACACCAGCTCAGCAAGAATCTGGGGTTTGTACTTGCTTGCTTTTGTGTTTAAGGATTCCCTTTTGTCCTCCGTTTTTGCAGGAAAGGGTTTCTCCGAAGTCGCTGATTGGCTTAGAGTTCAGGAGTCGTTGAAGTGGGCGTTGGTTCTTGGCTGGTTTTGCAGAGTTTTTGGGCTGGTTGTCCTTGGCAAAAGCAACTTAGCACACGAACTCAACGGAAAGAAAATAAACTAAAGTAAAAGAATAAAAGGATGTAAAGAGACTAGGTGGCTTTTCTTCTCATCATGGTAGCAACTGGCTGGGTTGTGGTCCAGAGCACATGGCTGAAGAGAGAGTTAGATGGCATTTTCAAGAGAGTTCATTTTTCAGGAGAGAGAGGAATTCAAGGGAGAGAAATTCAAGAGGGCATTCAAGAGGGAGGAATTCAAGAGCGATTCAAGAGGGTGGGGAGAAGTGTGTCCTGGGTATTTAACCTCGGCCTTTTGACACCACCCCCAATGGTTGTCTTGACCAATTAGGTCCTATGCTGAGCTCTGGCTGCTGCTTTGTTGCTCCACCCAATCAATAAATCAACGTCATGGTCAGTCACATTGCCCGAATTTTACATTCTCTTGCAAAGTATCCTTTTGAATGTGATTTCTATAACCAGAATATGATACATTTAACAGAGAATCACTTTGAAGAAATGTTTAGAGCTATAATTATCGAACTCATACATATCAAACATGACATTAATCCTTAAGGCTTAAGCTAGTAAATACTAATTAAAAGCACGACAAACACAATGATTAAAACAAGGATAGTCAAATTTGTGGGTCACATACATAATATGCAGTTATGCATAGAAATGATTAGTTTCATTAACAATGAGAATGAAAGTCTTTTAAGATGATTCTACAGTCTTTGTGAACCCAGGAATTTCAGCCTTATCCTTTGTCCTGTTGCAGGGTGTATTCAGACGGGCTGGGGGTCTGATTTATGTCTTCCTGCTGTTGTCTTGTGGAATTCGGCTCCTCATGTTTCAACCATGCTTGAATCAAATCTTGATTTGTCTGATTCGGTCCTTGATATACTACAGGCTGATTCATACATGTTTACCTGTAGCATTGGGGATAATACTGCTGATTTTTGTGCTGCCTTGTTGTATTCAGTGTTTTTCATCCCTGATAAGGAAAGCAGTAACTAGAACCGTCACTTCGGTAAATATGCAAAGATGACCCGACAAAGAATATGAAATGCCAGATGTGCGTCCGGCACCATCCTTTGTACCAAAACCACCTATGCTTACTGATTCTGATATTGAGTAAACTGAAATTTCTTTAATGAAAGGTGTACAAGCAGGTCTGAATCCATGGTATGAGGTACTGTAAACAGAAGGTTAATGAAGAGATGAAAAGATGAGATTCCCCTCTTGCTTGCTTATGTGTCAGGAGATTTATATAATTTTCTCCAAAAAATGCCTTAAGCTAGTGATGTGTTTTTCGCTTATCAGCTAATGAAGGGGTATGTTAAAGCCTTAAAGGAGCAAATACACTCGATGTTCTGATAAATATGTATCCTAAAACTTGTCAAAGAATGACAAAAGGGGAATTGTGTGAGAAATTTCTCATTTTATCATATGTAGCCTACATATATTTACTATATGCATATTATTCATATTTAATCATATATATATATTTCATATTCATATGTTTAATATTCTTTTATACCACAAGTAATCATATAACATCATATAACTGTTTGAGCACAGGGCCTATGAGGCCTGCTTCTGCCTTTCTCTGCCTTGCATAAGAATATGACACTATAACCTGCTTGTTCTTGCTTGCTTAGGAAAAATAGTATATCATGAGGATTTCGGGAAGACGCAACGTGAGGAATGAAACGTATTGAATGTGTTCATGATGCTTGCTTAGCCATATATAGTCATATTGGAAGATAGCTATTGAAAACATGGGGCAAAGGGGTATAAAAGCAGAGAACCATGTTCCATGTACCTGTACCTGTACCATGAACCATGTATTTACTGTATTGTCTGACCTTCTTGCAATAATAAAATCTCAAAAGACTCTGTCTCTGACCGTGTTCTTTATTAAAGAGAAAAATATCTACAACACAAGTCAGTATAATTAAGGTAATAAAACACTAATAATGAAGATAATATACAATAAATTATAAATATCAACAGTAATAAAAATATACAGAAAAGAAAAAAAATGTCCATAGACAGAACTGTGAATGTGCATAACATGATTGGCTTACAGGACTTTATCTGTCCTTCAATGTATCATTTGGTGAGATATAAGGCTGAGCTGTGAGCCAGCTTCATATCTCGTTGCTCACAGACTCAATCTGTGTGTGTAGACCAGATCATTTCTGCAGAAATTAAAAGCAAGACAAAGACAAACCTCTGTTTGGTTCTTTAATTCTCAGTCTCTTCAGATCTTTATTGAATTTGCACATTTCCACCACATCTGGATCATCATTTCATCCAAAACACACTCGACAGCTCAGACAAAAACTGCATTCTGACAGACTTTGTCATTCATTTTCTCCCAAATTCTACAGTAAAACCCAGTGAAAGTTGACACAGACAGAGTCTTGGGTGTCCTGAAGAAGAATTCATTTTAATTTTATTGTTAACTCTGAAGGAATTTGAGTAATGCCTGTATAAATGTCAAGGAGTGCTATAATGTATTGTGACAGACTTTGCCATTCATTTTATCCCAAATTCTACAGTAAAACCAAATGAAAGTTAACACACACAGAGTCATGGTCATCCTGAAGAAGAATGTATAGAAAATGTCATGTTAACTGTGAAGGAATTTGAGTAATGCCTGTATGAATGTCAATGAGTGCTATAATGCATTGTGACAGAATTTTCCATTCATTTTCTCCCAAATTCTACAGTAAAATGTCATGAAAGTTGACACAGACAGAGTCTTGGGTGTCCTGAAGAAGAATTCATTCCAATTGTATTGTTAACTCTGAAGGAATTTGAGTAATGCCTGTATAAATGTCAAGGAGTGCTATAATGTATTGTGACAGACTTTGCCATTAATTTTCTCCCAAATTCTACAGTAAAACCCAGTGAAAGTTGACACAGACAGAGTCTTGGGTGTCCTGAAGAAGAATTCATTCCAATTTTATTGTTAACTCTGAAGGAATTTGAGTAATGCCTGTATAAATGTCAAGGAGTGCTATAATGTATTGTGGCAGATTTTACCATTCATTTTATCCCAAATTCTACAGTAAAACCCAGTGAAAGTTCACACAGACAGAGTCTTGGGTGTCCAGAAGAAGAATGTATAGAAAATGTAATGATAACTGTGAAGGAATTTGAGTAATAACTGTATGAATGTCAATGAGTGCTATAATGCATTGTGACAGATTTTGCCATTCATTTTCTCCCAAATTCTACAGTAAAACCCAGTGAAAGTTGACACAGACAGAGTCTTGGGTGTCCTGAAGAAGAATTCATTCCAATTGTATTGTTAACTCTGAAGGAATTTGAGTAATGCCTGTATAAATGTCAAGGAGTGCTATAATGTATTGTGACAGACTTTGCCATTCATTTTATCCCAAATTCTACAGTAAAATGTCATGAAAGTTGACACAGACAGAGTCTTGGGTGTCCTGAAGAAGAAGTCATTCCAATTTTATTGTTAACTGTGAAGGAATTTGAGTCATTCCTGCATAAATGTCAAGGAGTGCTATAATGTATTGTGACAGATTTTGCCATTCATTTTCTCCCAAATTCTACAGTAAAACCCAGTGAAAGTTGACACAGAAAGAGTCTTGGGTGTCCTAAAGAAGAATTCCTTCCAATTCTATTGTTAACTTTGAAGGAATTTGAGTAATGCCTGTATAAATGTCAAGGAGTGCTATAATGTATTGTGACAGACTTTTCCATTCATTTTATCCCAAATTCTACAGTAAAACCCAGTGAAAGTTGACACAGACAGAGTCTTGGGTGTCCTGAAGAAGAATGGATAGAGAATGTCATGTTAACTGTGAAAGAATTTGAGTAATGCCTGTATGAATGTCAATGAGTGCTATAATGTATTGTGACAGATTTTGCCATTCATTTTCTCCCAAATTCTACAGTAAAACCCAGTGAAAGTTGACACAGACAGAGTCATGGTCATCCTGAAGAAGAATGTATAGAAAATGTCATGTTAACTGTGAAGGAATTTGAGTAATGCCTGTATGAATGTCAATGAGTGCTATAATGTATTGTGACAGATTTTGCCATTAATTTTCTCCCAAATTCTAGAGTAAAACCCAGTGAAAGTTAACACACACAGAGTTATGGTCATCCTAAAGAAGAATTCATTCCAATTTTATTGTTAACTTTGAAGGAATTTGAGTAATGCCTGTATAAATGTCAAGGAGTGCTATAATGTATTGTGACAGACTTTTCCATTCATTTTCTCCCAAATTCTACAATAAAACCCAGTGAAAGTGAACACACACAGAGTCATGGTCATCCTGAAGAAGAATTCATTCCAATTTTATTGTTAACTCTGAAGGAATTTGAGTAATGCCTGTATGAATGTCAAGGAGTGCTATAATGCATTGTGACAGACTTTGACTTTCATTTTCTCCCAAATTCCACAGTAAATCCCCGGGAAAGTTGACACAGACAGAGACATGGTCGTTATGAAAAAGATTTTATTGAAATTTTCGTCTTAACTGTGAAGGAGTTTGAATAATGCATGTAGAAAAAAGTAGGACATAATCAGTGTTATAATGTATTTTAAAAGACTTTATTTTTGTGGAAAATACCACAGTATAATATATTCGAACATAATATAACTGAATCTTTTATAATGTCCAATATTAATACGCTTGTTAATAGTTTTTTCCTGTTTTTGAGCACATTTAATTAATAACCGCTGAAATATAGGTCTTCGTCAGCTTTTTGGCCGCTTCGTGTCTCCATACCGTAATACCACAAACAGACGTGCAGCAGAATCCAGGTGGCGGCTGGCTTGACCGGGTGTTCACGGATGGCGGCTCACTTGACCGCGGTGTGAAACCCTGCACATAAATAAATGGTGGAAAGACATTATGATGACTCCGACTCCCTGATCAGAGTGCTGAAGTGGTTAACACCTTTAAAGAACTGGCATTAGTGGGGCAGTCCCCAACAATATGCACTACAGATCATTCATAAGACACTACATTAAAAAATGGAGAACACTGTGTACAGTGCATGTCGTTACAAAAAAAAGGTTTATTTTATCTAGTAAATATTTAGCAATAAAACACACACACACACATGCAAAAAAATTAAAATTATTAACAAATAAACAATACACACAATTGCACATCTAACGCAGGTTAAATAATGGTTAATTATTAATATTATTATTTATATTATTTATAAACCTCAGAAATATATATAATGTAAAATATAATGACAAACAGCAAACTGTTTGTGGGCTTTCTTGTGCATCATCTGTAGGCTTCCTTCTGGGATGACAGCCATGTAGACCAATTTGATGCAGTGTGCGGCATATGGTCTGAGCACTCGCAGGCTGACCCCCCACCCCTTCAACCTCTGCAGCAATGCTGGCAGCACTCATACGTATATTTCCCAAACACAACCTCTGGATATGACAATGAGCACGTGCACACAACTAACTTTGGTCGACCGTGGCGAGGCCTGTTCTGAGTGCAAGCTGTCCTGTTAAACCGCTGTATGGCTTGGCCACCATGCTACAGCTCAGTTTCAGGGTCTTGGCAATCTTCAAAACAATCTTGGCAAAGATGCCATCTTTATGTAGAGCAACAATTCTTTTTTTCAAATCCTCAAGAGAGTTCTTTGCCATGAGGTGCCATGTTGAACTTCCAGTGAACAGCATGAGAGAGTGAGAGTGATAAGACCAAATTGAACACACCTGCTCCCCATTCACACATGAGACCTTGTAACACTAACGAGTCACATAACACCCGGAAGAGAAAATGGCTAATTATATTTTTAAAGCTATACTTAAGTACAAATTAAGCAAAATAATATACTTAGTTACTTTTAAATCATAGTTACTTACTGAGTACACCCACAATTTGTATTGATATTCAAACCTTTGATGGCACTTCAGTAGCCAATAAAGATATCTGAATGTAAACGGATCAATAAAAGCCCTGATATCTGTACCGGGAAAAGTCGCCGCTGCAGCGGGTTTAAAGAGCTGATTGGACAGTGAAGGAGCTCAGTGTAACCAATGGACTCAAAGTTTGGAGAGACAAATGACATGGCAGTGTTATCATAAATATTTATATTTTGATACCGACACTGAAATATCTGACACGGTTCCATTACTAATTTTCCACAGTATCTACTTTATATACACGCTGCGTCTCGCTCTATCCTCTCCAACAGCGAGTTTGACACGCATCAATCTCCCATGCTAAAAAAATATTTATCTTTGCTCCTGGATTAAACTTTGTAAAAAGTTTCCAACCATTTAGAATAGATCCACGCCTGGCCGATGAAAATGCTTCTTGAAATTGTATTGGCTGTAAGTGAAATGCATCAGAAAGTCTTTTAACATTCAAAGATGGAACTTTCATTTCTTTACAATGTAAATATTTGTATGATTTCTACATATAAATATTATAATCTGTGTAAGGGCATCACTACATTGTTCAGACATTACAGGTCAAAGCCATCTGATGTTCCATTTATTTAAATAAACAACATACATGGCTCTTAAAACACTGCCTATAAAAATTCAGTCTTGTCATATTTTGAACTGAATTGAGGTAATTTGTTTTATAATTTTATTACTGGCTCTGTACTTGTCTTTTTTTCTCATTTAATTCAGTTTAAAATCAAATTTGAAATCATGCTTCTTTCTGCTGTAAGCTTTTTCTGCAACAAAAGTTACCTTATTTTAAAGACACAAACACATAGAATGAGCAAATGTTTAACATTAAATTTTTTGTAATGGTAATTGATCAATGTTTATATGTAGGATATGTAAATAAAAGCCTATATTAAAATATGTTCATCATATAAAGCAAATGTTTTAGTTTTTTTGGAAGACTTGGATTAAACCCCTCAAAGCATAAAATAAAGATTGCCTTGAAAAAATGGATGGACAAAAAATGTACATATTCAAATATCTATATGGCAATATGTGGCAGTTTTACCAATGGTATTGAAAATGATTAAAGTCGTCATGAAATAAAAAATTACCCTAACAATTACTTACTTTTTTAGTGCACATTACTAATCTTGTGGTGAACAATTAAACAGTGCAAGTCAATACACCAGAACGAAAATTGTCTGCCGTCGTAATATTTAATCAAAAAAAGGAAATTTGTTTCCGCTTTGGAATGATGTTCTCGCTCTGATGACGTCCGTTTGACGACTTGGGGAGAATCCTCTTGTTAAGTATGACGTAAGGACAACTGTTTCCGGGTCCAGCCTCTATTCGTTTCACTTGAGAATACTATCTCAACAGCCATATATGAGCACTATTTAATTAAAATTACAAATTTAAGCTAAGCATTTAAAAGTTGCTCTGCACACTACAGTCTCCATGCTCACAGTGTCTCAGACACTAATATTTTAGCTGAATCACTGTCTGGCCATCTGGGATTTCAGTATAGATAAAGGTTAGGGTTATCATTTTTTTCAGTATTACATGAAATCATGGGTGTATATAAGCACAGATAGATAGTGTTTTCTTGGGGCGTCTGGCAGAGCATTCGGACCCAGAAGCGGTGAAGCGTGATGTCAAGGGTAACAAGTAGATATTCTTAACCACTCATATCCAACCGTGAATCTGCTATGAGCAAGAGGTGGAGTGGAGGTGAAAACAATTCAAACAAGCAAAAAAAAAAAATCAAAATATTAAAAGAACAAAAGTTATGAGTATAAAAATGATTCTAACATGACACTAAGCTACTAAGCTAGTGACTAGTAAGCCAATTCTCAAAAAGCTGCTATGATCACTTTTGTTCTACCCACTTAAATGATAGAGGTACATGCAGTGTCCAATCTATACAGACTGTGTCTGTTCCCCGAATAGTGAGATCAAAATATACATTTTATGCAGGATCTAGAACAAATCTGATCGTGATTAAACCAGAAAAATGCAAAATAAATGAACAAAAACTATTTTTAAAACTTGGGCTCCTAAATATCCGGTCACTCACACCTAAAGCAGTTATTGTAAATGAAATGATCACAGATAATAGTTTTGATGTACTCTGTCTGACTGAAACCTGGCTTAAAACAAATGATTACTTTGGTCTAAATTAATCTACTCCACCAAGCTACTGTTATAAGCATGAGCCTCGTCAGACTGGTCGTGGCGGCGGTGTCGCAACAATATATAATGATATTCTCAATGTTACTCAGAAAACAGGATACAGGTTTGACTCATTAGAAATACTTATGCTTAATGTTAAACTGTCAGATAAGCAAAATAAATCTATCCTATCTCTTGCTCTGGCTACTGTGTACAGACCTCCAGGGCCATATACAGATTTTCTAAAAGAATTTGCAGATTTCCTCTCAGACATATTGGTTAATGCTGATAAAGCACTAATTGTTAGAGATTTTAACATTCACGTTGATAATACAAATGATGTGTTAGGACTTGCGTTTACTGACCTAATAAACTCTTTTGGTGTCAAGCAAAATGTCACCGGGCCCACGCATCGTTTTAATCATATGCTAGATTTAATTATATCGCATGGAATTGATCTTACTGATATAGATATCGTACCTCAAAGTGATGATGTTAATGACCATTTCCTTGTATCGTGCATGCTGCATATTACTGATATTAACAATATGGCTCCGCGTTATCGTCCAGGCAGAACTATTGTTCCAACCACTAAAGACAGATTCACCAATAACCTGCCTGATTTATCTCAACTGCTCTGTGTACCCATAAATACAGATGAGCTAGACACAATTACTAGCAACATGGGAACTATCTTCTCTAATACGTTAGAAAATGTTGCCCCCATCAAATTAAAAAAGGTTAGAGAAAAACGTGCTGCGCAATGGTACAACAGTTATAGCCATTCTCTCAAGAAAGAAACTCGTAATCTTGAGCGCAAATGGAGAAAAACTAACTTGGAAGTCTTTAGAATTGCGTGGAAAAACAGTATGTCCAGCTATAGACAGGCTCTAAAAGCTGCCAGGACCGAGTATATCCGCAAACTCATAGATAATAACCAAAACAATCCAAGGTTTTTATTTAGCACAGTGGCTAGATTAACAAATAAACAGATGTCACCCAATCTAAATATTCCCTCACAGTTTAATAGTAATGACTTTATGAATTTCTTCACTGATAAAATAGATAACATCAGAAATACAATAACAAATGTAGATTCTACAGCGTCTAGTACTTCAGCTTCATTCATCGCACCCAAAGAAAAACTGCATTGCTTTACAACTATAGGACAGGATGAGCTAAATAAACTTATCACTGCATCTAAACCAACAACATGTTTATTAGATCCTGTACCCACTAAATTACTGAAAGAGTTGTTACCTGTAGCAGAAGAACCGTTTCTAAATATTATTAACTCCTCGTTATCTTTAGGTCACGTCCCAAAACCATTTAAGCTGCCGGTTATTAAGCCTCTTATTAAGAAACCAAAACTAGATCATTGTGAACTAGCAAATTACAGGCCCATTTCAAATTTTCCGTTTATGTCAAAAATATTAGAAAAAGTAGTGTCAGCTCAATTGTGCTCCTTTTTGCTAAAAAATGATATCTATGAAGAATTTCAGTCAGGTTTTAGGCCCATAGCACAGAAACTGCACTTGTTAAAATTACAAATGACTTGCTTCTTGCATCAGACCAAGGCTGCATCTCATTGCTATTTTTACTTGATCTTAGTGCTGCGTTCGACACTATAGATCATGACATACTCATAGATCGATTACAAAACTATACAGGTATTCATGGGCATGCTCTTAGATGGTTTAGATCCTACCCGTCCGATCGCTACCACTTTGTTTATTTAAATGGGGAGGCATCTCAATTATCACCAGTAAAGTATGGAGTACCACAAGGATCTGTCCTAGGTCCTCTGCTATTTTCATTATACATGTTGCCCCTTGGTAATATTATTAGAAAATACGGGATTAGTTTCCATTGTTATGCTGATGACACTCAACTACAGTGGGTACGGAAAGAATTCAGACTTAAATTTTTCACTCTTTATTATATTGCAGCCATTTGTTAAAATCGAATAAATAAAGTTCATTTTTTTTCCTCAATGTACACACAGCAACCCATATTGACAGAAAAACACAGAATTGTTGACATTTTTGCAGATTTATTAAAAAAGAAAAACTGAAATATCACATGGTCGTAAGTATTCAGACCCTTTGCTCAGTATTTAGTAGAAGCACCCTTTTGATTTAATACAGCCATGAGTCTTTTTGGGAAAGATGCAACAAGTTTTTCACACCTGGATTTGGGGATCCTCTGCCATTCCTCCTTGCAGATCCTCTCCAGTTCTGTCAGGTTGGATAGTAAATGTTGGTGGACAGCCATTTTTAGGTCTCTCCAGAGATGCTCAATTGGGTTTAAGTCAGGGCTCTGGCTGGGCCATTCAAGAACAGTCACGGAGTTGTTGTGAAGCCACTCCTTCGTTATTTTAGCTGTGTGCTTAGGTCATTGTCTTGTTGGAAGGTAAACCTTCAGCCCGGGCCTGAGGTCCTGAGCACTCTGGAGAAGGTTTTCGTCCAGGATATCCTCTGTACTTGGCCGCATTCATCTTTCCCTCGATTGCAACCAGTCGTCCTGTCCCTGCAGCTGAAAACACCCCACAGCATGATGCTGCCACCACCATGCTTCACTGTTGGGACTGTATTGGACAGGTGATGAGCAGTGCCTGGTTTCTCCCACACATACCGCTAGAATTAAGGCCAAAAATTCTATCTTGGTCTCATCAGACCAGAGAATCTTATTTGTCACCATCTTGGAGTCCTTCAGGTGTTTTTTAGCAACCCATGCAGGCTTTCATGTGTCTTGCACTGAGGAGAGGCTTCCGTCCGGGCCACTCTGCCATAAAGCCCCGACTGGTGGAGGCTGCAGTGATGGTTGACTTTCTAAACTTTCTCCCATCTCCCGAATTCATCTCTGAGCTCAGCCACAGTGATCTTTGGGTTCTTCTTTACCTCTCTCACCAAGGCTCTTCTCCCGATAGCTCAGTTTGGCCAGACGGCCAGCTCTAGGAAGGGTTCTGGTCATCCCAAACGTCTTCCATTTAAGGATTATGGAGGCCACTGTGCTCTTAGGAACCTTAAGTGCAGCAGAATTTTTTTGTAACCTTGGCCAGATCTGTGCCTCCACAATTCTGTCTCTGAGCTCTTCAGGCAGTTCCTTTGACCTCATGATTCTCATTTGCTCTGACATGCACTGTGAGCTGTAAGGTCTTATATAGACAGGTGTGTGGCTTTCCTAATCAAGTCCAATCAGTATAATCAAACACAGCTGGACTCAAATGAAGGTGTAGAACCATCTCAAGGATGATCAGAAGAAATGGACAGCACCTGAGTTAAATATATGAGTGTCACAGCAAAGGGTCTGAATACTTAGGACCATGTGATATTTCAGTTTTTCTTTTGTAATAAATCTGCAAAAATGTCAACAATTCTGTGTTTTTCTGTCAATATGGGGTGCTGTGTGTACATTGAGGAAAAAAAATGAAATGAAATGATTTTAGCAAATGGCTGCAATATAACAGAGAGTGAAAAATTTAAGGGGGTCTGAATACTTTCCGTACCCACTGTATATATCTCAACAAGACCAGGTGAAACTTCTAAACTATCTAAGCTAACGGAGTGTGTTAAAAATATAAAATATTGGATGACCAATTTTTTTCTCCTATTAAATTCAGATAAGACGAGATATTACTTATTGGACCTAAAAACAGTACATAGAATCTCTTGGATCACAATTTGCAACTAGATGGATGTACTGTTACTTCCTCTACAGTCAAAAATCTGGGTGTTATATTAGACAGCAACCTATCTTTTGAAAATCATTAACATCCCGTGGTAGCTAGGAATTAGGGATGAGCGAGTACAGCATTATCTGTATCTGTATCTGTATCTGTTAACCATATGAATTATCTGTATCTGTACTCGGACTGGGCGGGGCCTAACCCGGAAGTGGGCGGGATTTAACCTGGAAGTGGGTCGGGTTGTCTTGAAATGGGCGGGGCTTTAACCGGTATGTTATTTTAAGCATGCAATTGATATGGGTTGATCAGAAATTGTTATATTTATTGCTGATTAGAAAATTATTTACATGACAGCATCAGCATTAAGCTTCAGATCAATGGTTTTGATCACGATAACAAACAAACTATATACAGAACAAGTTTTGCAACAATGAATACAACACATGCGGTTGCAATTATGAAGTAAAATGTAATGAACAAGAGTTTTCATCTCAACATAACTTTCTTTTTTTAACTGTAATTTTTTTTATGATCAGTGTGAATTTTTTTTTTTTGCTTCTTATTTTTTTTATTTATTTTATTTTATTTTTTTACACCAGGTATGTGTGTGTGTGTGTAGCTAATTAATTTGTAATATAGTTGTATACCACTACTTCCTTTTTTTTTATGAAATACAGCAAGAAAGTGTCAGACACTCTCTTGGTTTAAAAGGTTAAAAAAAAAAAAAAAAAATTGCATTCTACCAAGCACCACGTCTGAACAAACCCCACGTTTACCAAAACTCTACTGGTTAATAAGTACTACAAACCAAAGTAAAAAACAAACCTGAAGCTGAAGAAACCCTAAACGTTAATGGAAAAAACCCGCGAATAGGGGTCGTTCACATATCGCGCCTAAAATCGCATGGAAAACGCTAGGCGCGCTGCTTTCTCCTTTTTTCCAAAGCGCTCGGGCGGTTGCGCTCCAGAGGCGTTTGTTGTTGCTAAGCAACCATCAGCTGCGCTCTCTGTTACAAGAAGGTGCGGTGCGCTTGCGGCATTCTGAAAAGTGCGCGGCGGACGCGCCTGGAAAAACGAGCGCACGCGCGCACCGTCGCCTATTATGAGCGCCGCATACCGCGCTTCTACATTTGAAATAACGAACTTGAGCGCAAAAGACGCGATATGTGAGCGCCCCTAAACCTGTATGTGTGTAGGAGAGGGGCGCTGTGACTAGCCTATCACAGAACGCAGACACAGTCAGCTACCCAATGATAATTTTTATTCAATCCGAGCACAGATATTGACTCGTATTACTCGTATGATACTCGTACTTGGCAAAAGTGCTTTATCCGTACCGGATACTCGTTTCAGCCGAGTATCCGGCTCAACTCTACTAGGAATTACACAAGCTTCAGTCTGGATCCAACCCTTAAACGATCTGAGATGACCGAACACCTGAGAAGAGGTGATGACAACCCCTCGGAGGACCTCAGAGGAAGCCAACCATCAGCAATTATACTGAATTAACCAAATTTTGCCATAAATGGTGGATCAGCACCTAGAGGCAACCTCTACAGCCCCTACAGCCCTGAACGTCAGCGGAGTCTAGGACACATAGATGAGCCCCAGAGACAGATCTCCAATGAGGAACTCGTCACCTAGACATCCATCGGGAAAGACCACAGGAACCAGTGGACCACTTAAAATTTGACTTTGATACAGTTGGAACAATTTACTGGTTCGTCTGGCCGGAGGGGAACTGGGCCCCCAACTGAGCCTGGTTTCTCCCAAGGTTTTTTCTCCATTCTGTCACCGATGGAGTTTTGGTTCCTTGCCGCTGTCGTCTCTGGCATGCTTAGTTGGGGACACTTCATTTCCAGCAAAATCATTGACTTCATTGCACAGATATTACTTAAACTGAACTGACTTGGATGATGTCATCACTAAATTCAATAATGAAATGCATTCAGCTAAAAATTGAGTGTTAAATCCTGTCATTTTACATTATTGACACAATTTTCCTATTTTGATATTGTGCAGTGCTTTGTTACAATTTGTATTGTTAAAAGCGCTATATAAATAAAGGTGACTTGATTTGACTTGACTAAGCCAAACACCCATATCCATATATATATATATATATATTCTTCACTTACTTTACTTTACTTTTAGTCATTTAGCAGACACTTTTATCCAAAGCGACTCACAAATAAGAAAAAGTAACTACAATTAAAAGATAAAACAATAAATATTATATATACACATTTAAGAAGATAAAGCAATTATATAAAAATGACAAATGCATGCAACATTTCAAAACTAAACATTTAAACATTTCAATGAAAACAAAAAGTAAAGCTAAAAACAAGTACAAATATAAAATCAAGAAAAGGTATGAGTATAATAATGATTCTAACATAAAACTAAAGGTCTAAGTATACTTATTTTTTTACATAGGAAGAATTGGTTATAAAAACTAAAACAGAAGTGAAAAAGTAGTAGGAAAGAGGATAAATAAAAAGCGATACTTATATCCCTTGCCGGTCTCCCTGCCCGGTGGAGTCGCACGGTAGAATCGATGGTCTTTACACTCTTTGGTCTTCTCATGAGGAGGGCTTCACGCGACCGCTGCCGCGGTATACTAACCTTTTTTAAACCCGTCTAAAAAATCACTAATTTAATTCAGCTGAATACACTTTCCTGTTTACCACAACAAATGGCCAAGCAAGTGCAGACACTGACAAGAGACGCGATACAGTACGAGACCAAACGTGATTTCAGCAAGTCTCAACACAGTAAATAAACCAAGCATTTCCTAGCAAAGACAACTGTACTAAAAACTAATGAGACAAGTAAATACACTTACAATGCAAGTCCATTTGCATCCTTTGAGTGGCTGGGTTGTCACTATGCCTGGTGGAATATCAGAGGTAACGGAAGAAGTACCCAAATTTTCAACATCATCAAGGGAGTTAACAAGGGAACAAACCCTTGGAACAAAGACTGATCAACATAAGACAGATGATTCCCAAGCTGAAAGTAGGTAAATCTCTCAGATTTCTCCCTCCCACTATGCCGAGCATCTGAACGGAGCACTCAGACTCTATCTTTCATTCTCTGACTGTTGTTCTTCTTCTTCAGCAGGAACATCTATGGTTTCAGCATCACTTGTCACTAGGGGTGTAAATCGGATGGTTCGTCACGATTCGATACGATATTGATTCTCATACCCAGCGATACGATATTTGCAGATACCTCAAAAAATGCTACGATTTGATTCGATACAGGAGTGTATCGAGCGATATATCGATATTATCATATTATATACCTATTTTAAACAACCATCTACATTTTTATTAACTCACAAATGCAACCAAAATATATAACATAAACATAAATCTAAAAATGCTACTATGGGCTAAGGGCTAAAAATCTTTTCTACAGATAACCAAATTACAAGCAATAGCAGAAAATAAATACAATAGAAGAAAGACATAAGTTCAATAAACAGTGCTTTTCAGGTTTTTCAGCTCAGGACTCCTGACTAAATAACCTTTGTAACATTAAAAAGTATTAATTTACAGGCTATTTAATTTATACAGCGAAGACTATGCAGTTATTTTACATTTGATTATTAAATTTCTTTAGCATACCTGAAAATGTATTTTAGACTCACCTGAAAAGCCCTGTTTATTGAACTTGTGTTGTATTTAATTTCTGCTATTGCTTGTAATTTGGTTATCTGTAGAAAAGATGTTTAGCACTGAGCCCATAGTAGCATTTCCAGATTTATGTTCATGTTATATATTTTGGTTGCATTTGTGAGTTAATAAAAATGTAGATGGTTGTTTAAAATAGGTATATCATATGATAATATTGATATATCGATTGATATACTCCTGTATCAAAACGAATCATACATTTTTTTGAGGAATCGGCAAATATCGTATCACTGGGTATGAGAATCGATATCGAATGGAATAACTCTCCGTTATGGGAACTCCTTCCCTCCTACCTTTCCTGAAGTCCTATTGGCTCACGCCAGTCTAACTAACTGGCCAATTGTCGCGAAGCATGCAAATATGCCGAACTCGAGAGGCAGCATAAATGCAGAGTTAATAATTATTTGTAATTATTTATTTGTTCGATGCATTTCATCTTGTGTGCGTGTTTTGAATATGAAGCGGTGTTTTAATGGAAACGTATACTTATTCAGTTATAAAAATTTTTACGAAAGTTTTCCAAGTGGCTTCAAAAACAAGACACGTTTTTAAATTAAGAATTTAAATTTTATACATTTAAATTAGGGATGTTCATTTCGGTTATTTTTCCTAGCCGTTAACAGACAATAATATTTTAAATTAGAACTGAATTAAATTAGAAAGAATAAGTGTCTGTGACCTGTTAAAAATACTAACAATTGTTTTCTGGGGATTCATTTTACATGCGCAAAAAACAGCAGACAACAGAACGAGGATTCACATGATCATATAATTATCACCCACCTGCAGCACTTCTGCGAGCAGAGAAACACATAATAAAGCTAGGCACTATATATTACAACGAATAAATAGGCATATACTATAAATATATTTTCACTTAAATAATAATTTAAGAAAACGAAAGAAAAACTGTGCAACAAACAGCCTACTCTAAAAAAAGTCCTGGATTATTTTTTTAACCCAAATGCTGGGTTGAGTATTTTGGGTCATTTTTGGTCATTTTGGGTCATTTTTGGAGTTATTTGTTCAGTGTTTGGGTAGTTTGTGTACATTTTATTTTATTAATACAATTGTTCCTGTGCAGTATATCGTTCAAATTTATGCAGAGCAACATACAGGCGCACGGTGTGAATCACTAAACAAACGTCGCGTGATGAAGAGTCTGAAGCTTTGCATAAAATAAACGATCATATTTATAAAGATACAGAACACAAATACTTTGGATGTTAAAATATGTCCTCAGAGCTGTTTACTGTTTGTTTTTGGGCAGACTGTGAAGGCAATCACAGTACATTTCGACCTTGAGTGAAGTGCAGGGCGGCGGTCTCATCCATGAGCAGTTCCCGCCAAACACGACTCCAGCTCGGGCGTGAGAGCTGTTAAGGTGGAAACAGAATTACAGTGGTCGATTTACTCGTGAATTACGTCTGTTTAATCTTTCATCTTTACTTCTAATGTTTTTTAAACGAGATTAAATAGGCAATGTGTAGAGCTTACATAAAACCAAGCAAATGAGAAATAAAGGAAGTTATCACGTAAACCAGTGGTTCTGGAGTATTTGACAAAAGTTTAGAGGATTTAATTTAATCTGTAAATATTATTTAATGCATAAAGTAAAAAAAAAAAAAGCTAATATTATAATAGAAACAAATAAACCCATTAGCTGAGTTAAATCAATTATTTATTACGGGTTAAATAAACAATCCAATTTACTGGGTAAAATTAACCCCAAATGTGTTCTGTCCTATATTTACCCAGCCCAAATTGGGTTGTTTTTAACCCAGTGTTTTTTAGAGTATGCAGAGTTTGTTCATTATTGTGCTGCGCAAAATTAAAGCAGATGGCAGAAAGCTGCATTCTATTCTTTTGTCTTATTTTTAGTGGTGGGCATAGATTAATTTTTAATCTAGATTAATCTTGGAATTAATCTAGATGAATCTAGATTAAAATGGCTCATTTGAATTCTGCGAAGGCATTCAGAATATGTGTGCTACCCAAATAATGACTAAAAAGTCTTTGAGAACGTGTTTCTCAATTAGACCAGGGCTCATCTCCTGTTTCCAAAATGCATCACAAACTTTAATCTTTTAACTTTAGGTATACATCCGGCTAAAATATCAGGGTGAAAGTCATCATAGCTTGCGTAGTATAGACCCAGCTCCCAACCCAACTTTGAGAATAGATTAACGGCGATATTTTTTTTATCGCCGATAAGAGTCTCACGTTAACGCAGCACATTAACGCCGATAACGGCCCACCACTACTTATTTTACAAAAAATGTTCAGAATGAAATAATAAAATACAATTCTGAGTTTCCTGCAGTACAGACTGGATAGTGGATCGTTAACATCGACACTGATCAGAGCGGGCAATCGTCCGGTAAGCGCGCCTTGGTGGTGAGTTTTCTTAAAGGAGCGAAAAGACTAACAAAAGAATCCCCCATGTCCGCCTTCAGTTCTGCCCTGGGACCTGGAGGTGGTGTTAAGAGCTCTCTCACAGCCACCATTTGAGCCTTTAACATCTGTAGGTTTGAAGGAGCTATCTCTTAAAACTACACTCCTTCTTGCCCTCTGTTACGCCCCGTCTAGGGAAGAAGCACAACATGAAAAGACTAACACAAACTGAAAGATTTTCAACAACAATATGTTTATTGGGAGTTTAAGTTCAGGAGCCGACAAGGCCAAAATAACAAACAAAATGTTCTGGGTTTTAAACCTCTACCTTGCCTAACCAAAAATAAAATAAAAATACAATTCACTACCCTAACACTAAAACAGAGAACAAAAGTACTCACAAACAAAAATGGCACCAGACTCCCTACTATCCCAATTTAGTATTTACAATATTTTCAAAACTATTTACAAAGCCAAGCAAAAACCAAGTTTAGAGGGCAATTCAAAAATCAGTGTCAAACAGGCAAATGGGTCAAACAAACCAGTATATCTTTGATACAACCAAACACAAAACAAACAAAGCAAACAGTACTCACAATCTCACAACTCTCTAAATACAACCTCTCACCAAAACTCTGCACTATACAAAACTAACTGCTCAGATCACAAGATGGCAAAACATTGCTCCTGAGGAAGTGATGCCGTGACTTTTAAAGTTCTGTAGACCAATCAGGAGACAGGAACAATCAGCCTGCAGGAGCCAATTGGATGGCTTTCCCTAGGGAGAGCAGAAACAGACAGCCCCAACACAGCAGAGTAAACAGAACAACCACAGGGGTGACTGAATCACTGTCTACCCCTTCAGGACTGAGACGGTTCGCTGTCGGCCCTATCTACTGAGTCATCGCCCTCACAGAACGCGGACGCTCAAACTACTGTGTGCCCCGTCAGGGCTTTGAGGATTTACATTGACCGTTCGGCCAGTTTTCGGCAATCGGACCAGCTTTCCGTGTGCTATGGTGGTGAACGATGGGCCGGGCCGTGTCGAAACAAAAACTTTTCCACCAGTGGGTGGACGCTATATCGGCTGCATATACGAGCCGAGGTTTGGGAAATGCCCTCTGCACATTAGGGCTAACTCAACAAGGGCTATCGCCTCCACCTGAGCGTGGTCAAGAGGTATGTCTATTCAAGATATTTGCTTGGCAGCCAGCTGGTCTTCGCAGAATACCTTTGCCAGGTTTTACAAGCTGGACGTTCAGTCCTTAGCCTCCCAAGGGCTGTCGGTGAGTAGCTGATTCATGTTGCTAACATTACCTTTATTCATGTGATGTGTTGCTTGTACAGTATTACTCTACGCAGCCCTCTATGAGGGTTATTGTTGTTGTTGGCCCTGAGTTCAGTGCCGCATACATGGTCATGGTGCAGCCTTATACTGTTATTGCTAAACTGTTTTGCCCTGCTCTCAGTGCAGCTCACGTTATCTCTTGCCAGATATGCAAATCTAGTATACCTGTGGTGTAGGCGCTCATTGGCTTATCTCCACCTATCAGCTGTGAGCCGCCCTATGAGCGCCGTTATTAGTGGGAATGCTACCTCGCTGTGTAACTGGTACAGGCTGCCCGTAGCCTCTCTCACGGCGGGATTGAATAGCGTTCCCATAACAGAGAGTTTCTCCGGTTACTATAGTAACCTCGGTTCCCTGAGAGTGGGAACGAGACATCACGGCTATCGCAATGATCACTGCTCGTCCAGCCAAGTGGCTTTCAGTAACATATTCTGACATAATTGTCGCGGGCTCTGCATTTATGCTGCCTCTCGAGCTCGGCATATTTGCATGCTTCGCGACAATTGGCAAGTCAGTTAGACTGGCGTGAGCCAATAGGACTTCAGGAAAGGTTGGAGGGAAGGAGTTCTCATAACGGAGAGTTTCTCCGTGATGTCTCATTCCCGCTCGCAGGGAACCGAGGTTACGATAGTAACCGGAGACGTTTTCTTTCACTTTAAGAACGAAAGCATAGATTTAATATGATACACATGCCTTTTTTCTCCACCGTTTACATAAAGACATATGCTTTTCTTAACCTACTGTTTACAAGGATATTAGCCAAAACATACATTTTGATGTAGTTTTGTCTGAATTTATTCATCCATGCTCAAAAAATCAGAGGAGAGCTCAATTTAGTATTCGCGCAGAGTTGACACGGCTATCTGTGTGTGTGCGCCTCAGATGTGTGTGCGTAAGCACTTCCGATGTGCAACTTGACCCACTCCAGCGCCTTCCCGGTAAGTAACGAGCAAACGAAAGCAATGCGGCTTGAGTCTGTGGGGTACAGCGAGGGCTTTTGGTTAACAAAAAACGAACATTGGAGTAGGAAGCCTTTGCATCTGGCGGGTTCGCCATCAAATTTCTCGGGGAAAGCAAGTCGTGGGCTGATTGGGGGTGTCTGGGCAGGATGGAAACTACTGCGGATTGGGACCTGCTGAGAGGCGGCTTCGGGTGATGATACGCTGAGTCCTTGCAGTGCTCTGACCAGTTCCTCGGTCAACGTAGAAAGCCGTGTTAATTGGTGTTGGTGCAAGGTGAGCTGTGAAGCCTGTGCAGTAAGCTCTGTGGATAACTGCATGAGCCGCTGGATCGCTGTTTGGCGAATTCTTCTGTGGTGATGAGTCAGAAGCGTTTGGATCCATTTACATTTAGTCATTTTGCAGACGCTAGTTTTGCAGCTTTTAATAAGAATAGTCAGACCGTACAGGGTCAAATACCAGCAAGGCAGAACAGCAGGGGTTAGACAGAGACAAGGTCGAGTACCAGGCAGAGGATCAGGGCAGGCGGCTAGCAAACACAGTTCAGGTGAAACGATCCGAGGTCGGGGCAGGCAGAAAAAAATCAGAATAACAGGAAGCGGTCCAAGGTCAAGTACACAGAAATACACAGGTATAACGCTCAGAAAAGACAGCCGGGGCAAATCAAGACTTCGCAAGGAGTCTGTGTGTGTGTGTGTCTTATATGTATGTGTGTAAATTAGCTGCAGGTGTGGATGATCAGTCAGTCCCAGGTATGAGGAATGATGAGAACTGGAGTCCGAATGGAGATGGTTAATATTCAGGGGATGGCTCCATCTGGTGGTGCGAGGGAAGCGGTACAGGAGCCTCCTCTGTAACAACAACTTTGTTTATTTAAACAGGGAGTCATCTCAATTATCACCAGTAAAGTATGGAGTACCACAAGGATCTGTCCTAGGTCCTCTGCTATTTTCAATATATATGTTGCCCCTTGGTAATATTATTAGAAAATATGGGATTAATTTCCATTGTTATGCTGATGATACTCCACTATATATCTCAAGACCAGATGAAACTTCTAAATTATCTAAGCTAACGGAGTGTGTTAAAAATGTAAATGATTGGGTGACCAATAATTTTCTACTTATTTAGTTAAGACAGAGATATTACTTATTGGACCAAAAAACAGTACACAGAATCTTTTGGATCACAATTTGCAACTAGACAGATGTCCTGTTCCTTCCTCTACAGTCAAAATCTGGGTGTTGTATTAGACAGCAACTTATCTTTTGAAAATGTTATTTCCCATGTTACAAAAACAGCATTCTTCCATCTTTGAAACATTGCCAAGCTACGGAACATTTTAATAGTTTCTGATGCAGACAAGCTAGTTCATGCAATCATGACCTCTAGACTGGACACTTGTAATGCACTGCTAGGTGGTTGTCATGCATCTTCAATAAACAAGCTACAGATAGTACAGAATGCTGTGGCTAGAATCCTTACCAGGTCAAGAAAATATGATTTTAGATTTCAATTTAATGTCTAATTTTATAGGTCCCCTTAGAAAGAGATCGGGACGGGGATGACCCCACCCTCTTGGCCCTCTTCAAATTTTCTAATTTTCCACCACATACGCACTGCAAACAGAGTTTGTTAGATAAAGCAATAAATACATTTAGTGTTTGTTTTTTTGACGTAAAGGACAAATTAAAAGTATTGTAAATATATTTAGGCATTGTAGTAGTAATAGCTGCCTCTTTATTAGAGTTTCATGGCCAGTAAAGCATTATTTGGCTGGTAAATTTTATTATGTCACCGGCCATTGGCAGGTGTGGTAAAAAGTTATTTTAGGCCTTGTGTGTGTGTGTGTGTATATATATATATATATATATATATATATTAGTGGTGAGCATAGATAATTTTTTTAATCTAGATTAATCTTGGAATTAATCTAGATTAATCTAGATTAAATGGCTCATTTGAATTCTGCCGAAGGCATTCAGAATATGTGTGCTACCCAAATAATGACTAAAAGTAAGTCTTTGAGAACGGGTTTCTCAAGCCAGGTGGCACATTAGACCAGGGGCTCATCTCCTGTTTCCAAAATGCATCACAAACTTTAATCTCTTCCCATCCCAATCCCATGAAAAAACTGGAGGAAAATCCTGTCCCGTTCCACTCCCGGAAGAATGACTCCCATTCCCTCCCACTCCCGTGTTATTGTTTTTTTTTTTTTTTGCCGATAACTGTCAATTACAGTAAAAATATAGTACAGATCACAGCGTGCCCACCTTATTAGTTGAATAAAAACCCAAAATGTCGTTTTTTGTTATTATATTGAACTGAAAGCCATCTTATGCACAGTGTTGCACAGATTCAATTTCATGTAAATCATCCATGCTAACACACACGTCTTCTATTTTTATTTTTTAGACATTTCACTCTCTATAGATATATTTTTCAAAGACGGCGTTTCGAAGTTTCTCGCTCAAATTCACATGAGACCTAAAGCGCATCCTGTTTGCTTAAAAGCGTAATGTTTCGTTGTTATTCTGAGTGCACACAAATAAACGTAGAGTCTTTACAGATTCGAAAGATGTATTAGGCTACTTTTATCTGTATGACCAAGAATGACGGAGATTTTAAGAGCAAGTGAGCGCACCGGAGCCTGTCCTGCAGCAAACGCGCTTCCACACAAACACTTCAATAGCGCACATTTCTCTAGGTTAACATCATATTGAGCGGCCATGTAAAGTTGCTACTACATACATCTTTCAGATAAAAAGCCATATTTGAGGTTGATGAATGATAGGTGAGCGTTTGGATGTCCTGCCCGATTGTATTACCACATAGACCAGCCGTTAACAATCTGTCCATCACGGACTGCGAGCCTCTAGTTCAAGACTCGTTCTCGCCCCTACAGTGCAATTCGGCCAGGTATACATCCGCGCTAAAATATCAGGGTGAAAGTCATCATAGCTTGCGTAGTATAGACCCAGCTCCCAACCCAACTTTGAGAATAGATTAACGGCGATATTTTTTTTATCGCCCGATAAGAGTCTCACGTTAACGCAGCACGTTAACGCCGATAACGGCCCACCACTAATATATATATATATATATATATATTTATATATATATATATATATATATATCAGATGTTACATGATAACAGAGCCTAAACAAACCCCTCACACATCCCCTCTGTAGTGGTGTTTTCAACAAATGATCCCATATGACTTGTTATCATCTCTCAGTTTTAATGAAAGAGTGACTCATAATCCAAATGTGTGAACATCAGAGCTCCCTTTCTTAATGCTGGCACTCATTAAGATTAAAACAACAACAGCCTCTTTAACACCAATATTATATCAGGTACAGTATGACATAAGCCTGTTTACTTATAATGTCCCCATAGAACTTTATCCTGAAAATGCCAGTCAGAGCTTTGAGTCAAATAGTTGACCATTGAGTTACATTAGATGAGTACATGGAAACGTACTGCAATATTACGTCATCAACAGAAAATGTTATCTTGTTAATGCTATAAATTAATTACAATAAAATAAAATTTCATTATGAACAAGAACATGAACAACATTATCACATTAGACCACATAAATTCCAAAATGGCATTTCCCTTAAATTCAACTTGCAAAAGTCCATTCATCTTTGCCACATTACATTCATTCAGTTGACTAGTTCTATATGCTGTATTAACAAAAACTTTAATGGCATTAATAAAAACACGTACTTTGTCATATTAAGAACACTGTAAAGAAGAAAGATTCACATATTATAGTATCAATTTTATATCACTTGTAGGCCTAAAATATATTTTTAAAGATTTTATTCAACCTATAGCCCTGTTGAGCAAGGTCACCACGAGTTATTGATAGGTAAAGGACAAGCTATCAATAGCTCACAGTGACCATGCTCAACAGGGCTAATGGCTAGAATCCTTACCAGGTCAAGAAAATATGATTTTAGATTTCAATTTAATGTCTAATTTTATAGGTCCCCTTAGAAAGAGATCGGGACGGGGATGACCCCCACCCCCTTGGCCCTCTTCACATTTTCTAATTTTCCACCACATACACACTGCAAACAGAGTTTGTTAGATAAATCAATAAATCAATTTTGTGTTTGTTTTTTTGACGTAAAGGACTAATTAAAAGCATTGTAAATATATTTAGGCATTGTAGTAGTAATAGCTGCCTCTTTATTAGAATTTCATGGCCAGTAAAACATTATTTGGCCGGTAAATTTTATTATGTCACCGGCCATTGGCAGGTGTGGTAAAAAGTTATTTTTAGGCCTTGTGTGTGTGTGTGTGTGTGTGTGTGTATATATATATATATATATATATATATATCAGATGTTACATGATAACAGAGCCTAAACAAACCCCTCACACATCCTCCTCTGTAGTGGGGTTTTCAACAAATGATCCCATGTGACTTGTTATCATCTCTCAGTTTTAATGAAAGAGTGACTCATAATCCAAATGTGTGAACATCAGAGCTCCCTTTCTTAACGCTGGCACTCATTAAGATTAAAACAACAACAGCCTCTTTAACACCAATATTATATCAGGTACAGTATGACATAAGCCTGTTTACTTATAATGTCCCCATAGAACTTTATCCTGAAAATGCCAGTCAGAGCTTGCATTGAGTCACATTGAGCATTGAGTCACATTAGATGAGTACATGGAAACGTACTGCAATATTACGTCATCAACAGAAAATGATCTAACAACACAAAACACAGAAATTAGTCAGGTCAACAAATTAATGAGAGTTAGTTGGCAAGTAGTTAAAACTGCTTTTATTACAGTTTTCTTGAATTCCTAAAATACATTTCTTGAAACCATCACTAATTTTCTCAAAACCTTAAACACAAATCCAAATCTTCAAACTAAATTCAAAGAACCCCTGACTTCTGGCAAAATCAAATAATCGCTTCAAAACCATTACACTTGTAGTCAAAATCAAACAAAGCTTTCAAATCATACACATATTAGGGGGTAATATATGCACTACAGATCATTCTTAAGACACTACATAAAAAAATGGAGAACACTGTATGTCATTAAAAAAAGGTTTATTGTATCTAGTAAATAAAAATAATAGATAAAACACACACACACACATGCAAAAAAAATAAAAAATTATTAACAAATAAACAATACACACAATTGCACATCTAACGAGGTTAAATAATGGTTAATTATGAATATTATTATTTATATTATTTATAAACCTGAGAAAAATATATAATGGTATATACAGTATATATATATATATATATATATATATATTAGTGGTGGGTTATATCGGCGTTAACGTGCGTTAACGTGAGATTCTTATCGGGCGATAAAAAATATCGCCGTTAATCTATTCTCAAAGTTGGGTTGTGAGCTGGGTCTATACTACGCAAGCTATGATGACTTTCACCCTGATATTTTAGCGCGGATGTATACCTAGCCGAATTGCACTGTAGGGGCGAGAACGAGTCTTGAACTAGAGGCTCGCAGTCCGTGATGGACAGATTGCTAACGGCTGGTCTATGTGGTAATACAATCGGGCAGGACATCCAAACGCTCACCTATCATTCATCAACCTCAAATATGGCTTTCCATCTGAAAGATGTATGTAGTAGCAACTTTACATGGCCGCTCAATATGATGTTAACCTAGAGAAATGTGCGCTATTGAAGTGTTTAGTGTGGAAGCGCTTGCTGCAGGACAGGCTCCGTGCGCTCACTTGCTCTTAAAATCTCCGTCATTTTTGGTCATACAGATAAAAGTAGCCCAGAGGTGGAAAGTAACTAATTACATTTACTCGTTACTGTAATTGGTAGCTTTTTTTTGTGTGCTTGTACTTTTTAAGTAATTTTTAATCTGTACTTTTACTTAAGTATATTTTGTGTGAAGTATTGTACTTGCTACATTTTAAAACACATTCGTTACTGAGTAAAAAAAAATCGCTCCGTGGAAACAACTGCAGCAAATAATGGGCAGAAGAAGAAACTGGCGCTAAAATCACAAGAAAGATGCAGACGAACAAGACAGGCGTTAATGCTGCAGACCCAGCTGAAAACCAAACCCCGTCGTACTCTGCTGAAGTTGAACTCGAAGGAAATGAAGTGAACCCCTGGCCATATATTCATGCTCTATTATGCAGTGTTAGCTGTGTTTGCCTCGGGAGATCGAACTAGCAGCTTATAACATCTCGACATCGCCCTTCGCAAGCATGTAGAGGTAACGTAAGGTAAATACTTACATCGTTGCATTGGTGGTTAAAATGAAGCTTTGACGGTTTAGCAAAAGGTTTTGCACAAATGAGCCAAAAAGACAGTGGTGCAGGGTGTGCAATATTGTGCAACAGTCTTGTCGATGTTGAGTGAGAGGTGGTTCTCCTGACACCATTTAGTCAGGGTACTCACCTCCTCTCTGTAGGCCGTCTCATCGTTGTCGGTGATCAGGCCTATCACCGTTGTGTCATCAGCAAATTTGACGATGACATTGGAGCTGTGTGTTGCTGTACAGTCGTGTGTGTACAGGGAGTACAGGAGTGGGCTGAGGACGCAACCCTGCGGTGCACCAGTGTTGAGGATCAGGGGAGATGATGTGTTGTTGCCCATTCTGACCACCTGACTTCTGCCTGTCAGGAAGTCCAGGATCCAGCTGCACAGAGATCTGTTCAGTCCTAGAGTCTGGAGCTTCGCAACCAGTGTGGCAGGCACTATGGTGTTAAATGCCGAACTATAATCCACGAACAGCATCCTCACATAGGTGTTCTTATTTTCCAGGTGGGAGAGAGCAGTGTGCAGGGTGAAGGCAATAGCATCGTCTGTGGAACGGTTACTGCAGTATGTAAATTGTAGTGGGTCCAGTGAGGCAGGCAGCACAGAGCAGATGTAGTCTCTGAAAAGCTTCTCAAAACACTTGCTGAAGATGGGTGTCAGAGCAACGGGCCTCCAGTCATTCAAGCATGTGATTTTATTTTTCTTTGGTATGGGCACAATGGTGGATTTTTTGAAGCATGAGGAACGACAGACAGAGAGAGGGACAGATTGAAAATGTCTGTAAAACCCGGCTAGCTGGAAAGCGCATGCTTTGAGCACATGGCCTGGTATCCCATCTGGGCCCTCTGGCTTTACGGATGTTCACCCGTTTGAAGGATCGGGTTACATCCGCGACAGAAAGCGTGAGTGGACTGACCTCTTCTGCAGCAGCCGTGTGCGCTCTCTGTGTGGGCGGTGTTATCAGCCTCGAACCGAGCATAAAGGGTGTTGAGCTCGTCCGGTAGAGGCGGCAATGTTCACAGTAGCTGGTTTATTCCCTTTAAAGCCTGTGATGTTGTTAATGCCCTGCCACATGCTTCTTGGATTATTGTTGTTGAAATGTTCTTCAACTTTCTTTTTATATGTTCGTTTGGCTGCTTTGATGGATCTCCTGAGATCGTAACTGGCTTGTTTCCGATCGTCAGTGTTTCCGGATTTAAAGGCAGATGTCCGCGTTGACAGGGCTGATCGAACATCGCTGTTAATCCACGGTTTTTGGTTGGGGTAGATACGGATTGTTTTGGTCGGAACTACATCATCTATACACTTCCTGATGAAACACGTGACTGTATCTGAATATGCCTCTATGTCGTCATCAGACGCTGCCCGGAACATGTCCCAGTCCACGTGATCAAAACAGTCCTGTAGTATAGCGTCCGATTGGTCCGACCAGCATTGGACTGTCCTGAGGGTGCTTCACGTTCAGTTTCTGCCTATAAGCAGGCAGGAGCAGAACGGAAGAGTGATCCGATTTGCGAAGGTGGGTGGGGAGGGACTTGTATGCGTCCCAGAAGGGGGAGTAACAATGGTCGAGTGTACGATCTCCACGCGTGTTGATGGTGACGTGTTGAATGTATTTTGGAGCTATTGTTCTGAAGTTGGCTTTATTAAAGTCCCCTGTGACAACAAAAGCTGCATCTGGGTGCGCGGTTTCCTGCTCACTTATATTCCTGTACAGTTCCCTGAATACCTGGTCTGTGTTGGCTTGAGGAGGAATGTAAACAGCCGTGATTATGATCGCTGTAAATTCTCTCGGTAGCCAGAATGGTCAACACAGAAGCATATGAAATTCCAGATCAGGGGAGCAGAAGGATTTAATAGAGTATATGTTCCTTTCATTACACCATGAGTTGTTGATATAGAAACAAACACCTCCACCTCTGCTTTTCCCTGTGAGCTCCTTTGTTCTATCCGAGCGGTGCACGGAGAAGCCCGTGAGCTCGATGGCTGAGTCTGGAACCATAGCAGACATCCAGGTTTCTGTGAGGCAAATAACACAGCAGTCCCTTGTTTCTCGTTGGTATGAGATGCGCGCCCGCAGTTCGCAGAGTTTGTTATCCAGTGACTGAACGTTGGCCAGTAAAATGGTTGGAAGAGGAGGTCGGAAAGCACGGCGTCTCAGTCTGACGAGAACGCCAGCTCTTTTTCCTCTTTTTCGGCGTCGGCGGCGTCTTCTCGATTTCGCAACCCTCACAAAGGGCTCTGATGCGGTTTCTGTAAACAATCCACCGGCATTCAAAAACTCAAAGTCCGGTTTGCGTTGCGTGACGGAGGAACCAATGTTCAAAAGCGTGTCTCTATCGTAGACAGTTATACTAACAACATCTAACACGTAAAACAACAAAAAAACAAATAAAACATATGAAAAACTGCTAAGTTTTCCAGGAGCACGCAACACGGCTGCCATCCTCGGCGCCATCTTGACTTCCTATAGGAAGGAATATATAGGCACTTGACTAAAAATACATTCAATCATCTCTCCCAAAATGAATTCAACGGGTTATCTTGTTAATGATATAAATTAATTACAATAAAATACAATTTCATTATGAACAAGAACATGAACAACATTATCACATTAGACCACATAAATTCCAAAATGGCATTTCCCTTAAATTCAACTTGCAAAAGTCCATTCATCTTTGCCACATTACATTCATTCGGTTGACTAGTGCTATATGCTGTATTAACAAAAACTTTAATGGCATTAATACAAACTCGTACTTTGTCATATTAAGAACACTGTAAAGAAGAAAGATTCACATATTATAGTATCAATTTTATATCACTTGTAGGCCTAAAATATTGATACTATAATATTTGAATATTATACCCCTTTCTTCTTTACAGTGTTCTTAATATGACAAAGTAAGTGTTTTTATTAATACCATTAAAGGTTTTGTTAAAGTCCCGAGTTATGCTTCAAGTTTTAAACAATGAATAAAAATCACATTCATTTTTAACAAACTGAACATTCAACAACTTATCATTCATTAAGAAATCAGTGAATGGTCACTCTCAAAAGGCTGACACAATGGGCAGCTACTCTTCATGACTGTCAAAGTCAACATTGTTTGTCTGTGACTGAGAGAGTGCATTATCATAAAAGGCACGCACATTGGCACTCACACCAATTTCAGAGAGCAAGTTCAGCACATCCTTCCTTTTTGCATCTTTCACTGTGCTTTCATTGGGAAGCTGACTTGGCTTGAAGTTTGCCCACTTCTTTCCTCTCTTCAGTATTGAGTGATAGCAGTATTCACTGTTATACACAGCCTTGAATCCCAGTTTGTCGTTCCTCAATTCCAGCATTCTTGCATCACTTAGCTTAAATTACTTCTGTGTCATTACAAAAACCTGTGTTTCCGCCTTGAAATCATAAGCCTTCCAGTGTTGCCCGTAGATGTGAACATTTCCATGGTTGTGCAAAATTTCGTAATATTCCTCCGGGAAAGGATGGTATCCTTCTTTCGAACCTGTTGCTCAATCCTTCCAAATACACGGTCCACGGGCAGTAAACTGTGCCCCCTTATAGGAAACACATACTCGGCACTAATCCTAGGAAATGCCTCCTTCATCAAGGCAAACAGCATGGACAGATGATTTATGTTTTTGTTTTGACCGAAACAAGAATCGCTGAACAATCTCAGCCTTTAAGTGCGGTGAACAACACCTCTCACCTGTTGACGTAAACAGTGGTCCAGAGCTGAAGCAGTCATGTTGCTACCTTTTCTATTCTCATGCTCCATCCATGTGTACAGCTGAACATCATCCACTGCTTGCTTACTGCCCTTTCCATGGTGAATAGCAACACCAAAGACATACAAATGCAGCTGTCTGGAATAGTATGCCTGACCAATGGGGGTTCTAGGGAGTGTCAAATTCTGCATCATGTCAAAGCAAAGAGTCACTGAATCATGATCTACCTACCCCAGCAAATCATAGAACACCCGTGCTCGTCTCCTGTGTAAAATGTAGGATGCGGACTCACTGCGTTTCTCTTCTTCAATTAAGCTGGGGTCTTTAACGCTCAGTTGAAACCTGGTACATGAAGAACAGGCATCTGTGGCAGGATACCCAAATCCAAGGTTGAAGTGCTGTCGAAAAACAGTATAATACAGGGAGTAGCTGACTAAATCATGATTTTGCTGGTCAAATAGCTTGTGCATTCTCTTCACACTGAGGCCACTGGGTAGGTATTTCCGGCTAGGTGCTCCCCTTCTTCCATAATGGCTAGCCCTACACATAAACGTTTGGATGTGATCCATCATGACCTGCTTCTTGGCCTCATTTTCAGCCACCTTACGAGCACCACCCCTGTGTTCTGTTTTGGCTGTAGCATTGAGTGCATAATACTTTGCCACTCGAGACGCACAATCTTTGCTGATACCTGCAATGACAAAAAAACAAGTAAAAAGATGTATTCAATAATTTTGTATGTATGTATGTGTTTGTGTATGTATGTATGTATGTATGTATTTATTAATTTTTTATTAATCTACCTATTTATTCATTCATTCATTATCTGCTTCATTCATTGCTTCATTTAAATACTTCATATTTCAACAAGCAAACAAACTAGCAACAAACATAAAACATTAAAGATTCAATAGAAAAGCTTATGTCTCATCTTGCAGGGCTGATGGCCAGCAAAGGCGTATGCCTACATCTTCACAATAATGTTACTATGATGACAACTAAGTGCAGGATGTGATATAGTAGGCTAAGCTTCTATTGATAATTTTCAGTGATGGGCGCATGCGGAGGGAACGCCCCCTTTCGCTGCATCACTATAGCGAAAACTATCAATAAGCTGAAATCAAAGCACACCAGTGTAGTGGCACCTCATTCACTGCATGATATAGCCTATATATCAGGCTACATTGAAAAGCCAATGATGTGGTTGTTTTTTAATTAAGCTGTCGTTAGCCTAGGCTAAATATAATCACATCAACATAGTGTCGTTTAATGATGCACACGTCAAAAGAGCAGGCGGCCGTATGAAAAGTATAATTAATAAATAAAAAATAAACTACAACTTACTTACACATAGTAAGAATTTGTTATACAAACTAAAACAGAAGTGAAACAAGCAGTAAGAAAGAAGTTAAATAAAAAGCGATACTTATATTCTTTGACAGTGACCCTGCCCGGTGGAGTCACACGGTAGAGTCGATGGTCTTTACACTCTTCGGTCTTCACGCGAGGAGGGCTTCACACAATGGCTGTGGCGACGGCTGCCGCAGTAAACTACGATTTTTATACCCATCTAACAAAATACTACTCCAATTCAGCTGAACACAATTTCCTGTTAATTACAATAAATGGGCAAGCAAGCGCCCGACACTGACAAGGGACGCGATACAGTACAAGACCAAACGCGATTTCAGCATGTCTCCACACAATAAACAAAACAAGCATTTCCTAGCAACAACAACTGCACTAAACACCAATGAGACAAGTAAATACACTTACTAGTTGTTTTAACTTCCGCTGATAGACTGCTTCTCTCAAAGAGTATTACTTTACACTTCTATCTTCTGCTGGCGCTTAAACACAATTTCTTGTTAATTACAATAAATGGGCAAGCAAGTGCCCGACACTGACAAGGGACGCGATACAGTACGAGACCAAACGCGATTTCAGCACGTCTCCACACAATAAACAAAACAAGCGTTTCCTAGCAACAACAACTGCATTAAACACCAATGAGACAAGTAAATACACTTACTAGTTGTTTTTAACTTCCGCTGATAGACTGCTTCTCTCAAAGAGTATTACTTTACACTTCTATCTTCTGCTGGCACTTAAACACAATTTCCTGTTAATCACAATAAATGGGCAAGCAAGCGCCCGACACTGAGAAGGGACGCGATACAGTACGAGACCAAACGCATTTCAGCACGTCTCCACACAATAAACAAAACAAGCGTTCCCTTTCGAGCTGTCACGAGACGGAGAACTCTCCGCCATGGGAACTCCCCCCGTCTACTGTCATACATTATAATGTAATTATAACTGTCATACATAACATTATAATGAGAGCACTTTTATATAAAAAAAATGTGAGTCCTTAGGATTTCACTTATGTTTAATGTTAACTATCTTTTAATTAAAACATAAAACATTATTTTTGTATCTGCGAGGTGTCCGTTACACATTTTCCCTGTGTTAAAGACAGTAATTATGGCGGTCGAATGTCTGGCTTGACTCTTGGTAATGTATTTTGCCCCACCCCCAAACATATCATTCGACTATCGGCAAGATTCGAAAATTCATATTCGACTATGAAAATCCTTAGTCGGAGACACCGCTAATATATACACTCACCGGCCACTTGATTAGGTACACTTGTTCAATTGCTTGGTAAAACAAATTGCTAATCAGCCAATCACATGGCAGCAACTCAATGCATTTAGGCATCTAGATGTGGTGAAGATGACTTGCTGAAGTTCAAACCGAGCAACAGAATGGGGAAGAAAGGGGATTTAAGTGACTTTGAACGTGGAATGGTTGTTGGTGCCAGATGGGCTGGTCTGAGTATTTTAAAAACTGCTGATCTACTGAGATTTTTATGCACAACCAACTCTAGGGTTTACAGAGAATGGTCCGGAAAAGAGAAAATATCCAGTGAGCGGCAGTTGTGTGAACTAAAATGCCTTGTTGATGTCAGAGGTCAGAGGAGAATGGGCAGACTGGTTCGAGATGATAGAAAGGCAACAGTAACTCAAATAACCACTCGTTACAACCAAGGTATGCAGAATACCATCTCTGATCACACAAAACGTCGAACCCTGAAGCAGATGGGCTACAGCAGCAGAAGACCACACCTGGTGACGCTCCTGTCAGATAAGAACAGCAAACGGAGGCTACAATTCGCACAGGCTCACCAAAGTTGGACAATAGAAGATTGTAAAAACGTTGCCTAGTCTGATGAGTCTCGATTTCTACTGCGACATTCAGATGGTAGGGTCAGACTTTGGGGTAAAGAAAATAAAAGCATGGCTCCATCGTGTCTTCAGACTGGTGGTGGTTGTGTAATGGTGTGGGGGATATTTTCTCGGCACACTTCGGGCCCCTTGGTACCCATTGAGCATCGTTTAAATGCCACAGCCTACCTGAGTATTGTTGCTGACCATGTCCATCTCTTTATGACTACAGTGTACACATCTTCTGATGGCTACTTCCAGCAGGATAATGCACTTGATCAATGTTTATATGTAGGATATGTAAATAAAAGCCTATATTAAAATATGTTCATCATATAAAGCAAACGTTGTTTTGTTTTTTGGGAAGACTTGTATTAAACCCCTCAAAGCTTAAAATAAAGATTGCCTTGAAAAAATTGATGGACAATGGGCAATATGTGGCAGTTTTGCCAATGGTATTGAAAATGATTAAAGTCGTCATGAAATAAAAAATTAAACAGTGCAAATCAATACACCAGAACGAAAATTGTCTGCCATTGTAATATTTAATCAAAAACAGAAAATTTGTTTCCGCTTTGGAATGACGTTCTCGCTCTGATGACGTCCATTTGACGACTTGGGGAGAATCCTCTTGTTAAGTATGACGTAAGGACTGCTGTTTCCGGGTCCAGCCTCTATTCGTTTCACTTGAGAATACTATCTCAACAGCCTTTATGAGCACTATTTAATTAAAATTACACATTTAAGTTAAGCATTTAAAAGTTGCTCTGCACACCACAGTCTCCATGCTCACAGTGTCTCAGACACTAATATTTTAGCTGAATCACTGTCTGGCCATCTGAGATTTCAGTATCGATAAAGGTTAGGGTTATCATTTTTTTCAGTATTACATGAAATCGTGGGTGTATATAAGCACAGACTGGTATTTTCTTAGGGCGTCTGGCAGAGCATTCGGACCCAGAAGCGGTGAAGCATGATGTCAAGGGTAACAAGTAGATATTCTTAACCACTCATATCCAACCGTGAATCTGCTATGAGCAAGAGGTGGAGTGGAGGTGAAAACAATTCAAACAAGCTAAAAAAAGGCTAAATATTAAAAGAACAAAAGGTATGAGTATAAAAATAATTCTAACATGACACTAAGTCAAACACCCATATATATATATATATATATATATTGTCACGAGGTGAAGAATCACACGACAAGGGGGAGTCAAATAAATGCCCCGGAGGGTGAGTTTATTGAGGGTTTCTGCGGTGCAGACTTCTCTCCGTCGTGGGTTGGTGATCGATGCTCCCCGGAAGACTGGTGCTCGTGCTCTCCAGTGGCTGTCCTCCGTGCCGTGATCGTGCTTTCCAGTGGCTGTCCTCCGTGCCGTGCTCGTGTGCGGGGGCTGGCCGGTTAAACGCTGCTTTCTGGAATATAATGCAGATTCAGAGTTAGCATGGAGTCTTCTGGAGACATGTCTCACCAGTGTGTGTGTTGCGGCGGCTTATCAAGCCCTGCCGTGGACGAGCCTCAGGTGTGCCCGGCCAGCCCGTGATGAGGACGTGCAGGTGATCCTCGTTGGTTTCAGGGCGACGGTAATGAGCGCCGGGACACACACCCTCCCAAGCATCGTCCTGGGTCCGTGGGACGGGAAACTGGGGCTGGGGGAATGAATCCTGACAGACCTGCAGCTGCCCAGATCCGGGAGAGTCCATCTGCGTTGGCGTTGGCCGTCCCGCCCGGTGTCGCTACAACCGAGTGGAAATCCTGGGCGCCAGGAACCACCTCGTCACCCTCGCGTTGGTGTCCTTCGCACGGGCCATCCACTGTAGAGGGGCATGGTCAGTGATGAGGGTGAATTTACGGCCGAGGAGGTAGTACCTGAGCTCCAGGACTGCCCACTTAACGGCCAACGCCTCCTTCTCGACCACGGCATAGCGTTGTTCCGCAGGGGACAGCTTTCGGCTGATGTAGACCACCGGGTGTTCCTCTCCATCCTGCACCTGTGAGAGGACAGCCCCCAACCCGGTGTCGGACGCATCGGTTTGCACCAGGAAGGGACAACTAAAGTCTGGGGCTCGCAGGATGGGCTCTGAGGTGAGCGCCGTCTTCACCCGTTGGAAGGCCTCCTCTTCTTCGGGACCCCAGGGTACCTTTTTCCGGCTGTCCTTCCTGGTCAGATCTGTCAGGAGAGGCTAAAGAGGAGAAGTTGGGAATGAAACACCGATAGTACCCTGCCAACCCCAAAAAGGCTCGTACCTGGGTCTTGGTGGTGGGTTGCGGGGCCGAGAGAATCGCTGTCACCTTCTTCTCTTGGGGTCGGATTAGGCCCCGCCCCACCTGGAAGCCCAGGTATCTCGCCTCGAAGAGGGCCAGGTGACACTTGCGGGGGTTGGCGGTCAGTCCAGCCCTCCGTAGTTCCAGTAGCACCCTCCGCAGCTGTGCCAGATGTTCTTCCCAGGACTCCGAGTGGACGACGACGTCGTCAAGGTATGCGGCTGCGTAGGACTGGTGGGGCCGCAAGAGGATGTCCATCATCCTTTGGAAGGTTGCTGGTGCTCCGTGTAGGCCGAAGGGGAGAACCCGGTACTGCCAGTGGCCGCTGGGGGTTGAGAAGGCAGTCTTCGGTTTGGCTTCCTCCGTCAGCGGTACCTGCCAGTAGCCTTTCGTGAGGTCTAAGGTGGAGATGTACCGGGTTCCCCCGAGGCGATCCAGCAACTCATCCACCCGCGGCATGGGATATCCGTCAAACTCGGAGACTTCATTTAGCCGACGAAAGTCATTACAGAAGCGGAGGGTGCCGTCTGGTTTTGGGACCATGACGATGGGGCTGGACCACGGGCTCCGGGAAGGTTCTATCACCCCCAACCTCAGCATCTCTTGTACCTCTTCTTCGATGGCGTGTCGCCGAGCCTCAGGGACCCGATAGGGCCGCTGCCTGACGACAGTTCCTGGCGGGGTGCGGATGTCATGTTGTAGGACCTGAGTCCGCCCAGGGATCGGGGAGAAGACGTCGGAGAATTGACCGATCAGGTGGTGCAGGTCCTTTTTCTGGGCATCCGAGAGCAGGGCGTTCATGTCCACCACCCCGGGTTCGGACGTGGCCAGTTGGGTCCTGGTCCCCACCCAACGCTTCAGCAGGTTAATATGGTACAGCTGGTCTTCCTTCCTTCGGCCCGGGACATGAACGGAGTGCCCTGATCGGTCAATATCTCCGACGGTATGCCTACTCGGCTACAGAGCAGCAAGAGCTCTTGGGCGATGGCCTTGGAGGTGGCTTTATGAGGGAATCGCCCGGTAGCAAGTGGCATAATCCACGATGACGAGGATGTGCTCGTGGCCCCGGGCGGACTTTGGCAGCGGCCCTACCAGATCCATCCCTATCCGCTCGAAGGGTACCTCTATTATGGGCAGCGGAATGAGTGGGCTGGGGGGAGGAGTCCGGGGCGAAGTTCGTTGGCACGTGGGGCAGGCCTGGCAGAAGCGCTTCACCTCTCCCTCTAGTCCGGGCCAATGGAAGCGATCGCGAATCCGTTGGATAGTGTTCTGCGCCCCCAGGTGGCCTGCCATCGGATGTGCATGTGCCAACTCCATCACACTCTCCGTTTTCGACCGGGGCATGACTAGCAGTCGTTTCTCCTCCCCCCTCCGCTGCGCTACACAGTAGAGTAGACCATTTTGGACCACAAAGTGAGGAACCGGGTGTGGAGGGGGATGCACTTCCTCTCCCTCGATCATCCTCACCTGGGTCCAACAATGTTTCAACCGATCGTCCCCATGTTGTTCCTTGGCGAACGCCCCCCCTCCTTTCGCCTGTTGGTACACATCAAAGAACAGGTTAGTGGTCTGGGAGAGGGACTCACCGTCTCTGGTGCTGTCGGAGGCCAACAGGATGGGGCGCCGCCGGGGACGTCGGTGAGATCTCCTTTTTTGGCGGTTCCCAGCCCGGCTGACAGGCTGCATGGCGGCGGTGAGTAGGCGGTCAAACCCCGGCCAGTCTCTCCCAATCAGGACTGGGACGGGCAGGTCCTTGATTATCCCCACCTCCACGGGCCAACTCCCCGAGGCGGCTGTGATCGTGACGCGACGAGCGGGGACCTGTCTCGTGTCTCCGTACGCAGGTGATGGACAGGCAGGCTTTCGTCCCCCGGCGGGGGTGAACGACTGTAGACTGCACGAGGCTGACCGCGCTACCGGAGTCCAGAATGGCTGGATACGGCCGTCCATTCACCTCTACTTCTACCCGTGGGGCCTCCGGCGGTGGGTCGCAGTGGACGATGCAGCCCGCCAGCCATGCTCGGTTCGGGGAACGGGGCGGTTCCGTGGGCATCGGCTCATCCTGAGGGCCGGGAACCGCCGGTCTACTCACTGGCCTAGAGATACCCTCCAGCGTGCGTCGCTCCTGGTTCACCCTCCGGGGAAACGGCGGCGCTCGCTCCCCCACCTCCCGATGTTGGGTGGCCTCCGCCAACTCGATGGCCTCCACGAGATCGCCCACCGTGTGGGGGTTCCGCATGCCGGCTGCCTGCCGGAGTGCACGGGGTAGGGCTCGCAACAGACGATCAATAACGACTTTCTCCGCTACCTGGGTGGCAGTAGGGCTCCCAGTCAGCAGCCAATGATGGGCTAATCGGGTCAGGTCGGCGGCCTGGGCCCGGGCTGGCAATCGGGTCTTAAATTCCCAGTCATGGAACTGTTGTGCTGCAGAGACGGGGGAAAGTCCCACACGGCCCATGATTTCTCTTCTCAGCTCATCATAGGATTCCCTCAGCAGGGGTTGGGTGGAAAAATAGGCCCGTTGTGGCTCTCCCGTCAACAGTGGAGCCAGTACCCGGGCCCACTCCTCCCGCGGCCAGCCCTCCTGGGTCGCGATGGCCTCGAACATCATTAAGTAGCTCTCTACGTCGTCATGGGCAGACATTTTCGGGAGGAGCTGGGTGGCCTGCACCCGTGGATCGGGCAGTGGGACCCGTTGGGCAGCGGCAGTGCGGAGCGCGGCGATCTCTCGCTCGGATTCCCCTTGGTGAGCGGCCATGTGTTCCACGATCTGTTGTTGGCGGATGCTCACCTCGGTGAGGTGTTTCAGTAATTCCTCCATGTCTGGGGAGGAGCCGCTGCCTGTAGGGGACAAAACCAGGGGTACCAAACACAAAAAAACACGTTCGCTTGTCGGTGATCCTTCACAATCTGCCCGTATTCTCCACCAGTGTCACGAGGTGAAGAATCACACGACAAGGGGGAGTCAAATAAATGCCCCGGAGGGTGAGTTTATTGAGGGTTTCTGCGGTGCAGACTTCTCTCCGTCGTGGGTTGGTGATCGGTGCTCCCCGGAAGACTGGTGCTCGTGCTCTCCAGTGGCTGTCCTCCGTGCCGTGATCGTGCTTTCCAGTGGCTGTCCTCTGTGCCGTGCTCGTGTGCGGGGGCTGGCCGGTTAAACGCTGCTTTCTGGAATATAATGCAGATTCAGAGTTAGCATGGAGTCTTCTGGAGACATGTCTCACCAGTGTGTGTGTTGCGGCGGCTTATCAAGCCCTGCCGTGACGAGCCTCAGGTGTGCCCGGCCAGCCCGTGATGAGGACGTGCAGGTGATCCTCGTTGGTTTCCAGGGCGACGGTAATGAGCGCTCGGGACACGCGTCACAATATATATATATATATATATATATATATATATATATATATATATATATATACTTTACTTACTTTACTTTACTTTTAGTCATTTAGCAGACACTTTTATCCAAAGCGACTCACAAATAAGAA
The DNA here is from genome assembly GCA_027564155.1 of Gymnocypris eckloni scoliostomus. Taxonomy (NCBI): domain Eukaryota; kingdom Metazoa; phylum Chordata; class Actinopteri; order Cypriniformes; family Cyprinidae; genus Gymnocypris; species Gymnocypris eckloni. The sequence goes on from CM050423.1 coordinate 35,469,076, forward strand.
AAAATAACTAAAATTAAAAGTTAAAACTATAAATATTATATATACACATTTAAGAAGATAAAGCAATGAAATAAAATGACAAAAATGCATACAACATTTCAAAACTAAACATTTAATTGAAAACAAAAAATATAGCTAAAAACAAGTCAAAATATGAAATCAAGAAAAGGTATTAGTATAATATTTATTCTAACATAACACTAAAGGCCTAAGTAAACTTATTGTTTACATAGTAAGACTTGGTTATAAAAACTAAAACAAAGTGAAACAAGTAGTAGGAAAGAGGATAAATAAAAAGCGATACTTATATCCCTTGCCGGTGTCCCTGTCCGGTGGAGTCGCACGGTAGAGTCGATGGTTTTTACACTCTTCAGTCTTCTCACGAGGAGGGCTTCACACGATCGCTGCCACGGTATATTAACCTTTTTTAAACCCGTCTAACAAATCACTAATTTAATTCAGCTGAATACACTTTCCTGTTTACCACAACAAATGGCCAAGCAAGCGCAGACACTGACAAGAGACGCGATACAGCACGAGACCAAACGCGATTTCAGCAAGTCTCAACACAGTAAACAAAACAAGCGTTTCATAGCAATGGCAACTGTACTAAAAACTAATGAGACAAGTAAATACACTTACAATGCAAGTCCCTTTGTATCCTTTGAGTGGCTGGGTTGTCACTATGCCTGGTGGAATGTCAGAGGTAAGGGAAGTAGCCAGATTTTCAACATCATCAAGTGAGTTAACAAGGGCAGAGCTCAACCCTTGGAACAAAGACTGATCAACATAAGACAGAGGATTCCCAAACTGAAAGTAGGTAAATCTCTCAGATTTTTCCCTCCCCCTAGCCGAGCGTCTGAACGGAGCACTCAGACTCTATCTTTCATTCTCAGACTGTTGTTCTTCTTCTTCAGCAGGTACGTCTAAGGTTTCAGCATCACTTGTCACTAGGGGTGTAAATCGGATGGTTCGTCATGATTCGATACGATATCGATTCTCATACCCAGCAATATGATATTTGCCGATACCTCCAAAAATTATATGATACGATTTGATTCGATTCAGGAGTATATCGATCGATATATATCGATATTATATACCTATTTTAAACAACCATCTACATTTTTATTAACTCACAAATGCAACCAAAATATATAACATGAACATAAATCTAAAAATGCTACTATGGGCTCAGTGCTAAACATCTTTTCTACAGATAACCAAATTACAAGCAATAGCAGAAAATAAATACAATAGAAGAAAGACACAAGTTCAATAAACAGTGCTTTTCAGGTTTTTCAGCTCAGTCTAAAATACATTTTCAGGTACGCTAAAGAAATGTAATAATCAAATGTAAAATAACTGCATAGTCTTCACTGCATACATGAAATAGCCTGTTAATGATTTTCTTTGACAGCATTATATTTATTATTAATTTTCTTTCACTTTAAGAACGAAAGCACAGATTTAATATGATACACATACCTTTTTTCTCCACTGTTTACATAAAGACATATGCTTTTCTTAACCTACTGTTTACAAGGATATTAGCCAAAACATGCATTTTGATGTAGTTTTGTCTGAATTTATTCATCCATGCTCAAAAAATGCATCGTATCTTCATACATTGTAGCGATATATCGATCCATATCGATGAATCGTCACACCCCTACTTGTCACTTCTATCTCTTCTTTTTGCAGACACCTATGAAGTGAAATCATCCAGGAATAAGAGTCATCCTTCTCTTCGACTATTGTGGTTGTGAGAAAGAAGAACGAGGATGTATGTCTGTGCATAGATTATTGCAAGTCAATCCTTCAAACAGTGAAGGATGCCTATGCTTTTCCTAATCTTGAAGATACATTCTCGGCTCTGACAGGGTTCTAAATGGTTCTCTGTCCTCAATTTAAAATCTGGGTATTACCAGATAGTAGTGGAGGAGTCAGACAAACACAAAAAAGTACTTTCCAAAGATTAATGGAGAAATGTAAAGGGGACATTAATCTGAAGGACATACTGGTCTTTTTGGATAACATAATCGTTTTTTCAGAGACCTTGGAAAAACATGAGACTCGATTGTTAAATGTTCTCTTTTGTCTCAAGGAATATGGTCTGAAAATCTCCCTGGAAAAGTGTAGATTTTTCAAGACTTCTGTCCACTATTTGGGATACATAGTGTCAGAGCATGGAGCGGAGACTGATCCTGAGAAAGTCCAAGCTTTAAAAACCTGTCTGACTCCCAAAAACATCAAAGAACTGACGTTGTTTTTAGGCTTTGCAGGATATTATCGCCGTTTCATCAAGGATTATTCCAGGATAGAGCAGCCACTCAACCATCTAAGTTCAGGTTAGCCCCCACTGAGAAAAGGTGGCAATAAGTGCGACAAGGGAGGTCAGTACCATAATCCAAGGGAGTCCTTTGGGGCGAGGAAGCCTTTCAGACCCTTATAGAGAAACTCGCTTAAGCACCAATTCTGGGGTTTGCTGACCCCAAACTTCCTTATTTCCTGCACACCAATGCAAACAATAAGGGACTGGGGCAGCACTGTATTAAGAAAAGGATGGGCAGAAGCATGCTATAGCATTTGCAAGCAGAGGGTTGTCGCACAGTGAATCTAGATACCTAGCTCACAAACTTGAATTTCTTACCCTAAAGTGGGCAGTGACTGAAATGTTCAGTGACTAATTATACGGTAATCAGCTCACTGTTATCATGGACAGCAACCCTTTAACTTATACTCACTACAGTAATGTTGGAAGCTACTAGTTATCGGTGGCTTGCAGCTCTTTCTACCTTCTCTTTCAAATTTCAATACAGGGCCAGCAGACAGAATGTAGATGCCGATAGTCTCTCGAGGGGACCTCAAGAACCCATTGCTGAGACTGCCTGGTCCAGTAAAGTGCAGGAAAGAATCCATCAGTATGTGCAACATCACCTTCAAGATTCTGTCAACACTGTTAGTGCCACAAATTATATAGTGCATGTTATTTGTGAAAAGCACCTCATCAAACAATTTTTAGATCCAGAACCTGACGTCGCTGAGGTAGGGTCACTTGCACTCCATCCTGATGCTGTTCCTGAGGATTATGGACAAGAAGGAAAATTTTGATGGACGACCTGTTATGCCTTACCTACCTCAGGAGATTGGTGATAAACAGAGAGATGACCCCCATTCTTCAAGAGGTAATCTTCCACCTGGAGCTGGGAGAGAAACCTTCCCCTACAGTGCTTAAAGAGCTCCTGACTTTTCTTCTCTTTTTAAAGGAGTGGAACCGTCTTGAGTTGCAAGATGGAATACTTAGAAAACCTATTCCCTCCCATATCAACTAGTGCTTCCTGAGGAATTGAGGCCCTTGGTGATGAGAAGTCTGCATGATGGCATGTGGCATCTGGGGGTTGAGAGGACATTAGATCTGGTCAGATCTCGATTCTACTGGCCGAAGATTGGTGCAGATGTAGAACAAAATTTCAAGGAGTGCTTTCGATGTGTGCGTAGGAAGGCACAACCCCAAAAAGTAGCACCCCTGGTCAATATTCAGGCTACTAAACCAGTTAGAACCTGACAGGAGTAACACAAAAGGCATCTTGACTAAAATGACTAATTGTAATCTTGGTTATTATGGACTTCTTTACCAAGTATGCCATGGCCATTAGTTTAGTAATGTGAGCCCACACTTTTGATCGTTTCACTGCCACTGATTGCCCGCAAACACACACACACCTCATATGTGCACGGATATCACACGCACATCGCGCTAACAACATCCACATTATTCAGTGAAGGAAAATGTCAAGCAGCTGCTTCTAATTCGTCATTAACATTTAAGTATATGGAGATAAAACGTCACAAGTATTGATAACAGTATCTTTGTCCTGAAGCTTACCAGTAGTTTGGTATTGACCCAATTATGTACCGGTCCAAAAACGTACCAGTTCTCGGTACTCCTCCCTAATCATGACCACTAATTCACATACTTTGTCAATAAGATAAAAGTGGGTTTTGTTCAAAGTAGCTGTTATCTACATAGATCTTTCATATGAATTAACATTTTGGGTAATTCATTAAACATCACCGGCTAAAAAGTAACTAGTAACTAGTACTCTGGGTAGTTTTGAAAATAGTACTTTGTACTTTTACTTGTAATTGAGCAGTATTTCAGCAATGTAACAGTACTTGTACTTAAGTACATATTTTCAGTACACTTTCCACTACTGTTAAATTAAATTACCTGTTTTTCACGCATTCCAATCAGGTACGCGTGAAGAAAATGGTGTCAGCCTGAGGGTCAAAATGTAAAATCTGGGGGTCGAGAGGACAGTAGATCTGGTCAGATCTCGGTTCTACTGGCCGAAGATTGCTGCAGATGTAGAACAAAAGATTAAGGAGTACTTCGATGTGTGCGTAGGAAGGCACAACTCCAAAAAGCAGCTCCCCTGGTCAATATTCAGGCTACTAGACTAGTTAGAACCTGACATGAGTAACACAAAAGGCATCTTGACTAAAATGACTAAATGTAATCTTGGTTATTACAGACTTCTTTATCAAGTATGCCATGGCTGTTCCTACACCTAATCAAAAGGATAGAACAGTAGTCAAGTGTTTTCTGGGAGAACTTTGTTATAGACTATAGGTTTCCCGTATGCCTACACAGGAACCAGGATCCCAACTTTGAGTCGCGTGTCATCAAAGAGCTCTGTGAGATATCAGGCATATGGAAAAGCTACCTATAACTCCCTTTAACCCTCAGGGAAACCCGGTCGAACACTTCAATAGGACCCAGATGAGCATGTTGGATACCTTAGAAGAAAAAGATAAAACGCATTGTAAGGACTTTTTCAAGCCGCTGGTTCATGCTTGCAACTGTACAAAGTATGAAGTTACTGGGTTTACTCCCTATGAGTTATTGTTTGGCCTGCAATCGAGATTACCTGGTGACCTTGCTTTTGGTCTGCCACAACAAGGGAAATGAGACATCCCCCCCCCCATTCAGAGTATGTTAAATAACTGAAATCGCACTTAAGAGAAAGCTGTTTGCTTGCTTCCCACAGTGTGATGAAAAACGCTGAGAAGAACAAGACCAGGTTTGATAAGTCCATGACCCACTCTTCTTTGGAAATTGTTGGAAAGCCACACCCCATCTCACAGACCCACTTTTGTCCAATTACCCACTAAAGTGTGCAAAATTACGCCACTTCCTGTTTTGATATGTCACTTCCTGTTTGTTGCTGACGCATGTTTTGAGTTTGAGCTCCGTCAAGTCAATTATTTGTCATCTATTTTCTATCTTAAAATCCAATTTTATACACCATAATTTTTGTTTCTAGAATGTGTGAAAATATCCCCGATCGCATTCTGCAACGAAAACAATTAGAGCGCCTTGTTATTGTAAGTTTTATTTTGATTTCCCGAGTCCGCTATTAGCTTATAGCCCATTAGCATAGCCAGCGTGGGTGCCACGTACACAACTAATACCCTATTCACACACACACACACACACACACACACACACATTTACCATTGTTTCACTGTTACTTGCTTTAATGGCAGATTTGTGTCTACCTTTGAGTGCAGGTGATGAAACGTTCAAGCTGCATTCGTGCAGCTGGAGCTGGAGGCCGTGGACAGATCCATGAGCTGCTTGGAAAGCAGGCCCAGCTGAGGAAATGGAAAGCAACGCTAGAAACATCCCAGGCTGACGCTCACAAGTCTGGGGTAAGTATGCAGTGTGCTGTTAACACTCCCACCACCTCTACTCCGTGTGTTTCTCTGCACAGGCCCTGTGCACCCGGGACGCGATCTTCCCAGATGTCCTTCACTCCGGTGCCAGGAAACCCAGGACACTGGGTGCAGCAGCGGAAGACGCGATACAGGCCCCGGTTGATGACTTCTCCCCCTCTTGTCTTCGAGATCTCCTCCCGTAACCACTTCGCTCCTCTCTGCGAGACGGAACGTGACGCTGTGATCATAGGAGACTCAATCGTCCGGCACGTTAGCTGAATGTAAAATGCACACTCATTGTTTCCCTGGTGCTCGTGTTCTCGATGTTTCTGCGCAGATAACAGCGATCCTGAAGGATGATGAGAGAGTTGCAGCTGTTGTGATTCGAACGGGGGTTAACGACACCAATCTGAGGCAGACGGAGACACTGAAGAGGGACTTCAGGAGCCTGATCGAGACGGTACGTAGTACATAACCCGCGACAAAATTCTTAGTGCCAGGACCTCTTCCCACGTATCGGCAAGGACACGAAAGGTTCAGTAGACTGTTTAAATTAAACAAATGGTTGTTGTCATGGTGTAAAGATCAGAAACTGCTCTTTGTTAAAAATTTGAATCTTTTCTGGGAGCGTCCTACGCTTTTCCGTGCTGATGGCCTGCACCCCAGCAGAGTCGGAGCGGAACTCCTGTCGGACAACATTTCCAGGATGCTACGCTCCACCCGACTAGTAAGCCAATTCTCAAATAACTGCTATGATGACTTTTGTACTACCCACTTAAATGATAGAGGTACTTGCTTGCAGTGTCCAATCTATAGAGACTGTGTCTGTTTCCCCCGAACAGTGAGGTTAAAATATAAATTGAATGCAGGATCTTGAAAAAATCTGATTGTGATTAAACCAGAAACATTTTAAATAAATGAACAAAAACCTTTTTTAAAGCTTGGGCTCCTAAACATCCGGTCACTCACACCCAAAGCAGTTATTGTAAATTAAATGATCACAGATAATAGTTTTGATGTACTCTGTCTGACTGAAACCTGGCTTAAAATAAATTATTATTTAGGTCTAAATTTAATCTACTACACCAAGCTACTGTTATAAGCATGAACCTTGTCAGACTGGTCGTGGCGGTGGTGTCACAACAATATATAGTGATATTCTCAATGTTACTCAGAAAACAGGATACAGGTTTAACTCATTCTAAATAATTATGCTTAATGTTACACTGTCAGATATGCAAAATAAATCTGTCCTATCTCTTGCTCTGGCTACTGTGTATAGACCGCCAGGGCCATATAAAGATTTTCTAAATAAAATTGCAGATTTCCTCTCAGACCTATTGGTTAATGTTGATAAAGTGCTAATTGTCTGAGATTTTAACATTCACGTTGATAATACAAATGATGCGTTAGGACTTGCGTTTACTGACCTAATAAACTCTTTTGGTGTCAAGCAAAACGTCACCGGGCCCACGCATCGTTTTAATCATACGCTAGATTTCAATATAACGCATGGACTTGATCTTACTGATATAGATATCATACCTCAAAGTGATGATGTTACTGACCATTTTCTTGTATCGTGCATGCTGCATATTACTGATATTAACTATATGGCTCCGCGTTATCTTCCAGGCAGAACTATTGTTCCAGCCACTAAAGACAGATTCACCAATAACCTGCCGGATTGATCTCAGCTGCTCTGTGTGCCCATAAATACAGATGAACTAGACAAAATTACTAGCAACATGGGAACTATCTTCTCTAATATGTTAGAAACTGTTGCCCCCATCAAATTAAAAAAAGTTAGAGAAAGACGTGCTGCGCCATGGTACAACAGGTATATGCATTATGTCAAGAAAGAAACTTGTAATCTTGAGCGCAAATGGAAAAAAAACATGGAAGTCTTTAGAATTGCATGAAAAACAGCATGTCCAGCTATAGACAGGCTCTAAAAGTTGCCAGGACCGAGCATATCCGCAAACTCATAGATAATAACCATTCCCTCACAGTTCAACAGTAATGATTTTATGAATTTCTTTACTGAAAAAATAGATAACATCAGAAATACAATAACAAATTTAGATTCTACAGCATCTAGTACTTCATCTTTATTCAACGCACCCAAAGAAAAAACGCATTGCTTTACAACTATAGGACAGGATGAGCTAAATAAACACATCACTGCATCTAAACCAACAACATGTTTATTAGATCCTATACCTACTAAATTATTGAAAGAATTGTTACCTGTAGCAGAAGAACCACTTCTCAATATTAATAACTCCTTGTTATCTTTAGGTCACGTCCCAAAACCATTCAAGCTGGTGGTTATTAAGCCTCTTTTTAAGAAACCAAAACTAGATCCTTGTGAACTGGCAAATTACAGGTACATTTCAAATCTTCCATTTATGTCAAAACTTTTAGAAAAAGTTGTGTCTGCTCAATTGTGCTCCTTCTTGCTAAAGAATGATATCTATGAAGAATTTCAGTCAGATTTTAGGCCCCACCATAGCACAGAAACTGCACTTGTTAAAATTACAAATGACTTACTTCTTGTGTCAGACCAAGGCTGCATCTCATTGCTATTTTTACTTGATCTTAGTGCTGCGTTCGACACTATAGATCATGACATACTCATAGATCAATTACAAAACTATACAGGTATTCAAGCGCAGGCTTTAAGATGGTTTAGATCCTACCTGTCCGATCGCTACCACTTTGTTTATTTAAACGGGGAGGCATCTCAATTATCAACAGTAAAGTATGGAGTACCACAAGGATCTGTCCTATGTCCTCTGCTATTTTCAATATACATGTTGCCCCTTGGTAATATTGTTAGAAAATACGGGATTAGTTTCCATTGTTATGCTGATGACACTCAATTATATATCTCAACAAGACCAGATTAAACTTTTAAACTAAGCTAACGGAGTGTGTTAAAAATGTAAAAGATTGGATGACCAATCATTTTCTCGTATTAAATTCAGATAAGACAGAGATATTACCTATTGGACCTAAAAACAGTACACAGAATCTCTTGGATTACAATTTGCAACTAGACGGATGTACTGTAACTTCCTCTACAGTCAAAAATCTGGTTGTTATATTAGACAGCAACCTATCTTTTGAAAATCATATTTCCCATGTTACAAAAACAGCATTCTTCCATCTTAGAAACATTGCCAAGCTACGGACCATGTTAACTGTTTCTGATGCAGAAAAGTTAGTTCATGCATTCATGACCTCTAGACTGGACTATTGTAATGCACTGCTAGGTGGTTGTCCTGCATCTTCAATAAACAAGCTACAGATAGTAAAAAATGCTGCGGCTAGAGTACTTACCAGGTCAAGAAAATATGATCATATTACTCCAATTTTAAAGTCTCTGCACTGGCTACCTATTAACATCTGTATCAGTTACAAAATATTATTACATATAGGTGCATATAAGACCCTAAATTATTTAGAGCCTGCGTACCTAACTAATCTTCTATCACGCCACAATCTAACCCGCAACCTAAGGTCGCAAAACTCTGGAGTCTTGGTAGTACCTAGGATAGCGAAGCCCACTAAAGGAGGTAGACATTTTTCATATTTGGCTCCAAAACTCTGGAATAGCCTTCCTGATAATGTTCGGGGTTCAGACACACTCTCTCTATTTAAATCTAGATTAAAGACACATCTCTTTAGCCAAGCATTCCGATAATGCATCTCACAATCTTGTACTGCAGGTATATCTGATCAAATGCACATTATTATGCTTTAGCTTGGGTTGAACAAATTATTTTGCCTGGATGGTACAACAGCTACGCTAATTGTCTTTATTTGTTTCTCTGTTTCTGCCACGGGATTAACATGAGATGACCGAACACCTGAGGAGAGATGATGCCAACCCCTCGGATGACCTCAGAGGAAGCCAACCATCAGCGATTATACTGAATTATCCAAATTTTGCCATGAGTTAATTATATTGAGTTTCTACAATATAAATCTATTTTAGAAACTTAATTTCCTGTGAAGTTGCTTTGCAACGATTGTATCGTAAAAAGCGCTATAAAAATAATCTGGAATTGAAATCTTGAATCACAGAAAGACTGTGACGTTCTACAACAGCTCCAAGACTCAGCACCCAAGGACGACTTTTTGGAAAACAGCCAGGGAAGCCAGGAAAACATATCACAGCCTCCAGAAACACCAGAGCCAGAGCCCATCTCACAGACACATTATCTCTCTCTCCAGCATCTCCACTTCTAAGCTTCTCAAAGAAAATGGAGGAACTGGACATTCTGGGCCCTCCTCCTCCTGTGAGAGCTCCCTGGCCGCTTCCACAATGCCAGGGCCCAAATCCTCCTCCATCTGCTTTAGGTGTATCAAAAACAATTGACAACACCTCTCAGTGATATCGGGTCCCCGCTATGATAGCAGCAACTGTCACAAATATTAACAGAACAAGCGGGAACCCAGTGTGCCTGTAGCTTCCTCTCTTTCTGTTTTATCATGTGATAGAAAGTCTAAGGCCTTACCCATCGTAAGACCAAATGGCTGACCCATCTAATCTGTGGCCTATTATGTATCAAACTAAGATTGCTGTAGAGACAAAATTTTATTCTATCAAGTTAGCATTTTTAAACATTTTGCTCACTAAAAATAAACCATTTCTAATCAATGATAACCACCATGTAGATTTTATGTTTCTAAATTAAACATGGCTAGAAGATATCTGCAGTGCAACATTCCTCAATGAAACAGCCCCTCCTAACTTTAATTGTATAAGTGTCTGCAGGACTGTTAGGGGAGGTGGAGGTGTAGTTGCTCTATTTAAAGATGTTTAGCAATGCAAACAAGTGTCATTTGGTCAGTATTTATCTTTTGAATACCTAGGTATTGTGCTGAAAGGTGCTCCACGCATTCTGTTTATCATTATTTACAGGCCTCCAATATACTCTCCAGCCTTTGTTGAAGAGTTCACAGAACTGTTATCAATGATTTCCTCAGGGTTTGACTGTTTGCTATTGCAGGGGATTTTAATTTTCACATAGATAGTGCAGAAATAAAAACTACAAAATAAATTGTAACTGTTTTAAGAATCCGGACACCTAGTGGTGACAGGGTAAAGTCATCAGACACAAACTCCAAAAAAAAAAAAGTTGGACATGTCATATATCCATAGAAAGCTGAGATTCTTTTGATTTCAACTATGTAAACTTTTAACTATGCATTTTAAGATACAATAAACACAGCATGTACAATCAGTGTCTTTATCAGACCACTTTTTGTTGACATAATACAGACATGCATGATAATACAGACATACATAGGAATAACACAGTAGGGATGCAATATAAGAAAAAACCCACAAATTAAATAATGTACTATGTACAGAAATAGAAATATAGGAAAACAAATGTATTTAGATTATAAATATATATATGTAATTTTAAAAGTGTACACGTTTTGGATTCTATAAATAAATGTCACTATAATGTGTTTATGCTTCAGTTACTATGTGTCACCAATTATTGACAGTGAATCTGGAGGAGAAATTGAATAGCTCTAGAGCCCAAAATGATGACTGTACATTAAAGCATTCAAGAATTACAGCATTGTATGTGTCGTTGGTTACAAAGGGTCGTTTGGAGTCTCCCAACTGTAATTTTTTTGGAAGCGCCTAGACATAAAATTAGATAAACATGTGTAAAACACAAATTTTCTAATATATTGTTTATCAAATGCAAAATTTGGCTTGGTAAGGCTTCATTCTTTGATCCCAATGTATTTTCCAGTTCATACCTCCCAGCTATAGTTGTCAAGAAGGAGAGGCAGGATTCAGATGCGGGTACAGCGGAGGTTTATTTGGACAGCAAATAATAGACAGGTGAAGAGTGCTTCCACGGGCAGTCAGAGAGGAGCAGAATCCTCTGCCACGCAGATGGTTCGATCACCACGGCGGGACGAGCCGTAACAGCGGCAGAAGCAATGAAGCTGGCGAGGCTGCTCGCAAATCCGAGCGAGAGGCTGAACCGTCCACAGCGAGTCCGCAGATAACCCGGAACGGCAGGTGTCGGGGTGGAAGCCCACGGTCTCTGGACGCACAGAGGGGGGTGCAGAGAAACACAAAAACAGCTACGAGCACTGGAGCCTGACAAAGACAAAACGAGAGGTGAGTAATACAGTCAGTGCAAACGGAAAAAAACACAACAGTCTGACAACGGACAGAAAAACACAGGGAGCTATAAAGGGGAAGTAATAGTAGATAATGAGAACCAGGTGAGGAACCAGATTAGCTAACGAGCAGGGAAACAATAAGGTTGACAAACACATGTGGCGAGCTGTCAAAACAAACCCAGCACATAACATCACAACACAGAGACAGCAAGAACAGGTGATCAGACCTGAGACCCAACAATAGTCATCTGCAGGCTTCTATTTACAAAAAAAATGCAGGCGGAATTATCTTTTTCTTTTTTTACTGTATTCAAAGTGCTATTACTCAATACCAGTAAGACTTAAATTGATTCTGACTGTTGAGAAACAAACCTCAGAATGTCACCTTTCAAAGGAGACCAACACCATGAATATCATCCAAATGGCCCAAGAACAGCATGCAATTTACTTTGGGTATGCCTTTTTTAGGCAAATTTTACAGGAATCGTAAAGGGTTAAATACTTTTGACCTGACGCAGAATGTGCGTGGACCAACACAATCGTGGACACCCTCTAGATTTACTCATCAGTAGAGGTCTAAATATTTCATCCATTGTAATTAGGGATGTAGCACTATCTGATCACTTCTGCATTTTTTTTATATAATGATCTCTGCTACCGCTGAATCTAAATCTGTCTCTGTCAGAAAGAGATGCATTAATAAAGACACTAGTGCACTATTTATGGAGGCTATATCTTTAACACCAAGCATTTCTGCAGACACTGTTGATCTTCTCCTTGATTCCTTTAACTCAAAAGTTAAGAATGTTTTTGATGATATTGCTCCTGAAAGAGTCAGTAAGAAGACTGGCAGACAGAAATAACCTTGGAGAAAATCAACAGCAGTTCAGAGTATGAAACTACAATGCATGTCTTGATGTGGCGGAAGTTGAAACTTTAAATTCACTATAGCATCTATAAAGACAGCCTGCATGCTTTCAATTTGGAACTAGCCACAGCTGGACAGACCTTCTTCTCAAACCTTATAGACAGTAACTTAAACAACACTCACTCTCTTTTGTGCTACTGTTGAGAGACTAAAATCTTTTTTTCAAAAGTGTGCTTAACTGTTTAGAAGCAGATCTATTAGAAGTGGTGAACGCCTCACTTCTTTCTGGGACGTTTCCAAACTCCCTGAAAACTGCAGTTGATAGGCCCCTTCTGAAAAAGTGCAATCTTGATAACACCATATTCAATTCAATTAAATTAAATTCAAGATTATTTGTATGGCGCTTTTATGATATAATCGTTGCAAAGCAACATCACAGGAAAGTAAGTTTCTAAAATAGATTTATATTGTAGAAACTCAATATAATTAACTTATGGCAAAATTTGGTTAATTCAGTATAATCGCTGATGGTTGGCTTCCTCTGAGGTCATCCGAGGGGTTGTCATCATGTCTTCTCAGGTGTTTGGTCATCTCAGATCATTTAAGGGTTGGATCCAGACTGAAGTAATTGTGTAATTCCTAGTTACCACGGGATGTTAATATCATGGCAGAAACAGATAAACAAATAAAGACAATTAGCATAGCAGTTGTTCCATCCAGGAACAACCCTGGATTAAATTATCAGTTCAACCCAAGCTAAAGCATAATAATGTGTGTTTGATCAGATATACCTGCAGTACAAGATTGTGAGATGCATTATATGAATGCTTGGCTAAATAGATGTGTCTTTAATCTAGATTTGAATAGACAGAGTGTGTCTGAACCCCTAACTTTATCAGGAAGGCTATTCCAGAGTTTGGGAGCCAAATATGAAAAAGTTCTACCTCCTTTAGTGGACTTTGCTATCCTAGGTACTATCAAGAGTCCAGGGTTTTGCGACCTTAGGAAAGCGGGTTGGATTGTAGCGTGATAGAAGATTAGTTAGGTACGCAGGAGCTAAACCATTTAGGGCCTTATAGGCAAGTAATTCTATTTTGTAACTGATACGGAACTTAACAGGTAGCCAGTGCAGAGACTGTAAAATTGGAGTAATATGATCATATTTTCTTGACCTGGTAAGGACTCTAGCCGCAGCATTTTGTACTATCTGTAGCTTGTTTTATTGAAGATGCAGGACAACCACCTAGCAATGCATTACAATAGTCCAGTCTAGAGGTCATGAATGCATGAACTAACTTTTCATGTTCCATAGCTTGGCAATGTTTCTAAGATGGAAGAATGCTGTTTTTGTAACATGGGAAATATGATTTTCAAAAGATAGGTTGCTGTCTAATATAACACCCATATACAGTAACAGTACATCCATCTAGTTGCAAATTGTTATCCAAGATATTATGTGTACTATTTTAGGTCCAATAAGTAATATCTCTGTCTTATCTGAATTTAATAGGAGAAAATTATTGGTCATCCAATCTTTTACATTTTTAACACACTCCGTTAGCTTAGATAGTTTATAAGTTTCATCTGGTCTTGTTGAGATATATAGTTGAGTGTCATCAGTATAACAATGGAAACTAATCCCGTATTTTCTAATAATATTACCAAGGGGCAACATGTATAATGAAAATAGCAGAGGACCTAGGACAGATCCTTGTGGTACTCCATACTTTACTGAGTATGTCATGATCTATAGTGTCGAACGCAGCACTAAGATCAAGTAAAACTAGCAATGAGATGCAGACTTGGTCTGACGCAAGAAGCAAGTCATTTGTAAATTTAACAAGTGCAGTTTCTGTGCTATGACGGGGCCAAAAATTTGATATAATTTTTTTAAGCAAGATGGAGCACAATTGAGCAGACTACTTTTTCTAAAATTTTTGACATAAATGGAAGATTTGAAATGGGTCTGTAATTCGCCAGTTCACAAGGATCTAGTTTTGGTTTCTTAATAAGAGGCTTAATAACCGCCAGCTTGAATGCTTTAGGGACGTGACCTAAAGATAACGAGGATTTAATAATATTGAGAAGTGGTTCTTCTGCTAAAGGTAACTGTAACGAAGAGGCAGTGAGGTTAGATCCAATTGCAGCTTTAATACAGACAAGAGGAGGTCAAACAGGCAATGGTCAAAGGCAGTAACAGAGTAGGCAGAATCAGCAACAGGGACAATGCAAAGGTCGGGTCAGGCGGCAGACAGAGAGGATATCACAGGGCAGGCAGGGTCAAGAAGGCAGGCAGCAAATGGTCAGAGTCGTGTAGGCAGTCCAGGTAAACACAGGGAAACAGAATACATTGATTAGTGATTGGTGACAGCTGTGTAATTGGTGCAATGGAAATGTGTGTGTCGTAGTGCAGTGAATGATGGGAGTTGTAGTCCATGGGTGATGTGCAGCTGTAGTGTGGTGAGAGGCAACCAGATTTGTGACAGAGCCCCCCCCCCAAAGAGCGGCTTCCAGACGCTTCACACACACGGCACCATCCAGGAGGGCGGTGGAGCGGAGGTGGAACCGGGGGAGGGAACGGAGGGCCAGGTCCATGTGGAGCCAATGAGACAGGAGCCCACCAGGGCGAGGCGGAAGAGACAGCAGAGACGTGACGTGACACTGGGTGACCTGCTGTGGCGTGACGTGACTCTGGCAGGTCGGCGGAGACGTGAGGTGACTCTGGCAGGTCGGCGGAGACGTGAGGTGACTCTGGCAGGTCGGCGGAGACGTGAGGTGACTCTGGCAGGTCGGCGGAGACGTGAGGTGACTCTGGCAGGTCGGCGGAGACGTGGGGTGACTCTGGCAGGTCGGGCGGAGACGTGGGGTGACTCTGGCAGGTCGGCGGAGGAGACGGGGTGACTCTGGCAGGTCGGCGGAGACGTGGGGTGACTCTGGCAGGTCGGCGGAGACGTGGGGTGACTCTGGCAGGTCGGCGGAGACGTGGGGTGACTCTGGCAGGTCGGCGGAGACGTGGGGTGACTCTGGCAGGTCGGCGGAGACGTGGGGTGACTCTGGCAGGTCAGGCGCCCACCAGGGCGGAGCAGACGAGAGAGACGCCCACCAGGGCGGAGCAGACGAGACAGACGCCCACCAGGGCGGAAAAGACGAGACAGACGCCCACCAGGGCGGAACAGACGAGACAGACGCCCACCAGGGCAGAACAGACGAGACAGACGCCCACCAGGGCGGAGCAGACGAGACAGACGCCCACCAGGGCAGAGCAGACGAGACAGACACCCACCAGGGCGGAGCAGACGAGACAGGTGCCCACCAGGGCGGAGCAGACGAGGCAGGTGCCCACCAGGGTAGAGCAGACGAGACAGGCGCCCACCAGGGCGGAGCAGATGAGACAGGCACCCTCCAGGGCGGAGCAGACGAGACAGGCGCCCTCCAGGGCGGAGCAGAGACCCACGACCGAGACTGGGACCTAGAGGAAACTGAAACACAAGAGACAGAGAGTGCACATATAGTCTCAAGGATAGAGGTAGTGAGTTCTCTAGGTGGCCATAGAAGATCCGGGGCCTCGGGCAACCATGATGAATCGGGGAACTCCATGGGCCATGGCGGATTCGGGGTCTCAGTGAGCAATGGCGGGAAGCTCCTCCCCAGAAAGTTCTTGAGGAACTCCACTACCTCAAGGGGGCACTCTGGAGGTGCGAACGTAAAGGGGCATTCTGGAGGTGCAGGGATTGAGCCGCTCGATGTAATGGGGGGCATTTTTCCCCCCACATGGTAAACACGCCAGCGGATCAATGTGCCGGGGGAGAGTGAGCATAAGGCCTCATTGCCGGCGTAAGAGCACTCAAACCCGGTTGCTCAAGTCCGTGACCTCGCCCTTTCCTTCTCCGAGCTCGCTGAGAGAAGAGAAATGGGAGAGTGTGCTGCCTTGATTGAGAAGGCAATTTGCGAGCAGAGAATTAAGAGCGAGACTTATGCTTTCAAAGTGAAATCAGCTTGTTTTAGTGAGTGTAGCCTCAGCGGCGTACACACAAATGCAATGTTGTCAGCGATATGAAATCATTGGTGGCAGCACAGTGCTTCAGGGAGAATGAGCACACAGGCTCTCAGGCGGCATGGGATCACTCAAACACGGTTGCTCAGTCACGTAACTCCATTGTTTCTTTCTCCGAGCTCGCTGAGAGAAGAGAAATGGGAGAGCGGGCCTGCCTTCATTGAAGGCAGTCCGCGGGCAGAGAAAAACGAGACTCATGTTCTCTGTGAAAGCATACCGTCGCTGAGAGAAGAGAAATGGGAGAGCGGGCCTGCCTTCATTGAAGGCAGTCCGCGGGCAGAGAAAAACGAGACTCATGTTCTCTGTGAAAGCATACCGTCTCAGTGAGCATGCAGTCTTTGTGCGTGGGCGCTGCCCAGACAGGCGACGCACTCACTGCCCTTCTGCATTTGAAATCAACATCGCTAGGAAATTTGCGCAGAAATGTGCTATTTTTAGCGCCAGATGGCCACATTGGAAGGCTTACCGCTTTTTCAACTGCCGGTACTCTTCTACAATGGCAAGCTGCAAACTGAGCTTCTTATCTCTTCGGCTTCTTGATTGCAGAGTCATTGCCGAGAGATGATCCTTGTCGCTGAAGGAGAATGATCTGATGAAATGGCGCTGTGAGCCAACTTATATACACGTCGGCTCCGCCCTTTCTGGCTGGCAAAAGCGCCATTGGTTTGTGCAGCTACACAAAAGTGAACAAATCAGGCTTCAGTACAGAGTAAAACAGGAGTTTTTCCCATACACATAACGTGAAGTGAGCATTCGAAAGGGAGCTCTCTCACACACACTACTAAACTCATTCACACAAGCAATGTCAAACTCTCTCGCACACACTACCAAACTCATTCATAAACACACATACTACCAAACTCTCTCGCACACACTATCAAACTAATTTACATAGGCCTATGCACTATCAAACTCTCTTGCACACACTACCAAATTAATTCAGTGTATCATCCAATCAATCGTGCAATGCACCAGACATATGCAGCAGTCATATTTAAAGCAGTTTATTTAATTAATATTAGTTTATTTAATTAATATTGAGTATTAATTGATGTTCACTTGGATTTTTTTTCATCAGCAGGGGAAATAACTTAATATTCTGTAATTTATAGTTGTGTGGTGTACATTCAAAATAACTACAAAACATGCATTAGAAAAGTAAAGAAAACAGAATGTGCCGCTTTAGCATGTCTCAGTCTCTTTGAACATCTTTCTGGTGCACGCCACAAACACGAACCAATGAATAGCAAATACTTGATACTTTTAAATGTCTACATTTAAATTATTTGACGTTAAATAAAAAATTTGGGTCACTTTTGAATAAATCACAGTGTGTATCATGATGAAAAAAGTGACTTTACAGTCTTGAAAATACGGTAGGCTATTGCAAATTATTTTGTGGATCCCCAGTCACTTTGAGAACTGCTGGTCTACACAAAAGAAAGCCCTGTATGACTCAAGGTTCAAGGTTTCTTTATTTGTCACATAAAAAATTATACAGGGTATAATCAGAAGTAAAATGTAGTGAAATCAGGTCCGCTCAGTGGACAATGCAAAATAATAAAAATAAAAATTATATAAAAGTAACACAACACAAGAGCATATATATGGTAAAAAAAGAGAAATAAGAGTAAAATGTGCAATGGAATAAAAAGTGCAAAACAATAAGATGTGCAAAAAACAGTATACTGGGGCTTAATAAATAGTAATATGAACAAGAGGGATGTGCAAGAGGGATGTGTAAACGGGTTGTGCAGGGTATGTACACAAAGCAGCAATACGGGTGATGAGAATATGGATGTTTTACAGTTAACAATCTTGTAAGATTATGAGACTGGGTTTGTGTTAAGGAGTTTATGAGACTGGTTTTGTGTTTAGGAGCCTGATGACCTGAGGGAAGAAGCTCTCAGTTTTTGCCATCATGCTCCTGAAGCGCTTGCCAGATGGCAGTAAACAGAAAAGATGGTTACCGGGGTGAGTTGAATCTTTGAGGATTTTAGCAGCTCTGCTTTTACAGCGTTTGAAGTAGATGTCCTGCAGAGAGGGGAGAGCCGACCCTGAGATGCGCTCAGCTAAGCGCACGACTCTCTGTAGAGCTTTGCAGTCCTGGTTTGAGGAATTACCATACCACACTGAGATGCACTGAGTCAATACACTTTCTATGGCTCCTGAATAGAAAGTTTTCTGGATAGCTGGTGAGACCCTGAATTTCCTTAGCTGTCACAGATGGTACAGTCTTTGCCTGGCTTTCTTAACCTGAGTCTGAATGTGTGTAGTCCAAGTCAGGTCCTCTGAGATGTTTACACCGCGGTACTTGAAGCTACTCACCCTCTCCACAGGGGTCCCACTGATCATAAGAGGGGTGTAGGGCCTCTGCTGTCTCTTCCTGAAGTCCACGATCAGCTCCTTAGTTTTGCTCACGATTAGAGAGAGACAGTTGTCCTGGCACCATGATGTGAGTCTCTCTACCTCATCCAAGTATGTGGCCTCGTCATCGTTGTTAATGAGGCCCAGAACCACAGTATCATCCGCAAATTTAACAATGGAAGTGAAATTTAACAATGGAACAATGGACTATATCTAAGACTAGTAAAAAATCCTCGATTGAACATCACTGCCTGTACCTTTTACCTTTAGTGCTTTAGTTGAAAATCTTAACTGTTACATCATAATGATATGTTTTACCTGACTGAAGTTATGATTACTGACTTTATATATTTGAATGTGTTGAGTGTATTTTCATCCCGGCCCAGGACAATAGACTTGACACCATTACGACATCGCCAATTATAGGTCATTAGGTTAGGGCATAAAAGAACCAGTGAACTGTTTTTTTTATCGTTCTTTGAAACGAACTGTCTGAAAGAACCGGTTCATGGAACAGAACAGGAGTTCCTATCACTACCATGCATTTTAATCATGAGTGCAATCAGAGTAGCAAATGAATGGCTCACAATCAGCTGTCTCCTGAAAACTATTAGTTTGCAAGACTTTGTGCTACACACATAAAGTAAATGCAGCTGTCGTTCACTTTGCCGCATATAATAACATCAAATCAATTAAAAACACAATATATTCACCCGTGTTCCATTTTCTATCATGCGGCATGCACATTTGTGACAACATAGGATGATTGCAAACCCAGTGTGAATGCCCCCTGAATGTGAAAGCAAATAGGACTTGAGTGTGCAGTTGATCATGAGGTAAAGAAACGCACATCCATTTTGACCAGTGACGATGTCATTATTTTAACGAAACACATGTAAGGGTTGACAGAAGATGATTTACCTTGTATACGAGCAAGAGTGAGCGTGCAATGTAATTGCGTATATAAGTGCAACCAGAGCAGCTAATGAATAGCTTGCATTCAGCTGTCTCCTCAAAAGAGTACACTTGCAAGCTTTCATGCGATGCACATACAGTAAACACAAGTGTCGTTCACTTTGCTGTGTATAACACGAAATTTAAACACACACACACACACACACAATACATTCATCCGTTCTCCGTTTCAGTGCTATTTTTTTTATCTCCTGGGTTCAATATGTTTTTGTAACCATGGGTAACACATACAGGTGTAAGGGGGATAGCAGAAATCTGAGAGTATATATACACAAGACTGAGCTGTCGAGTCCAATTACATTTCATTCACATAAATTGTTTTGCATACAAACTAATCAGCATGGATGAGCATTATGATTATTCATTTTTTGTAATTTTTTTTTTAATCTTTACTAAACTTTTAAATCATTGAATTGCTCTGTTTATACTTTGAATGACAATTGACTGGCTTTGTGCAGCTAAGTCTCCAGTAGACATAATGGCACCAAACAAGACTGATGCATATGCTGAAAATATGTTTCTCTGCTATCCATTTCAGCCAGACTCCTGTCCCAGAATACATCGTCTCACTGCAGTTAAAGTGGCTATGTATGTTTTAATGCTGCTCATTATTTTTCTTACAGTTTTTGGGAACATGCTGGTTATCATCTCCATCTCCCACTTCAGACAACTGCAGTCTCCAACTCATCTGATCGTTCAATCTCTGGCTGCCTGTGACTGTCTGCTGGGCACTTTGGTCATGCCCTACAGCATGGTACGATCTGTTGAAGGATGCTGGTATTTTGGAGATGTCATTTGTAAAGTACATTCTAGCTTAGATATGTCTTTATGCATCTCTTCTAAAATACATCTTAGTATAATATCTATGGACAGGTACTGGGCCATCTGTGACCCTTTAATGTACAAAACAAGGGTCACAAACAACCGTGTGACTGTATTTATTACCTTGGCATGGCTGTTTTCCTTTGTGTATAGTTTTTCTATTGTGTTTTCAGGGATTAATTCGGTAGGTCTAGAGGTTCTTATCTTACAGATTTCCTGTTTGGGTAGTTGTGTTTTGATATTTAACAGACAGTGGGCACTTATATGTTCAGGTCTTACATTTTTCCTGCCTGGGGCTGTCATGAGTTCTCTGTATATAAAGATATTCCATGTAGCAAGGAAACATGCAAAAGTTATGTCAGAAAGAGTGCCTTTTGGTGAAATAAAGAGCCAAACATCTGCACAGAGAGAAAGAAAAGCAGCCAAAACAGTGGCCATTGTTGTAGGTGCTTTTTTGCTTTGCTGGCTGCCTTTTTTTATTGCCACTGCTCTTGACCCTTTTCTTAATTTTTTGACTCCAGTTGATGTTTTTGATGCTTTGGTGTGGTTTGGATATTTTAACTCTACCTGTAACCCTTTGATCTATGGTTTTTTCTATCCTCGCTTTCAGAAGGCATTTAAAATTCTTATATCCACTTATATCTGTGGCTTCAGTGGTCCAAGCTCCTTGACATTTGAATGAATATGTTGCTGTATTAATCTTAATAAATGAGAGTGCTTAGAAAATTAATTCTTATTGTCACACAATTATGTTTGTGGGGAAGAAGTTAGTTAAGGTGACCTTTGTCATGTAAATTAACCCCTTAACCAGCACCTCCACAAGCCCCATAAGCATAATCATTGTCACCTTTGAAATGCACTGGAACATTTCTTGTCAAAAAGCCAGAATTACTCATAGAGTCATATAGGAACACTTTAGGAACAATTTTCCATTTTAAATAGCAATAGATACTATTTAAAATTATGAAACTATTTATATTTATAAAATATCATATTTTTTAGTGATATTTACTTTTTACACTAAGTGCAAATAGCAATGGATTTTATTTAGACCAAGTGAAAATAGCAGTATTTTTTAAAGATATGCTATTTACACTAAGTTTAACAAATAGCTTTGTTAAAATAGCAAAATCTTCTACTGTTTATACTACTTATTGCAAATAGTGGCAATTATATACACCTCAGTATTGTAGTACATTATGAAACAGTATGCAATAATAACTTAAATTATAGTTTTAATTCAAATGATTAAATGGATGCCACCTTATTGGGACAATAAAGCCCTCCCTACAACTACCCTAACTCTACCGATACTCTTATTTTCAACTTTTTGATTAATTTCTTCATTTTTATTTAAAATAAATGCTTTTCTGATGCAATATGAGATTTGAAAAGAGAGAAAAAAAGTTTGGCAAAAGTGAGCTCGAACTCGGGTCAATTGCGTCAAAAACTATGGGTCCATCTACGCCACTGAAACTGATACTGAATTTGCGTCTTTTTTTAGTGTTGACTAACTATCACATGCTAGTGGATGAAGTTAGTGTAATTAGTCTTTGCTAACAAGACGGACTATATATGCACTTAGTGTAAATAGACACTCCGTAAAAAATAAAACCCACTAGGTTTATTTTTTCTATATTCTATCTACTCGTTTTCTTTAAAACAAAAAAAACAACCTTTCTACGTGTAAGGCTAACCAAGACTTGTCATAGTACCTTCTTGTTGTTGCTCTTTTGTTGGTCTTGATTGCTTCTAATGTCCTCATTTGTAAGTCACTTTGGATAAAACCGTCTGCTAAATGACTAAATGTAAAACTAATTAGATACTTTACTGTACTTACTGATGTATATACATGGTAAATATGTAGTACTTACGGACAAGCACGTCCTTAGAGAATCCGTATATGGTAACAATAAGACACATTACTGTACATACTAATTATATGTACATGGTAAATGGGTAGCACCGATGGAAATATGTGGTAACAAATAAGACACATACTGTACATGGCAAGTCCTAACCTTACCTAATAAAAGAGGATTGATTTTCCATTGCTTGTGTAGGACTGTTAATGCTAAATTGCTCTCCACAACAGTGCTTACAAAGTTTGAAGAACTGGTAATTACTGTGTAATTTTTATGTAAAATGGTGCACTTTATTTTACAGTCATACTTCCATATACTTACTAAGTACTGGTGAATGTACCTATTAGTTAACATACAGAATAAGTTATGCGGTACTCAAATTGGGGGGTATAAAGATGGACCAAGGTACTTATTGATTAATTGATGGTAGGTGCCATTGCACTGGCACAGGTTACCATGTACAGGCACTACCTGTAAGTAACCATTCTTACCCACAGTTGTCTGTATGTGTAAAAGCTAATTACCATGCATGTACGACAACTGTTAAGTACAGCAGTGTGTTTTATTTGTTACCATGTACATACACTTCAGGTAGTCAATCACAAGTACCTTGTGTTACCACTCACTTGCCTGTAGATACAATATATGTACCATGCATGTATCAGGGAAGTACGCATACTGTAAAATAAAGTGCTACCACATTTTTTTCATAAAATTATAATTACTGAAAAAAATACTTATTTACTGTTGCATGAATTTTTGTAATTTGTTACTTTACACCCCTGCTGACACAACAAACATCAGTACATTCAAGGAGACTGGTTTAGTGGTCTTTTGGCATCTCCATCTGGTTCTGTTTTTATTTGTCTAAAATAAAACTAAATAAAATAAACGTATGTTTATTTGTCTATGTGAATATATTAATTATATTTGTATACACATTGTATAAACAAATTGTTTATACAAATTACATTGTTTTTGCTCCTGCACTGTATACATACATAGCGAATTATAGTAGAAATTAAGTATTTGTTTTTGAAATTGATAAATACTATATGTTCTGAAAAGTTGAAAGTTTAAGTTGAATGTGTGCTTTAATCTTGAAAAAAAATATTGTAGACAATACAGCATTGTAAGAATCATCCACAAACCTAAACAATTTTTATGTATTTAAAAAAAAAAATTATTGTATTACTTAGTGTAAATAGCATCTATCGCTAAGCCGCTGCCTTTTTTATATATAAGAAACAAGTAGATATAATAGAACAAAGAAAGCTAGTGTTAGTTTTTCAAGAAAAGCTAACAGTTAAAGAATACATATGCAATTGATAGAGGGTTAAATGTGTGTTTTGTTTTTTGTTTTATATAAAGAAGACAGATAGATAAAATATAATTAGAATAGAGAGTGTTAGAGTTAGAGGGTCAAATAAAGATGAAAGAGATGTGTTTTAGCTGTTTCTTGAAGATAGGTAAGGATTCAGTTCCTCGGATTAAGTTGGGCAGAAACATTCCACTAGATGGGAACAGTTAATTAAAAAGTCTGTGAAAGTGATTTTGTGCCCCTTTGGGATGGCACAATAATGCATTGTTCACTTGCAGAACCTTCTAGAGGGCACATAAGTCTGAAGTAATATATTTTGTTAAAGGAGTGCAAAGGCAGTGGTGGTTCTGTAGGCAAACATTAATTCCTTGAATTTAATGCGAGCAGCTATTGGTATTTACCATATTACAGGCACTACCTGTAAGTGACCGTTATTACCCACACTTGTCTGTTGTAATGAATCCGGCCTCTGTGGTCACCATCACCCAAGTATTGACTTCTCTCTCCGAACTCCATTTCCCATCATCCTGAACCAGGACTCTGATTGCTAGTTCACCTGATGCTCATCTATGGGACTACTTAAGCCACACTCACACACACACACACACTCATCGCAAAGTCTTGTATTGCTCTGGCTGACATTTCTGAGCATTCTCATCTTTCTCTGTTTGATCATTGTGTTTTGACTCTGGACTGTTTCTCTCGTTTTGGATTGATATCTGCCTGTCTTTTGACCCTCTTGCCTGCATTGATACTCTGCTCTTGTCTCTCCTCTGATATCCCTGTTACCGTTACCGACCACTGCCTGTACGACTGTGTTAACTCTTATTAAAGCTGCAAATGGATCCCCAATCTGTTGACTCATCATTACATCTATATGTACAAACTAATTACCGTGCATGTACAACTGTTAAGTACAGCCGTGTTTCTTATTTGTTACCATGTACATACACTTCAGGTAAGTACCTTGTGTTACCAGTCATTTGCCTGTAGGTACAAGATATTTACATTGTCTCTACCAGGGAAGTACGCATACTGTCACATAAAGTGCTACCAAAATTGTTTTACTTAACTACATTTTAAGTGATGCATCAGTACTTTTACTCCTCCATTTTCCCTCATCAAAGTCATCACATGCTTATTTTAATCCATCAATGTGATTGGATAGAGAGAGTAAGCGGTCTCGTGACTTTCTTCAAATCAAACTGTGCATAGAACTTTAACCACCAGCTGCTGTTATTATGGCTGCTGGGAGTGCATTCTTCAAGTATCAATTCAGTCGAGTTATCAGCATCTTCCTCTAATATGTTAAGGTAAATTTGGGAATTCTGCTTACACACCCTTACAAAAATTAACCATGGTTTTACCACAAATCAACAAATATCCTGTCCAACTAGAGGACCGAATACACTGGAGCATTGCTACACTCAGTTTAAAAAGGCCTACAATGCCCGCTCACTACCGGCTTTTGGCAAATTGGACCATGCCGGAATTTTCCTTACACCGGAATATAAACAAAGGCTCGTTCAGGAACCCCCGGTGGAGAGAAGTGATGCGCTGGTCCTCTCACTCTGAAGCTATGCTACAGGCTGCTCTTGATGACGTCGACTGGGACATGTTCCGGGCGAGTTCATCTGACGTCTGGCGAGTTCACGGATGTAGCATTAAGCTTTGTCTACACGCTAACCGAGCAAGCCACTGAAACTGTAACTGTAAGGAAATTCTCCAATCAGAAACCGTGGGTGGACAGAACAATCCGTGATGTGGTTAACCATCGCACTGCCACATACAATACCGGTCTTCTATCGGGTAACATGAGCGTGTACAAAGCATCGTGCTATGCTCTCCGACGTGCAGGTATAGCTGCTAAACTCTGAAACAGGGAGATAATTTAGATATATTTTCAGCTCAATGACTCTCGACGAATTTGGCAGGTACTGAAGACGATCTGTTCCTCTGGAAATCAATCCGCCGCAGAGGTGAGAGCAGATCACTGGCCGAAGAGTTAAACATCTTCTACGGCCGCTTTAAATGCAATGGCGGCAGCACGACTCTGCCGATCAGCGCGTCAGGAAGCAGCAGACAGAGCAGCAATTATCATGTTATCACCGTGTCGGAGGACGCGGTTCGGAGGGAACTAAGGAGAGTGAACGTCAGGAAAGCAGCCGAACCTGATGGGATTACTGGCCGTGTTCTGAGATCCTGCACTGATCAGTTTTCTGGTTTGTTTACATCCATCTTTAATGAGTCCCTTGCTACCTCTGTGGTTCCCACCTCCTTTAAAAAATCTGTCATCACTGTGCCTAAGAACAGTAAACCCTCTTGCCTGAATGACTATCGTCCATTTGCCCTCACATCAATAGTCATGAAGGTTTTTGAGAGACTTTTAAAGAAACACATTTGCTCCTCTATCCCTGCTACTTTGGAACCTCTTCAGTTTGCCTACCGCCCAAATAGGTCTACTGACGATGCCATCTCTCAGGTCCTGCACTCTTCCCTTACACACATTGACAGCAAAAATGGCAACTATGTCAGGCTGCTTTTCATTGACTATAGCTCAGCTTTCAATACAATAGTCCCCATCAAACTAGCTATTAAACTCACAGACCTCGGCCTAAACTCCTCACTCTGTGACTGGATTCAAGATGTCCTCACCGGCAGACCTCAAGTGGTGAAAATGGGCCAATTCACCTCCAACTCCATCACCCTGTACATAGGAGCCCCACAGGGTTGTGTCCTGAGTCCCCTGCTCTACTCTCTCTACACACACAATTGCATGTCCTCTCACAGCTCCAATTCTATTGTTAAAATTTCTGATGATACTGTGGTTCTGGGCCTCATTTCCAACAATGATAAAACCGCATACTTGGATGAGGTAGAGAGACTTACATCATGGTGCCAGGAAAACTGTCTCCCTCTGAATGTGAGCAAAACTAAAGAGCTGATTGTGGACTTCAGGAAGAGACAGCAGTGGCCCTACACTCCTCTTATGATCAGTGGGACCCCTGTGGAGAAGTTGAGCAGCTCCAAGTACCTCGGTGTAAACATCTCAGAGGACCTGACTTGGACTGCACACATTCAAACACAGGTCAAGAAAGCCATGCAAAGACTGTATCATCTGCGACAGCTGAGGAAATTCAGGGTTTCACAAGCAATCATGTAAACTTTCTATTCAGGGGCCATAGAAAGTGTATTGACATAGAAAGTGTATCTCAGTGTGGTATAGTAACTACTCAAATCTGGACTGCAAAGCTCTGCAGAGAGTTTTGCACTTAGCTGAGCGCATCTCAGGATCTTCTCTCCCCTCTCTGCAGGACATCTACCTCAAACGCTGCAAAAGCAGAGCTACTAAAATCATCAAGGACTCAAATCACCCTGCTAACATCTTTTCATTCTACTGCCATCTGGCAAGCGCTTCAGGAGCATGATGGCAAAAATACAGGGCCTGAAATTTGGTGTGAGGTTGCAGGTATTGCGTATAATGTTAATAAATCATGCAAGTGCCATGTTGGTCTTGGGTGTCCCCAGAATGTGCCTGTGAAGTTTCAGCTCAAAATGCCCCACAGATAATTTATTATAACGGTGACAAACATGCCAAAAGTCATTTTTGGGTGTGTCTAAAAAAAAGCTGTTGGTGTGTATCCCTTTAAATGCAAATGAGCTGCATATTCCCACCCCGTCTTCAGAAGAGGGCATTGCATATACGTCTCTCTGCTTTGCATATCTACTGCAATAAACAGCTAGTAGTGGCAACATAACTGAGAGCAAGAGAATCGGTGTTCAGTCCGTACATATGGGAAGCCAAATGCACTGAAGGTGGGACGAAACATCACAATGTTATTGCGCTGACCTGTTATCTGCACAGCTGAATGGACTGAGCCAGGCTACCAAACGAACAGAGCGATGGAAACTTATCTCACAAGCGAGGTGCTAATCATTTAAAATACTTTGATAATGCTCTCACACAAATGCGGTTAAAATGCTAAACAGTATAATGACATGACATTCACAAAGCAGTCTGTCCAATGACTTGTGCAGACATAAATGTATTTAGGTAGATTTTGAGGTGCATTACCTAAAGTAATCTACTGTGTCCTCAGTAGCTCAGATGTTGGGAGAAAATGAAGAATCTTATGTTCAGTCTTACATCCAAACACAAAACATCGGGATTGCTTATGAGACATTGTTGACAGCTGCTCGAGACTCCAACGAGTCACAGTGTCAAGTCACAGACACCGCCCCTAAGTCACTGATCGATGATGAAGTAGCAAAGCTAGGATCTGGACCGAGCTCAAACAGCAAGGACCAGGACCCTCTCCTCTGCTCACTGCAGGAGCCTGAATCAAATGCAGGCCTCCTTCGAATCATGACTGCAATAGATGTCCAAGGCACATCAGTGTCCGACACGGCACTAGCCCTGTGGGCAGAGAACTCAGCCATCAGCCTGAAGCTATTCAGAACACTGAAGCAAAGACATCAGAGTCTATCACATGTCGCTAAGCACAGCCGCTTCCCTCTCAGTCCCTGGTCGACAAACATGACAGCCTCCAAGATCATCTGCGCTCTGGACATACGATGGCACGACAGACATCTGAGTCCCTACATCCTCGTCATCCCAGACCTGCCTCATGACATCTATATTGGAGCGGATATCATGGTCCGGCTCAATGCTTGTATTGACACTGTAAACGACATAATATGGGCTCCCCTTTCACACCAACTGACAACGTCAGTCAACCTCAAGAACCTCCATTCCGGTCAAACCATGCCAGACGCATGCGCTATGATCACGGAGCAAGAAGCCACAATACCTGCCTATAGCAAGAGTGTCACCGTCCGCCTCAACATGCGACCTGGCCAAACTCTTAACAGTAAGCTAAGCTTCTTCCAACCTTCCAGGACCTGCCTAAAACCCTGGAAGCCACACCTCTCATTGAAGTGTCATCTCGTGCTGTGTATGTGTTGTTCAACAACTGTACGGCCCAAGACATCCACGTTCCTAAGGCCAGTCACCTGGGATGGCTCATCAACCAGGCGTTCCATGACTTTGAACTAACGGTACCTGTCATAGGCCCCATACCAGCCCAACTAACGTCAGACGAATGCAACGACACCATAACATTCACAAAACCTCATGAAATCATCGCCATCACCTCAATTCTGCCGGTTTCCAGAGAAAGCGTCTGCCGTTCAGAAATAACCGATGACACTAACCTCGCTGTCTACGCTGTCTCAACACAGCCTGCGACAGAATCACCTATACAGGTGACCATCAGGGCCCAAAGCCCCTCGAATGACATAACTGCAGAGAAACCCTACGCCGGGTTCAATGCACAAATTCAACAGATTCTAAGTGAGGCGGATGACCTCCACAATGAAGTGGATCGCCAAGAGCTCAAAGAGGTTCTGCACAAGTACAAGGGCTCCTTCGCAAAGGATTCCCTGAATTGTGGACTGACCAACATCCACACGGTGCGCATCCCAACAAACCCAAATGCGCCACCCACATTTGTGCGACAGTACAAGAATCCAATAGCTTCATATGAGCCAGTGCAAGAATTTGTTGACTCCATGCTGGAAAAGAGGGTCATCCGGCCCTGTAACAGCACATACTCTGCCCCAATATGGCCAGTCCTAAAACCTAATGGCAAATGGCGGCCCACCATCGACTATCGCAAGTTGAATCAGAAAGTACCATTGTCATGATGGCCTATGACCCAGTTGGACCAAGAAATTATAAAAATCAAAGGCTCGACGATCCTGTCCACATTGGACGTCGCCTCCGGGGTTCTGGACAATCCCTGTCCACCCCGACGACCAACATAAGCTGGCATTCACCTTCGGCAACCGACAGTACACTTTCACACGGTGCCCCTTTGGCTATGCCAACTCCCCAGCAGAATTCAACATTTTCCACAATCTAACTGTGCCCAAGCAATCCAAAGCATAAAGACACCAACTAATGTCTCTGAACTGCGAAGCTTTCTGGGAGTGTGCAATTACTCACGACAGTTCATCGAAAACTACACTGATATCGCACGACCACTAAATTCCCTCCTGAAAAAGGATGAACCCTTCGTTTGGAAGAAAGCTCAGGACACAGCTGTGAGCCAGCTCAAACAGTGTCTGTGCTCTGGCCGTGACTTGCCTACCCAGACCCAGGTAAAATAATTATATCTGGACACTGGATTTTCTCATCAGTGCCTCAGCGCAGGCCTATACCAGCTCCATGACAAAGACAAGCGAGTGGTCCCTTATGCCAGCAAAACACTGCTTCCCCCAGAATGCAAGTATTCAAACTGCGAAAAAGCTTTCCTTTGCACTGTGTGGGCCATCCAGCGTTTCTCTAATTACATTGGTGCACAGAAAGTCATCATTGAGACTTGTCACCAGCCAGTCACCTTCCTCAACAATCAACGAATCAGAGATGGCATGGTGACCAACGCACGCATAGCTACATGGCTTATGACACTCCAAGGACGGAACGTTAAGGCAAGATATGCCCAAAACTACAAATCATCACTTGGAAACCGGCTTGCGGCCTGCCAAAATTGTTCAACGGACAACACGCTGTACACCTCAGCAGAACCGAAAGAACCGCCACAACTGACAAATCACAGGTACTTTGAGGAGAATGTGTGTGAAGGAATGCCCTCAGCATATGTCGATGGCTGCTCCTACAATTTACAAGCTGGAGCGGGTGTGGTCTGGCTCAAAAATGACCCGTGCCCACCGCAACAACTCAAATTAGACCCTCAATCATCGCAATATGCAGAAATAGTAGCCATCCTCATCACCCTACAACTGGCTGCATCCCGCAACATCAAAGAACTCCTCATCTGTACCGATTCGAACTATGCCCGTCTAAGCTTCACATGCCATTTAACTGGATGGAAACGGAATGGATTCAAGACAGCTAACAACAAGCCTGTCAAGCACCAGGAACTCTTCCAAGCAAGCGCCATCGTCACTGAACATGACATCAAATCAAATCAAATTGTCATGTCACCACAGCACAGATTATCCATTATACAGTATATTTGTGCAACAATACAGATTAGTTGTGCAACAGATAGTTGTGCAAAGGTGCAACAGATTATACATATGCAATGTCGTGCATGTGCATTGTATGGTATCCAGTGATAGCAGATAGGTTAGTGTTAGTGCAGTGTGTGAGTGTAGTTCAGTGGAACTGTGTTAATGTGCATTGCATGGGATGTTGTGTGAGTGGGAGTGTGATGTAGGGTGAATTAGTTCTGGCTGTTCATTAGGCTGATAGCCTGAGGGAAAAAGCTATCCCTCAGTCGGATATTGTGGGATCAGATGCTGCGGAGACGTCTTCCTGAGGGCAGCAGAGAGAGCAGTCTGTGGGACGGGTGGCTGACATGATCATTTATTGGAAAAAAGTCAGAGGTCTTTCACGTCAACCTGGACAAGACAAAGACTTAAATGACGAAACCGATGCCCTCGCCAAAGCAGGTGCATTACATGGAGAGTCCTGGAAATTTCATGCCCACCCACCCAACCCTTCAGTGGCAGCAGTAACCCGCCGCCAGCACGCCACTGGCGCGCACACCCCTGCCACCTCCCACATTTCCCTATCACCTCAGTTCGCTGCAGACGATCTCCTCACCCTCCAAACTGCGGATTCGTCACTACAAACTATGGCAGCTCACATTTCTGACACATTAACACATCCAATTTCCACCTCGGACCTCAACACGTCCTCTGAGCTCTGCACACTCCACTCTATCAAGCACATGCTGCATCTAAGAGACGGTGTTCTCACATATGTCCCTGAGCCACTCACTGCGCCAAAGCTCATAGTACCTCACGGCCAAAGGGGGATGATGCTGACACACACACGATGCACAATGCGCAGGACACCATGGTGTCAAGGCCACCTATGAAACACTCAAGCAATTAGCACACTGTCCTGGCATGCAGCAAGATGTAGCGGAATACGTTAAAGGATGCCTGATGTGTTGCCATTTCCAACTGGCAAATCCAAACCACCGAGCACCACTGCAAAGGAAGGGAATGACCTTCCCGTGGTCGGACCTCCAAATAGACTGGGTAGGACCCCTGCCACGGTCAACATGGGGTAACAAATACTTCCTCACCGTGGTTTGCGAATTAACAAAGTGGATAAAGTGCCTCCCAGCTCCCAATAATACAGCAGACAAGACAGCCTGCCTGTTAATGAACCACATCTTCTCAAGAATTGGACTGCCTTTAAGGGTCAACTCTGACCGCGGAACCCACTTCACCGCCGAAATCATGCAGGAAGTGTGGAAACTCCTGGGAATACAGGCCAAGCTCCATATAAGCCATCACCCAATTTCCTCAGGTCAAGTTGAACGGGCTAACAGGACAGTGGTCAGCATGTTGAAGCAGTATGTAGCCACCAATCAAAGGGATTGGGATGTTAAACTTCCTCTGGTACTGATGGCCGCTCGAGCCACCCCTCACCAGTCTACCAGAGTACCCTCGTTCACAATGATGACAGGGAGAAACATGACACTACTGCTACACCTACTGTACCAACCTGGCGACCTGAACCTTGTCACAGCCTATACCACTCACCAGTACCTGGAAGAGTTACATCAGCACCTAAGAACGACTTTCGCCTTCGCCCAACAGCAACTACAACGAAACGAGGAAGGTCAGAAAGCCTACTATGACAGAAAGGCCTCTCACCATGAGCTCAATGTCGGAGACAAAGTGTGGTACTACAGCTTCGCCCGACCAAGGCAGAACACAACACATACTCTCTCCTCCGCTGCACTGCTAGGACCGATCTCTAGTAGAGAGGAGTTACTCCACACATATGACACTCGTTTGCGGCCTCACCTCATTCGGTGTTCTTGTGTCTCTGTTTTTTTTTTTTTTTTTTTATATATATATTTTTTTTTTGTTAGTTTTTTCTCTCTCGTGTCTCACTTTGTGTTTTTCCCTTTTCCTCTCTCACTATAATCTCCTTTCCCTCTAGTCCCCTTATCCGAGAACTTCCTTAACCAATCCTTAAATCCAGGTCCTGAAATTGCAATTGACTCCCTTCAATAAAGTCGTCGTAACTCGTTGTGAGAACCGTTGTCAACCGATCGAGGCAACCCGTCAAATCATGACCAACATGCTACGCAAAGTAAGTTCTTTGATCGACAACTTAGCCATGAGTAGGATTCCACACTACGTGATACCTCTTAGCCTTGTACAAAATATCTTAACTTCGGCCACTGCAAGCCCTGCTAGTCCCATCCAAACCCATCTCGCCTTTTCCCTGGGTAGCGCCATTCCGTTGTACGTAGACCCGGAAGCAGGCGACTTGGCCTTTCTTCTCAGTTTGCCAATTATCGACGCTAATAATATTTACTGGCTTAAAGACGTTGTGAATGTGGGATTTAGACAAGGGAACATCTATGTCAAAATCCATACCCCTGAAGTCGTTGCATATCACAATAACAACGAGCAGTTGTATCTGGCCCCAAACGTAAAGATGTGTATGCTCACAAAGGACATTCACTTCCTCTGCCCGAGTAAACCCTTTGTACGCGATAATACCGAGGACACATGCGGCCTAGAATCCATTAGACCCGACATTAGCTACCCCGCCGAAGCGACACCCCATTCTCAAGTTGAGGTAACACAAGCCGAAATCATCGGAAACCGATTGCTGGTCAACACCCCAGCACGAACAGCTACCCTCACATACGATCAACACGACACCGCCACACCCATTATTCTGCCCAACCAAACTTTATGGATCATTGTCCCTAAGGGCTCGATCCTCCATATTGACGAGTTAGCATTGTATCACCATATCGACGACAAGTATCAGGCTGAAATCGAAATCTCACCCTTCTTCAAACAGCATTCCTTTGTCCTCGATCCGGAATTGGAAGAAAGGATCAAGGAGGAAGGAACGCAACTTTAGAAGCTATCGCTGGCGCGCCAATTATTCGATCTTGGTCTTCCCCTGACACAGCGCTTTGCATCTCTACTATTGTAGGATATGTTGTGACTTTGACACTGGCCTTCCTCCTACACAAGCGAGTGAACGCTGTTCAAGAGTCTTTCAACAAATGCACGTCAGGCGTCCCACGCCTATTCCGATGTGATAGACACGACCAAGAACCCGAACCTGAGAACTCAACCAACCTGATTGAGATCATGCCTATACCGCCTCGTCAAACCCCTAACAATTAAACCAATCAAAATGACCCAATTAACAATAACCCCAAACAATGCATCCCACGTCTTCTCAATTTTCTAACCTGTTACTTCCCAAATTACCCTGCACCAGGATTCAGTCAGTGATGGAGATGATGTTTGTGTTCCCTCCCAGATGCACTCAACCACTTTTATTCACGGTTTGAAATGCAGAACGACACATCTGCACAAAACTGCCCACACCCTCCCAACGACCAGGCACTCTGTCTGTCCTCAGCCGATTTAAGGAAGACCCTATCCTCTTAGGATTAACCATCTTGAAAATAGGCTGCGGGTCCTGACAATATACCTGGCCCTGATGAAAGACTGTGCTGAACAGCTGACAGATGTCAACCAACAGATATCTTCAACACCTCCCTGAGCCAGGCAGTCATCCCCACATTCTCAAATCCACAAGATCAGTACCAAAAAAATCACCTGTGTCCTGTCTAAATGGATCACCGTCCCATAGCACTGACTCAATGCTAAAAGACAGCTTGAGAGGCTAGTCCTGCACAACATCAAACCAGATCCCCAACACATATAAGGTTTGTATTTATGTCTTGTAAACCGCTCACGGATGATGCAATTCTCCACCCTCCACCTGTCTTACCCACCTTGAAAATAAAGACTATATGTTAGAATGCTGTTCATCGACTTCAGCTCAGCATTCAACACTAATCCCACAACAGCTCATCAATAAATTAAGCCTGCTGGGCCTCAACAATTCCCTTGCATGATCCTGACTAACCGGAAGTCAGCCAGTTCGGGTCGGCCACAACACCTCGATTACCACACTGAGCACAGGGACCCCACAGGGCTGTGTGCTCAGCCCGCTTTTCACGCTGCTGGACCCACGACTGCACTGCCAAGTTCAGCTCAACCACATCATCAAGTTTGCCGATGACACATCAGTGGTAGGTCTCATCAGCAACAACGATGAAACGCACTACAGAGAGGAAGTGGCACAGCTGGCTGAATGGTGTGGCGCTAACAACCTGTCCCTCAATGGGAGAAGACAAAGGAGGTTGTGATGGACTTCAGGAGAAATCTGTTGACCACCCCCACTGACCAGGACCCCTGACTGTGAATCAGCAGCACCAAATTCCTGTGCACATCACAGAGGACCTCACCGGACCACCAACACCAAGTCTATCTCCAAGAAGGCACAACAGCGACATTTCTCCGCCGCTGAAAAGAGCAAGCCTCCACCCATCCTCACCACCTCTCAGTACCATTGAGAAGCGTGCTGACCAGCTGCATCACTGTCTGGTACGGGAACTGTTGTGCAGCAGTATCTGCAAGAAGACCTCCTGTAGCGGACAGTGAACACCGCTGTAAAATCATTGTCTTCCATCCTGGATATTTTCCCTACACGATGCTCAGTAAAGCAAAAAGTATCGTGGAGGAATCACCCTCACAGTCTTTCCAGCTCCTACCTCAGGTAGATTTTGTACCGAGTATCAGAGTTGGGCCAGACTGCTCAACAGCTTTTTCCCCAGGCTGTGAGAGCTCTGAACTCAAATCACACCGCCTTTCTGAAACCCCAAACAAACCTTACCACATCTCAGGAAAAAACTGAATTTTATCTCTGTGGAATTCAGGTGAGCAGCCTGCACAAGCCACGTAGCAACACATTCTACATGCACTAGACACTTTCACACACCATTGTGTGTCCATAATCCCACAAAAGACTGATTGAAATATACTGTAATTGTATGTATGTTTACTGGCTCATGCACCACAAATCACCTTACACTGTTCAGCCAGCTGCTTTGAATGTCTCTCTTTGCACATGTACAGTATTTGAAGTCATCTGCACAGTTGTACAGTTTGTATTTTATTTATTTTTAGTTTATGTATGGTAACCACTTTTATATATGCATATGTATAGTCAAAGCTGACAGTAGGTTAGTTTGTGTATAGGTTTTATACTGTTTTACTGTGTTGTATATCTGTATTTATGTATATCTGTATTATGTAGCACCGTGGTCCTGTGAGGCACAGACATCTCGTCCCCACTATATGTCCACAATGTGTGGAATGACAATAAAGCTCAACTTGACTTGACTTGACTTGATCTAATGATGTAAAAATCAACAAAAAACTAATAAAACATACAAAGTTTTCTGGAGCTTGCAACACGGCTGCCATACTCGCCATCTTTGAACCAATCATCTTAGGCATAATTACAGTAATTGCATGAGATTAAAAAAGAGGTAATTGCATAGAGAGTATGTAGAGTATTTCCAATTGTTTGAAATGAGCAGACCAGTGCCCCCGACATGGCCAACTTGACACGGGTGTAAGAGAAAGATAAATTGTTAAAAGTGGGCAACTGGAGTTGCTAGTTTTCTGGACGAATCCAGGTCTCAGTCAAGAAAAAGCAGAAATGAAGTCTGCTTTGTTGACAGCTGACTGACAATTCCAGAGAGCCATGGAGAAATAAATGTGTAGTGGATGTAGAGATAGCAGGTTATGCAGGATGCAGCCATTGGTGATGTTAGAGCGTTTGAGAGAAAACCGGAATGGTTTGGAAACACGCAGAGGGAACAGAGAATGCAAAGGAGAGAGTGTGAGGGAAGATAGAAATTGGAGGCTTAAAATGTGAGCTCGGTTTAAGTGGCGCAGAAAATGACTGTCGAGCCACACTCATTGGCACACCAGGAGGCTGAACGCCCAGAGGATGCATCAGTGCTCGGACATCAATAAATAAGACAGCTAATTGAGACTAGAGGAAAACAGCTGTGGCCAGCTGATTTGCCCAGCCACAGCCTAAAGGAGTGTATAGCTCAAGACAAATAAATACTTTGCCCAAGGCACAATGGAGGCGGAAATTATTATAATTACCAGTAAATCAAAAGATATAAACCTCGAAAAAGCAGAATGTAGTGGAAACAAAGTATTCCTTTCGCAACAAGTAAAGAATTTAAACAACAGATCTCAAACAAGTATTATAACACTTACATGAGCCGTCGTCTGTTCTGGTGATTGGATCTCCTGTTATGGTAAATAGAATGTTCCTGTAACGATGCAGAAACCCAACAAAAAAAGTCTTAATACATAAAAATACCTGACATTTTCAACGTGTACAAAACATTCCACAATAACGTTTTAAATGGTAAGATGGAATGTTCCTGTTTCTTAGACCCCTGAAAAACGTTTAATACATTAAAAACTGGCAGTTTTCAGCAAAACATTCTGAAATAAAGTTTCACAACCTTACCCTCTGGGAATGTTAGAAAGTTCTGACAACTCTTTTTTGTTAGTAGGGTGACCATAATTAACACTACATGTCACTTTTGTATAGAAAACCATCAAGAATGTTTTGACGAATGACTTGATTTTGAATCAGGCTAGCTGTGTTTACAGAGTTTGTATATGAAGAAAGGTATTCAGCATTTGAAATGTAGATTTTGTATTTATAACAAAAAGTGGTTTTGGACAGAAATGTAAACACTAAGGAACTTCTTATTTGGTGTGTTGCTGTGTTAAGAGTTTAGAGAAAATTTTCAAGCATTGGTAAACGCTTGTTGTTACTTTGCAGTTGGATTTAGAATTTTATGAAAAAATTACTGTCATGTTCACACTGCCCAAACAGACACCAAATAAACACACTGAATGAAACTGCAGTTGGTGAAGACAAACTCTGGACCAGCAAATCAGATAGATGTTTGAAATTCAATGTGCTTGAAAAAAAAATTATGAATATCAACTGGCAATAATTATGAGCACTGCTTTTAACTGTAATGACTGTTTGCTAATTAAAATCAACTTTGTAGTATTTAATATGCTGAATAAAAATATTTAGTTTGAAATATCATAAAACTACAAATAAGGAATTAGTAAATAATGGTTAGAACTAAACTAAAATCATTTTGGTGCATGGTGCAGACCAGCTGAAACATATTCTGAAGTTGAGCGTGAAGGAAATTAAGTGAACCCCTGGCAATATTCTTGCTTTACTGTTACTGCTGTGTGTATATAGTAAAAACAAAATAATACATGTAAATATCAAGCATGTAGAGGTAAGGTAAATACTTGCATTGGTGAAAAAAAACAGTTTATAAAATAAAAACAAAGTCTTTATTAAGAAATAATAATATAACATGTGCAAGTAGTCAAGCTGCTATACAGTCCACAAGAGATTTACAAAATTGGTATTACATGAGTGTATATGATTATTAAATTGCAATTAAATAAAATTATCATTTGTAAAATAAAAACTAAATAAAAATAAAAATATTTAAGAGCAAAAATTCAGCTTATGCATATGCAGCTATGATTTTTCAGGGTGATGGTTGTTTGTACAATAGTACAACGAGCAAACAATCTTACAGTATGCAGTGCTAAATGATTAAAAGTTACGCAAAAATCTAACTTATGAGTTTAACTTGCCCACAGCAAAAAAAATTTTTTTACAAATTTAATTATTTAGAAGAATACTATTTTTGTTTGAATTATTTTTATTATTATTTTTTGGTTAGTTTTTCCTGTGTTATAAAGATAATTTGGCATTTTGATATGTCCAGATATCCAGATTCTCAAGAAAAAGCAATAAATAATTTCCTGAGTCAATCTTATAGGCCCTACCCATAGTAGTTTCTTATTTGCCTGAGAACAGCCTTTTCAGACTTCAAGACACAAAGACCTAAATGATCATGATATTAGATGTGTTTTATGTGGAACATCAGTGAAAATATCCTTCTGTATGATACACGGGGTATACTATGTATATACAGGGACAATCAGGACAGAGGCTTTGCTGATTTCAATTATTTCTATAGTCATAACCATGCTCTTCATGTTTGCTCATAGAGAGATCTATGTCCATTCACCATGCAAGCTAACATCTCTTTACTAACTTTTGCCATTTTTGTTTAACAACTAAAATGTTGGTGTAAAAATGAGTTTATGAATGAAGTCAGTTTCTGTTAAAATAATTAGTACATCATCACATTAACTATTTGAATGTTCCACTAATGTCTGCAACCACAAAGTGTAATAAATCTTCAAATGTTGGTCCATTGTTCTGTCATTTCAAATTGTTATTTGAATCAATCAACATATTTTGCAACAAACTCATGGTTGAAGTATATATTAAATAAATACAGTACTTATTTTGATCACTGGTCATTAACTTAGTCTTCAGTTATTTAACCACTCTGCCATCTTTTCTGTGCACAGTTTAAAAGACAAACCACCAATGTGAAGATCTTGTGTTCATAGACATCAGAGTCCTTCCCACCCCTTTCATGCTCTATTCAAGGAAAGTTTCAAGATACTTCAGAGTCGACTTTTGGCTCTATGGATTGTACCTTCAAAGAGAGATATTCGATCTTTGTAGACAGTGATGTTGACCCAGATGACATTAAAGTTGAGCAGAATGGCTGCATTGACATGTACAAATGCTGCAGTCCATCAGCATAATCTATAAGTGGAAAGCAATGAATAAATTCAAAATTGAAATGCGGGCAGGCTAAATTATTTTACTTAAAATTTGAGCATTCACCTGAATACAGACTTAATGTTGAAACTAAATTGAAATATGATTTAGAGAGACTATCTAGCTTTATAAATGAAGAAAACCGCCTAAATTTATACGCATCAGAACCGACTGTCAAGAAGGGTGTATGGTATGAGGGCGAAGTACATCACACTTTTATCAGAAGGGTGAGGTTGGTGACTTGTTTTATTTTTAAAGTGTGATGCAAAAAATTATAATGCTGACAGTGTTTCAAAGAATTATTCGGTTATAAGTGCCACTTCATTCAAACCTGTTGACTTTTTCCTAAGAGATCAAATCTGACACTTAATACTTTTATTAATAAAGTTCATATGATAGGGTTTCGCCTCTGCCAATCGGAGTCAAGTCAAGTCAGTTTATTTCTAGCCGTTTAAACAACAGAGTTGCACCAAAGTGCTGTACAACAAATACACACAGCAGGAATCTGCCAGTTGCCCAGGGCCTGGTGCTGGCATTATTCAAAAGCCAGGGAGAACAGATTTAAGAGCAGACTCTAGCTAGTGAAGGAGCTGTCTCACATTTACAGGCAGACTATTCCAAAGTTTCAGGGCTGCAGCTGAAAAGTCGTCACCCTTGGCAGCACAACGATGGGACCAGTAAAATCGCACTGGACCGAGTGAGCTCTGAGGAGAGTAAGCAACCGAAGGTCACTGATATATATATATGTCTCTCCTCGACTCTGTACCTCAGCTATTTTCTCTCGATTCTCTTTACAGGAAGCCAATGTAAAGATGCGGGAATGAGAAATGTGATCCTTCTCGTTCCAGTGAGAACCTCGCCCATAATTAGTGGGATGGGCCGATGGAACTGACATCACAGTATGTTTAATTTGTTATTTAACACACCTGCACTTCCATCGTACATTCAAGTCCATTTCTTGAAGGGTAGAGGAGTGACAAAAAAATGTGGGGAGTCACTGCTGGTAAGAATGGGTGTTAATTATTGTTTGTATCAATCATGTAGAGATTATTATTTAAGTGATATATATCCTTTCTTAGAGTGATATATCTCTTGTTAGACCATTCTTAGAGCTAATAGTTTTCATCCATTGCTCGATTGAAAATATTATTATGTAAGCTTAAATGTATTTGTATTAAATATAATTAGAATTTAAGTTGCAGGAAATGACTAATAGATATGATTTGAATTATTAACAGTTTCTGCAGAAAATTGTTAATTTTTGACAGAAAAGCAATGATTGCAGAACAAAAATATAATAATGTCTTTAAAGATTGGACATTGCATGTTTTTAGTGTAAACAAGCCATTTCCTATTACAGGTGGCACTCTGATTATCAATATATAAATGTGTCCAGTATTCTTATCGAATAGATGTCTGGGGCAGATATAAAAGGTATGACATATTACAACAGTTTTATAAAAGACATCAAATGTACGCTAGGACACGTTTAAAAAACTCTAGATCTTTAATTTAACATACAGGCTTTAGGTTAGACTGAACAAATAATGTGTTGATTCATTAAATATCGCAGGATTAGTTTTGATAAAACATGTCATTTGATTGGCGCTATAGACTATAACTGAATTTCACGGTAGATCTCTGTCAGATCAGTGTTTATCAAACATGTGAAGGTTGTTTAAACTCTGATATTTATAGGCCTGAGTTATAATAACTTCCTATTTCAGCTGACATGCCAGTTCTAGTCTTTGCAATAGTCACAAAGTTTAGGACCAGCAACTGTTTGGTTTCCACCTTCTTCAAAATACCTCTGTTTTGTGTTCAGCAAAGAAAAAATGAATACAGGTTTGAGACAAAATGTGAGTGGTAAATATAATGACAGGAATACAATTGTAGGTATTGAACTATCCTACATTTACATTTACATTTAGTCATTTAGCAGACGCTTTTATCCAAAGCGACTTACAATTGGGGAGTACATAAAGCGATTAATCTTGAAGAGGCAAACATACAGAGGAAGTGCCAATAACACCAAGTCTCAGGCATTGTTCAAATAAGTACAAGCTAGCAAGGGAAGGAGAGAAAGATAAAGAGAAAGATGAAGATTTTGAAAAGTGAAAGAGAATTTTTTTTTTTTTTTTATATAGTCAAGTAGAGTTGAAAGAGATGAGTTTTCAGTTGTTGCTTGAAAATTGACAGGGATCCAGTATTCCGGATGGGGTGGGAAGATCATTCCACCGGCCAGGAACGGTGAAAGAGAATGTTCTGGAGAGTGATTTTGAGCCTCTGTGATGGTTCCACGAGGCGCCGCTCACTAGCAGATCTCAGGCTTCTGGAGGGGATGTAAGTCTGTAATAGTGAGTGGAAGTAGGTGGGTGCTGAGCCTGTGATTGTTCTATATGCAAGCATCAGTGTCTTGAACTGGATGCGAGCTGCAACTGGTAGCCAGTGCAAGGAGACAAAGAGAGGTAACATGGGCTCTCTTGGGCTCTGAAGACCAGTCGTGCCGCTGCATTCTGAATCATTTGTAAAGGTTTGATTGTGTTTGATGGAAGTCCAGCTAGAAGAGCATTGCAGTAGTCTAGTCTAGAAATGACAAGGGCCTGGACAAGAAGTTGTGCAGCATGCTCTGTCAGAAAGGGCCTGATCTTTCTGATGTTGTGTAGTGCAAACCTGCAAGATCGAGCAGTCTTGCAATGTGCTCTTTGAAGGTCAGCTGGTCATCGAAGATTACACCAAGATTTCTGACCCGAAGCTGATGGGGTAATTGTTGATGAACCTAACTGAATCGTGAAATCATGCTGTAGAGTTGGAGTTGCAGGAAGACAAGAAGCTCAGTCTTTGCCAGGTTGAGCTGTAGATGGTTTTCTTTCATCCATGCTGAGATGTCCGCCAGGCAGCCTGAGATCCGTGCAGCTACCGTTGGATCATCTGGTCGAAATGAGAGATAGAGCTGTGTGTCATCAGCATAGAAGTGGTAGGAGAAGCCATGTGCCTGTATGATGGGAGCCAGTGATGTAGTGTATGTGGAGAAGAGGAGGGGTCCAAGAACCGATCCCTGGGGAACCCCAGTGACCAATTTATGTGCTTTGGATACCTCCCTCCCAGGCCACCCTGAAAGACCGACCAGTGAGATAGGATTCAAACCAACGTAAGTGGAATCCCAGTGATATCCAGTGATGAGAGGGTGGACAGGAGGATCTGATGATTGACAGTGTCAAAAGCGGCAGACAGATCCAGCAGAATGAGGACTGATGATTTGGAATTGGCTTTTGCAATTCGCAGGGCTTCAGTGACCGATAGTAGCGCAGTCTCAGTTGAATGGCCACTCCTGAAACCTGACTGTTTAGTGTCCAGTTTGTTGTTCTGTGAAAGAAACAATGAGACCTGGTTAAAGACAACTCGTTCGAGTGTTTTGGCAATGAATGGAAGGAGAGAGATAGGTCTGTAGTTTTCTAAAAGAGAAGTGTTTAATGTAGGTTTTTTGAGCAGTGGGGTTATTTACAGTCGGCGTCATGTTTAGGTCTGTCCCTTTAAGACCTGCGCGTATCTAATATGCAGGCACGCATCCGTTTGTCTCGACTGTTTACTCTTCTGTTAGACATAACCAACTGAGTCTATACATAAATCTTGTTGTGTTTTGGCAGTATTGGCTCAAAAGATAACTTTGTTCAGTTATCAGATGCTGTTAGATGAGCTTTTCCATGCGCACGCTTCGGGTATACGGGCCCAGAAAAAGCGCACGTCTGACCACCGTTGAATGAAACATTTAACCGGAAAGCCTTTAAAACATGCAAAAAAGTTGTGGATAAAACTTACAATTATGAATTTATGATGCAGTTACCAAACTGTCGATCTCTAACTTTAGTTCTCGGAAAAGATCAGGATGAGCAAGCGACAAATGCAAATGACCTCCTGTGGTCAGTTCGTTCACCTTTATCATCTGTTTTGTTTGCAAAGTAATGCCATATTTCACTTCTACTGTTCTCTTCATTTGTTTGTTTCGGGCACGTTAATAGTTTAATCTGTTTGATCCATTGTGTTGTTCACTTGTTCTGGTGTCACATTTACCGGATGCGCAGCAATTTGAGAAGCACCTACAGGTGAACTTCAGAACAGCAGCGTATACCGAATTGTGCAAAATTATGATACCGTACCGTTTGAAATATAATAAATACCGGTAATTTTACAGTACCGGTATACC
The DNA here is from genome assembly GCA_027564155.1 of Gymnocypris eckloni scoliostomus. NCBI lineage: Eukaryota > Metazoa > Chordata > Actinopteri > Cypriniformes > Cyprinidae > Gymnocypris > Gymnocypris eckloni. The sequence goes on from CM050423.1 coordinate 35,513,099, forward strand.
GCGCATCCCAAGTGCAGGCTGTGCGATATTGTCTGCAATAATATCTTAATTGTTGTTTTAACGATGGGTGATTTGACGTTATCAGTATTTTGTCAAAAAACTAACAAAACACTCCTAGAAGTGCCATGAAGTCTAGTAGATTAGACTAGTGTGTGCGCAAGCATTTAGAGTGCGTTCTTTCACTGCATGATTCAGTCTATTAAAATGCATTTAGAATGATCACAAAATTCAAGATATGGGGCAGAAAATGTATATATTTATATAATTTCATATAGTAAAACAATAGTAAATTTCTCCAAAAATCTGCATGATTACATATAATATATATATATATATCTTTTACAACAGTTCAATATACAATAAATCAATTAAGAAACTTGCATTATAGACACCATATTGCCTGTTTTGGTCTATTTCGACAACAAAAATAATTCCAAACACAGCCACTACACACAGTTTTGCATCTCTGAGCGCATGATGGTGTTTTGTTTCTGAATGAATCAACCGTTTAAATTATTCCGTTCAATCACAATTACTTACATATTAACGGTGACTTGGTGACACCTACTGGCGGTTTTAATTTCACATGTAAATTATCTTTTCATTTTTTTTATTATAATATAGAATTTCAAATGAGAATTCGACATGTTATGTCTTATATATCAAAACATTATTTCTGCATTTGTAACTGCAGGCTAAATGCATTCATGTCCTGCTTTAAACAGTGTGTAAATAGGCTACATCTAAATGCCACTTTAGATGAAGCTTCTTTTTCCTCTGCATTGCAAAAATTAATTTTGTTGATATTGATTTAATTTACCTGGTAACAGGCCAAATGTCTTATTATTCTAAACAACTTATTCCTTAATTAAAAACAACTAGTTTGAGATTTATAGGCCTATCCCAGGGGTGTCAAACTCAGTTCCTGGAAGGCCACAGCCCTGCAGAGTTTAGTTCCAACCCTGCTCCAACACACATACCATGTAGTTTTCAAATAAGCCTAAATGATTAGATTAGCTGGATCAGATGTTTTTAATTAGGGTTATAACTACACTGTGTAGGGCTGTGGCCCTCCGGGAACTGAGTTTGACACCTTTGGCCCATCTTATTTTTTCATCCCTCCCACTGTAAAAATGTAACTAAGTAATTTTTACTAATGTAAACTAATGTAAAAATGTAACTTTTTTAGTAAATTTTAAATGAGCTACTTTTTACTTTTAGCTTGAGTAAAAAACTTGAAAAAATGAGCTACTTTTTACTTAAAAAGCTGAGTAGCTTTTTAAACTGGTACTTGTACTTAAGTAAAATTTCACTAATGTAATGGTACTTTTACTTGAGTAGAATATTTTCGTACTCTTTCCACCTCTGGCGACCACAGTCCTTGGATCTCGTGACCATTTAACGCATAATTCAATGATTTTTTAATCAACAAGGGAAGACTGTTTTATGGTGAGACTTCGAGTTTGAAGATCCACAGGTACACATCAAAAGTGACTTCCTGACCCCCGGAAAGCCCCTTTCATCCTCTGGCATTCCATAGGAACCACTTTTTCCCTCCTTTAGCAGACAAAGAGACTCAAAAATTTTATAAAGTGTTCCAAAAGGACAAATAATAAATGCTGATGCTGTCAAAAGCAAGATATACAATATATGGACAATAGATAGTAATATTACTGTAATAATAATTAATATTAATTATTATTTGATATCATTCATAAGCTTGGAATCTGAATCTGTGGAATCTGTGGTATTTTCTTAACCTGTGACGTATAACTTACCCCTGTAAACAGATAACTATTGTTTAGTATATGCTTGGTGTGATTATTCAGAAGTTAGGATAGTTTAATCTATGCCTTAACCATGTAGTATATAAAATTACGCTATCATGTATGCCAAATACCTGATGTTTTATGTTGAACGAAAGCTGATTTCCTTGGTAAGAAGTTGGTATGGATGAAAGTTAACTTTTAGCATCATAATGTATGATGACAACACGTATAGAAATCTGCTTTCTATATTTTGCTTCATGGGCTCTGCCCCACAAGAACAATCTGATTGGGACAATCGCTCGTGCGTGGATCCAAATTGGGCCATTTAAAATGAACACAAAAGCTTTGTTCTTTGCTTACATTGCTTGCTCGCTTGCTCAAAAACTTTGGCATCGTCACTGAGTGCTAACCGCCTTTACCATCAGGCTGACAAACCTAAAGAACTAAACACTTCGACAAACTCCAAGAAGAACTTCAAGTGTCGCCTTTCTCAAGGAACCAGGGCAACCGCCAATCAGAGGAGGGCTTTCCTAGAAACACGTCACGCAAAGCCAACCAACAGAAGCCGGAGTTTCCATAGAACACGCGGAAACACCAGATCAGCTGTCAAGCTCAACTTGAGTGCGCAAGTAAAACAAATTTCTATTGTTGCTGGAAACTGGTGAATTGATCTGTATGCAGTCAAGATAGTGAAGTCTCTGCTTGTTTTCTACTCCAGTTAAAGTTACGAGATAGCAAAAGAGTGCTAGACTTAAACTTTCTTCAAACTGACCCGTATGTGTGTGCGTATGTGTATATGTGTTTTAGTACGTTTATTCCATGTATTGTAGGATAACGGTTAGCAAATAAACCTTGACATGTTTCATTTATAAAGAATGATGTCTTGTGCTGTGTGATTTTCAAGTTTTAAACTATTTGCCAAAGATCGCGTTACCTAGCGCAAAATCTGATAAAGAACTAATTTTGTTTGCTTTATCGTTGGCCACGAAGCAAGATAAACAAAATTGTTAAAGATATACTGATGTTAATGGTCGCTGGACGAGTTATTAATAAGGTATATGTAACAAGGTTCGAGGTCAGTAGGGAAGGAAGAAGTCAGGGGTGGACAAGGTCTGTTTATTAGAAAAATAATACAATCGCCGGCTTCCTGGCTGGCTGTCGGTCTCTCTCTCTCTCTCTCTGGTGGTCTTGTGCTCATGCGTGTGCTCTCGTATACGGACATCCACTCCCCCTCCAGGATTGTGGGGCCCTTTTGTCTTGTCTCTCCGACAATCACTGGAATTAGACACAGGTGTTAATCATCATTAACTTGCCCTCCATTTCAGCGACAGAACCTGCTCTCCGTGCCGCTTCCACGCCCTCGCCACATACCCCACCGCCCGTCTCAGGCCGGGAGCTCTCGACCCTGCAACCCCCATTCCTAGAGAAGTCGGCTACATCGAGCTCCCCAACTCACCGTGTGACCACAAAGGGTCCTTGCCACTTTGCGAGTAATTTTGAACTAGACGTTGGAAGTAACACAAGCACCTTCTCTCCCGGCATGAATTGTCGCAGCCGTGTGCCCCTGTTGTACAGCCGCATTTGTTTGTCTTGTGCCTGTAGCAAATTCTCAATAGAGAGCCGCCCCAATGTGTGGAGTTTTGCTCTGAGGTCCATGACATACTGAATTTCGCTACGGTTGTTTGAAGGTCCCTCCTCCCACGACTCCTTAATGACGTCAAGCACGGGGCTGGCGACCATACAGGAGCTTGAATGGGGAAAACCCAGTGGAAGCTTGTGGGACCTCCTGCACCGCGAACAAGTGGGGCTCGAGCCATTTGTCACAATTTTTGGCGTCTTCTTTCACAAACTTACGACCCATTGATTTCAGCGTGCGATTAAATCGTTCCACCAACCGTCGTTTGTGGGTGATAGGCGCTGATGCGAATCGATTTAATGCCAAAAGCTCATACGTTAAGCGTGGCGTGACATAAATGCCGTGCCCTGATCCTGAGGATTCCCTCGCGGGAGATGATTGAAACAGTGCCTCTGCCACGCTCTTCGCAGAGATGGTGCGCAGCTTTTCGGATATCGCGTTGCATAGTCCACCAGAACTAAGGCAAAGCGATATCCCGTCGCGAACTCTAATGGCCCGATGAGGTCCATACCAATTCTCTCGAAGGGGACCTCCATCAACGGTAATGGGTGCAAGGGCGCTTTGGCAGTGGCCGGTGGATTTACCAACTGACATTCACGACACGCCGCACACCACCGGCGAACGTTCTTGTGAATGCCCGGCCAAAAGATTTGGGCCAGGAGGCGTTCGCGTGTTCCCGTTGTCCCCTAGCTCCACGGAGCGGAAGCGTTGACGATGCTGTTCGGGGCTCCGGCCGACGTGTTGCAGGATGGCCCGCTTGAGATCATCGTAGGCCAGGAGGTTCGCGACAGGTAGCTGTTGGGCTCCAGCTTCATGTCCATCAGCGCCTGGTGTTGAGCTTGGTGAAGACCAGCGAGTGACTTGACTAGCTCCGCAAGTGGCGTTGGCTGGGCGGGTTGCATAGTGGCGTGCCGGCTTCCTCGTCCCGGGTTTCGGCACCAGTGTAACAAGGTTCGGGGTCAGTAGGGAAGGAAGACGAGGAAGTCAGGGGTGACGAGCCAAAGGGTCTGTTTATTAGAGCAAAAATAATACAATCGCCGGCTTCCTGGCTGGCTGTCGTCAGGCGGTCTCTCTCTCTCTCTGGTCGGTCTTGTGCTCGTGCTCTCGTATACGGACATCCACTCCCTCTCCAGGATTGTGGGGCCCTTTTGTCTTGTCTCTCCAACAATCACTGGAATTAGACACAGGTGTTAATCATCATTCACTTGCCCTCCGTTTCACCGCTCATCTCAGAACCCGCTCTCCCCCTAGCACGTGTCGCTTTCCCACGCCCCCCTCGCCACAGTATAAATCATAAGTTAAAGATTAATATCACGTCAATCAAATCAATATTGACTCTTTAATAAAGATTCCCCAAAGCTGAAATAACAGATTTATAAATGTATTACAGTTGCTTATAAACATTTTAATGGCTAAAGTCTTATAAGACTGTATTAAGCACAAACTAGGCTACAGTAATACAGGTGCATCTACAAAAAAAGAATATTGTGAAAAAAATTATTATTATTTTTTTTTGGTAACTTATTTCAAAAAGTGAAACTTTCATATTTTCTAGATTCATTACATGTAAAGGGAATCATTTCAAATGTTTTTTTTGTTTTAATTTTGATGATTAGAGCTTACAGCTCATGAATGTCAAGAATCCAGTATCTCTCTCAAAATCTTAGAATATTTCCTAAGATCAATAAAAAATGATTTGCAAAGAGAAAAGTTCAAGTTCTTTATAGTATGTTGATTTTTGCACTCAATACTTGGTCTGGGCTCTTTTAACACAAACTCCAGCATCAGTGAGGTGTGGCATGGAAGCGATCAGCCTGTGGCACTGATGAGGCACTATTGAGTCTTCAGCTCGTCTGTATTGTTGGATCGACTGTTTCTCATCTTTCACTTTAAAATATCCCATAGATTCCATATGGGGTTTAGGTCAGGCATGTTGGCTGGCCAATCAAGCACAGTAATATTATGGTCTGCAAATCACTTGGAAGTGGTTTTGGCACTGTGGTTAGGTGCTAAAGTCATGCTGGAAACGGAAATCAGCATCTTCATAAAGCTTCTCAGCAGATGGAAGCATAGTGCTCCAAAATCTCCTGGTAGACGGCTGCATTGACTTTGGACTTGATAAAACACAATGGATTAACACCAGCTGACGCCACGGCACCCCAAATCATCACTGACTTCAGAAACTTCACTCTGGACTTCAAGCAGCTTGCATTATGTGCCTCTTCAGTCTTCCTCCAGACCTTTCCAAATGAAATTAAAAATTTATTTGTGTCAGGGTCAGCAGGAAGAAACCCAAATGCAGAATGAGAGAAACAAATATTTATTGAAGCACAAGTTCAGGGGGGGTGCACGGGGGTGAACAGTCTTGAAACTACTCCAAACAGCGTGAGAGAACTAAGTCTCCAGAGGTAGACAGTCTGGAGAGCAGTCCCAGTCGGTATCAATGAAAGATTATCTGCACCAGGCTTAGTTGGCAGACTGCTTGGGGGAACCAACAGGCAGGGAGTCTCAGGCTGGTAGACCAGGACAGGAGGGAACACACAGCACAAATACACAACAAGACAGTATGCAAAACTACACAACAATACTAATCAGCAACACAAGAAACATGTAATAAAAAGGGAAAAAATAACAAGAAAATAAAAAGCAAAACAAAAACTAAAAAAGGAAAAGGAAAAATCTGAATTTAAAACTAAAGAATAAAAGCAGAGCAGTTGAAGACTAGAAATAAGACTGATAAACAAATAAAGAAAATATTATAAGTAAACAAGCAAGATTACTGAGGAACAAAACCAGACAAAATCAGAGATATAAACTCAAGAGCAAAACTGCAGTAAGGATACAAGATGACATAGCAAGACTGGAATATAGAGCAGCAAAATGGTAACTGTCTCTATGACAGAAGACGAACCCGCAAACACAAGAGGAAAACAGCACAACATAAAGGGAGGAAAGCACACGAGGGCCAGGTGAGCACAGTTAAGGAAACGAGGACAAGATAAGGGCTAAACAAGGGGGCGTGACCAAGGGAAACAAGGAGGTGGGATCACAGGAACACATGGTAGACACAAACAAAGACAGAGCAATGTGTTCAGACACAAGACAACCAAAGAAACATTAAACAAAGTCAACACAGACAGGGCTGCCAGGGCAGAGCCCTGACAACTTGAATCTGAAAAGAGGACTTTGGACCACTGAGCAATAGTCCAGTTATTTTTGGAGGGTGTCAATGATTGTCTTCTGGACCATTGCCAAGTCAGCAATCTTCCCCATTATTGTAGTTTCAAAGAACAAGAGATACCTGGAATGTATACTGTAGGGATGGTCATATATTGAAACTCAAATGTAAATATTCTAATATTTTGAGATACTGGATTTTTGACTTGCATGAGCTGTAAGGTCTAATCATCAAAATTATTATTATTTTTTTTTTTTATGTTTTACTTTGCATGTAATGAATCTATAAATATGAAAGTTTCATTTTTTGAAATAAGTTGCCAAAACAAATGCACTTTTCATGATATTCTATCGATCACTATATATTTTTTTTAGATGCACCTGTATGTGAGCAGCATGCATGTACGTGATTATGTTTTTGAGAAAACGATGTTTATGCGTGGTTAAAGAAAAACTGAAATAAAGCCATAAAACACATATTGTTCACAAGACTTTTGAGAACTGGATCTTGTAGCCTAGAATTTTTGCTTGATCTGAAAATAATCGTATTCGCTCATTCAGAGAAAACAATAGATTTTTTTAAATTTTCTAAGTCACTTTTTGAGTAGAAAGGATCTATGCGAGAGGGCGTGAACTATCCTGGATAATGCTGTGATTCACAGCTGAGAGTCATTCTAATTCTAATTTTCTGAGATACTGAATTTGGGGTTCTCTTTCATAGGTAACTCAACACTGCGCTGAACGCTTCGGGAACGCCCACTGCGGACCGAGTCTGAAAACCCATATAGAATCACGCCAATTCATTGGCTGATGGCGCGACGCCGTCTCTGACGCAATGACGTCGTCAGGTCATACTGGCGAACGCGCCATCCACTCCTCAGATTTCTCTGCCTTCACGAAGCGGCTACATCGCCCTTCGTTGTTGCGATTTCTGACCCAAATTACTAACCAGCGATTATTCATTTGCACTTCGGCGACTGCTTCAGTGGAACTTTGTTCTCCTCGCGGTGAAGTGCCATGGAATTTCGCCGCTGTATGCCACCGTGCACGCGTTTCATCGCTCGCGAAGACCCACACAGTAAGTGTATTTTGTGTTTGGGCTATTCGCATGCACGTGAGGCGGTTTATGGGACCTCGAACTGCAAAATTTGCGACGATTTCCGTCTCATAACCCTCCGCTCTCGGCTTGAGGATTATGAACGCGAATCCTCCAAATTTTCACGGCGCGCATCGAGCACCAACGCGCCGCCTCGTGAGATCGCGGCCTCGCGTAGAGCCGCGAGCTGGGGTTCGGATGTCGAGCTCGAGGAGATGGAGAGTGAGCAGACAGGCCTCGCCTTTTCTCTCCCTCCCTCTCCCGATCGCGCCGCGTGGTCGCCCGGTCGAATTTTTACCTGATTTTCAGTTTCCTAGCCCAAAAGCACGTGATTTCGTTTCTTTCGGGCTAGATGATATTCTGCACACGGCAGCCTCCGACTCCGAGGATTTCGGGCCTGCTTCAGCAGATGCGCTCCCGCCTAACGGCCAGGAGGCGGCCTTCAGCGGCCTACTCGAGCTCGTGGACGTGCTTTCGCGCCACCGAGAAGCTTGCGCTGGATTGGCCCGATGAGCCCGCGAGTCTCGAGCTTGAAACTCGACGATCGCTTCCTCGCCATTATTCCAAGCTTGAAAGGAGGAAGCTGCCATTTTTCAGTGATCTGCATCGCGAGATCTCCAGTTCCTGGAAGCAGCCATTTTCCTCTCGCTTACTAACGCGGGCAGCCGCTGACTTCACCAACCTTGTGGGTTCTGTGGAGCAGGGTTACACCGCCATGCCGGTGATTGAGGATACTTTGGCCTCACATCTTTCACCCTCTTTGGCTCCTTCTTGAAGTCCCGCCCCTCCTTCCTTCCAAGCCGTGTAGGACCACTTCCGCCCTTATCGGGAAGTCCTACATCGGCGCCGGTCAGGCAGGTATGGCCCTGCACACAATGGCCATCCTTCAGGCCTACCAGGCGGATGTCCTGAAGGAAATGGATGAAGGGACCGGCTTGACTCCTGAAGCCGTGAAGGAGCTACGAAGAGCCACTGACTTGGCTCTGAGAGCCACCAAGCACACCGCACGTGCCGTGGGGCGCTCTATGGCGGTGGCCGCAGAACGCCATCTGTGGCTCAACCTCACCGAGATTCGGGAGAAGGAGAAGGTGTTCTTAATGGACGCACCCATCTCACAATCTGGGTTGTTTGGGGAGGCTGTTAACGCTGTAGTGGACAAGTTCCGCTCAGCCAAAACTCAGTCGGCTGCTCTCAAACAATTTATGCCAAGGAGAGCAAGGGACTTTTCAACTCCCTCCTCCTCTGTGTCTAGGGAGCAGCCGCTCCCCAGGAGAGAGCCTCCTAGCGGCGGAGCCCAGGCCACGCGCCCTTCCCCCACTGCGGTTTGGGGAGCCCGTGGCCGGTCTTCTTCCCGCCAACAACCACATAGCGGTTAACATGAAGCGGCCCAACAAGCCTGCCGCTTCGGCTAACCCGGGTCGTTCCTGACCTCCGGGTCGAAATGAGGAGAGTCGTTTCACCGTTACGGGGCGAGGCCAGACCGCAAAAGCGTTTCTGCCCGCCCCGAACACGCTCTCCTCACTTAAATCTGTCACAGCCACCCTTCGAGGCTTGGTGTGCAGATCCAATTCACCCTCCTTTTCACTCGGGCTGGCAGTTGGGGACGCGTTCGTCTTTCCCCCTTTGCAGCCCGTCCATTCGCCGCAGGCGAGCCGCATGTTAGGAGACACAGCTGTTTCTCTCCTGCAGTGTACGGAACCCGTGCCGGCCACCCGTCAGCCCAGCACTTCTCTCTCCGTCATCCCGAGCAAGGACGCCGAGGGCTCTCCTTCACGGTGGAGGGTGCCGCTGCTTCCAGGCCTTCTCGACACCCCATCTCAGGTATGTCTTCCCTTGCGACACTATGATTCCTCTGTCACACTTCCTTCACGAATGGGAGCGTTTACCTATCGCTGTGGGTTCTCCGCACAATTCGAACCGGTTACACTCTTCAGTTTGGGAAAAATCCCCCCCGGTTCGACGGGGTTCACCTGACAGTAGTAAACAGCGCCGCCAAGGCCTCTGTTCTACAACAGGAACTTTCCTCCCTCCTGCAGAAAGGAGCAATAGAGGAAGTACCGCAGTCGGAAGTCGAACGAGGTTTCTTCAGCCGCTACTTCCTCGCTCCAAAGAGGGACGGCGGCTTGAGGCCTATCCTGGATCTACGTTTGAATCTTCCCTCTACAAAGGGAAGTTCAAGATGCTGACTATGAGAACCATCATGTCTCAGGTCCAGGAGGAGACTGGTTTGTCACCATCGACCTGAAGGATGCGTATTTTCACATCCAGGTCGTTCAGAGACACAGGAGATTCCTTCGGTTCGCCTTTGAGGGAAGGCTTACCAATACAGGGTTCTGCCCTTCGGCCTGGCTTTGGCCCCGAGGACATTTACCAAATGCATGGATGCTGCACTGGCCTTTGAGGCTCCAGGGCATCCGTACTGAACTATCTGGACGACTGGCTCATTCTGGCTCACTCCAGGGAGCTAGTGAGTCGTCACAGGATATCGCCACATCCATTCTCTTGGCCTCAGGATGAACGCCAAGAAGAGTGTGCTCCTCCATCTCAACGAACTGTATTTCTGGGAGTTCGTTTTGGATTCCGCTCAGATGCAGGCCCGTTTGGCTCCTGCCCGGATACCAGTTTTACAGCATGTTTGGCCCGCTTCAAGCCAGGCCATCATGTCTCTGTAGGTACCTGCCGCAGGCTGTTGGGCCTATGGCAGCAGCCTCCCTGTGTTGCCCCTAGGGCTGCTTCACATGAGGCCATTCCTTTGGTGGATGAAGGAGCTGAGGTTACACCCCACTGTACCAGCTACTCGCCTTGTCAGAGTGTCGCGCAGTTGCTGTCGACACCTGTTAATGTGGCGAGACCCCGCCTTTCTCCGGAGCGGGTGAGAATGGGTGCGATCCACCGCCGCCATATGATCACGACGGACGATCAATGACAGGCTGGGGCGCGGTCTTGAAGGAAGGCCGGCGAGTGGAGAGTGGAAGGAAGAGTTCCTCTTGGCATATAAACTGCCTGGAACTCAGGGCTGTCTTCCTGGCTTTGAAGTATTTTCTCCCGTTCTCGGGAGCATCATGTCATAGTCAGGACGGACAATATGGCGGTTGTGTCCCACATAAACCGCCAAGGAGGTTCAAGGTCGCGCACCCTGGACAGGCTTGCGCGCCATCTTCTCCTTTGGTCCCAAGACAAGTTCCTCTCTTTGAGGGCGGTTCACGCCCGGGAGTACTGAACCTGGCGGCCGATTTTCTGTCGAGACAGAAGCTCAAGCCGGGGAATGGATGTTGAACCGTCAGACGGTATCCCAGATCTGGGATCTGTTTGGCAAAGCGGAGGTGGACCTCTTTGCTTCTCAAGAGTCATCCCAGTGCCCGCTCTGGTTCTCCTGAGTTTCCCACGACTCTAGGCATAGATGTCGCCCACCCATGGCCGAATGTCAGTCTGTACGCTGCTTTCCGCCAATAAAGCTGATTCCGCAGTACTATGCAGAGTGAAGGTGAGCAGTGCCCGTCTCCTTCTCATAGCCCCATTCTGGCCCTCCCAGACCTGGTTCTCGGAGCTAACTCCTCTTGTATCGACCTCCTTGGGAGATTCCGATCAGGCGGGACTTACTGTCCCAGCTTCAGGGCAAGATCTGGCATCCTCAGCCGAGCTCTGGAAGTTGTGGGTATGGCCCATACAGGGCCAAGGGCTGTGATTGATGGTTTGCCTGCCGAAGTTCAGGAAACCATAGCCAGTGCCAGAGCCCCCTCTACCAGGAAGCTATACTCTTCCAAGTGGGGCGTCTTTGAATCGTGGTGTTTGACTCGTGCAATTGACCCAGTTAACTGCCCTGTTGGTCCAGTGCTGGAGTTTTTGCAAGAAAGGCTGACAGCGGGGGCGGCTGCTACTACCCTTAGGGTTTATGTAGCGGCCATCGCAGCTCGGAGAGAGCTGGATGAGATCCCCTTGGGGAGGCATCGGTTGGTCTCCGCTTTCATGCGTGGGGCCAGACGCCTTAGGCCTGTTCGCCCCACGGCAGTTCCTTCTTGGGACTTGTCAGTCGTCCTCGAAGGACTAGTGACGGCCCCTTTTGAGCCCTTAGAGTCAGCTTCGGATCGGATACTGACTCTTAAGGTTGTTCTTTTACTGGCGCTTACGTCACTGAAAAGAGTTGGAGATCTGCAGGCTTTTTCTGTCAGTGAAACATGTATGGACTTTGCCCCGGGTCTAGTCAAAGTTACCCTGCGGCCTAGGCCGGGTTACATTCCCAAGGTCTTGTCCTTTCGATCTCAAGTGGTCACTCTTCACTCTTTCCATCCCCTCCCTTTGCTTCAAGTGAGGATGAGAGACTCCACATGCTCTGCCCGGTCAGGGCATTGAAGCTGTATGTGGATCGCTCCAAGGTTTGGAGAAAATCTCCCAGTTATTGATCTGTTTTGGTGCTGGTCGCCGGGCTTGCCACGTCAAAGCAGAGGATTTCTCACTGGGTGAGAGACGCCATTTCGCTGGCTTATGAGGCGCGGAACTCCCTTCACCTCTTAGTCTTCGGGCGCATTCTACTAGAGGCGAGCCTCCTCTCAAGCTCTTTTAGAGGGTACCCCTGGGTGTTGCGGCAGGATGGTCCTCTCCGCACACCTTTGTCAGGTTTTACAACCTTGATGTTGATACGGCTCCAGGTTCTCAGGTCCTGTCTGTTTGAACCAACCGTATGTCTGTTTGAACCGACTGTATGTTGGTTCATTATCGGGAAACCAGATAGGCAGCGCCCAGCTTGGCGTGTTTGGTATATCGTTCCGAGCGTTCAGCGCAGTGTTGAGTTACCTATGAAAGAGAACGTCTCCGGGTTACTTGCGTAACCCTTGTTCTCTAGTAACGAGCGCGCTGCCAAGCTCCTCACGCTGCCGACAGGATTCTTTTGCAGAGAAATCTGAGGAGTGGATGGCGCGTCGCCAGTATGACCTGGTCGCGCCAGAGACGGCGCGCCATCAGCCAAATGAATTGGCGTGATTCTATATGGGTTTCAGACTCGGTCCGCAGTGGGCGTTCCGAAGCGTTCAGCGCAGTGTCTCGTTCCTACTCAGAGAACAAGGGTTACGTAACCCGAGACGCTTTCATTAGTTGTCAGTTATAATCATCAAAATTAAAAGAAATAAACACTTGAAATATATCAGTCTGTGTGGAATGAATGAATACATTATACAAGTTTCACTTTTGAATGGAATTAGTGAAATAAATCAACTTTTGATGATATTCTAATTATATGACCAGCACCTGTATATATACACACACACACACACAGAGAACAAAATTATAAACGCAACACTTTTGTTTTTGCCACCATTTTTCATGAGCTGAACTTAAAGTTCTAAAACTTTTTCGACGTACACAAAAGGCCTATTTCTCTCAAATATTGTTCACAAATCTGTCTACATCTGTGTTAGTGAGCACTTCTCCTTTGCCGAGATAATCCATCCACCTCACATGTATGGCATATCAAGATGCTGATTAGACAGCATGATTATTGCACAGGTGTGCCTTAGGCTGGCCACAATAAAAGGACACTCTAAAATTTGCAGTTTTACTGTATTGGGGGTCTGAAAACCAGTCAGTATCTGGTGTGACCACCATTCGCCTCACGCAGATCAACATATCTCCTTCGCATAGAGTTGATCACAGGATTGTGGCCTGTGGAATGTTGGTCCACTCCTCTTCAATGGCTGTGCAAAGTTGCTGGATATTGGCAGGAACTGGAACACGCTGTCGTTTACGTGGGTCCAGAGCATCCCAAACATGCTCAATGGGTGACATGTCCCGTGAGTATGCTGACCATGCAAGAACTGGGATGTTTTCAGCTTCCAGGAATTGTGTACAGATTCTTGCAACATGGGGCTCTACATTATAATGCTGCAACGTGAGGTGATGGTCGTAGATGAATGGCACAACAATGGGCCTCAGGATCTCGTCACGGTATCTCTGTGCATTCAAAATGCCATCAATAAAATGCACCTGTGTTCGTTGTCCATAACCTACACCTGCCCATTAGAGCCCTGCAAGCCCGTTGGAACCCGACGGGGTCCGACATGCTGAGTCCATTCGGGCCGGGTTCGGGCGTTTTTGTTTTTACAAATCGGGCTCAGGCTCATTTAGCTTCTCTCCTTTTATTGTGCCCAAATCACGCGCAGACTGTTAACATGTTATTTCCTCCTCCTCTGTTCGCTTGGAATAAGGTTCTTCTGGGCTAAAAGTGTAGTTAGCGATGCTGGTTCAAAGCTGCGCTGTGAGAGGAGGTTGTGAAGGAACAGGAAGAACGTTTGGAGTGGATGCAATAAAGTGTGCTAACTGAATAAAGATCGTGTTTTATTCTATTTAACACAGACCACACATGTACTGTATGAATATTGTTATAATAATTATATTATACATTGCCTATGCAATAGGCAAGTACGCAACGCATATACACATGCATTAGCATACAGGTGACAGTTGACCATGCAGAGCTTCAGAGAGAAGGTGGAGCATGGGGAGTTACTAAAAGTTCCCAATGCTTCGGGAAAAGCTGCATTTTGGAAGAGTTTTGTCTGTATTGATATATGTGGGCATGATTGTCGGTGGTGGTAGTTATGTTTGAGGCCTATAATAAAAGTGTACCTCTTAGTAGCGTGTGTGTGTGTGTGTGTAGCAGAGACAGCGCACGTCAGAGAGTGCGCTTCAGAGAGCTTAAAGTGATATTGCTGTTGGTCTTCGGTCGGCATGAATGTGTTCTGGGGAAATGTTATATTAATTCTATATTAACATTAATAAAGTAGTGTTTTCTAAGTCGGTGTCGCAAGGATGAAGTTGCAGATCCTGACTTGCAATCTCCTCATTAGACCCGCCTTTAAGAAATGCATCTACGGATTATGATTATAATGAAATCATTTTTGTTTTCTTTATGTTTTAGTTCGTTAAAGTACTAATTTAAAGCTTTCTATAAATATATTTATCATGTCTAAATTGATCAAACAGGCTATGATCAGCTGGCCGCTGGTCGTTAGCTACTTTAAAAAACAAAAACTTACATTTAACGAATAAAAAAATGCTCCAAATGTTTTTCTAAATTACCTTAATAAAATAACGAAACGAAATACAATCACTTTGCCATTTCATACAAAACTGAAGTATTCTAATTGCTGAAACAGTATAGTATAAGCTGTTACGGGCTCGGGTCGGGCTCAGGCTGGTAACTCTGATAAGCTGTCGGGCCAGGGCCGAGCTAGGGCCTATATTTTAGGCCCGTGCAGGGCTCTACTGCCCATACCATAACCCCACCACCACCATGGGCCACTCGATCCACAATGTTGTGACATCAGCAAACCGCTCACCCACACAACGCCATACACGCTGTCTGCCATCTGCCCTGTACAGTGAAAACCGAGATTCATCTGTGAAGAGAAAACCTATCCAAAGTGCCAGACGCCATCGAAAGTGAGCATTTGCCCACTCAAGTTGGTTACGATGGCGAACTGCAGTCAAGTAGAGACTTCTGACAGTTTGTGCAGAAATTCTTTGGTTATGCAACCCGATTGTTGCAGCAGCTGTCCAGGTGGCTGGTCTCAGAAGATCTTGGAGGTGAAGATGCTGGATGTGGAGGTCCTGGGCTGGTGTGTTTACACGTGGTCTGCGGTTGTGAGGCCGGTTGGATGTACTGCAGCCCAAGTACTGTTGCCCACTGAAGCTAAGCAGAGATGAGCCTGGTCAGTACCTGGATGGGAGACCTCCTGGGAAAACTAGATTGCTGCTAGAAGAGGTGTTAGTGAGGTCAGCAGGGGGTGCTCACCCTGTGGTCTGTGTGGGTCCTAACGCCCCAGTGTAGTGACGGGGACACCATACTGTAAAAAAGCACCGTCCTTTGGATGAGACGTTAAACCAAGGTCCTGACTCTCTGTGGTCATTAAAAATCCCATGGCACTTCTCGTAAAGTGTAGGGGTGTAACCCCGGTGTCCTGGCCAAATTCCCACCACTGGCCCTTGTCAATCATGGCCTCTTGATCATCCCCATCCACTTGATTGGCTCAATGACTCTCTCTCCTCTCCACCTGTAGCTGGTGTGTGGTGAGTGCACTGGCGCCGTTGTCCTGTGGCAGCCGTTGCATCATCCAAGTGGATGCTGCACACTGGTGGGGGTTAAGGAGAGACCCCTCCCCCCACATGATTGTGAAGCGCTTTGGGTGCACAGCAATACACAATAAAGCGCTATATAAGTGCATCATTCATTCATTCATTCATTCATACTGCCAAATTCTCTGAAATGCCTTTGGAGACGGTTTATGGTAGAGAAATGATTACGTTTATAATTTTGTTCAATATATATATATATATATATATGTGTGTGTGTGTGTGCTGTTCTACAAGGACATTCAATACTTAGTTTATTTCAAAAGTTATTGTTAGTCGCCCTCTTCTGTTCAAAGTTGGGTACTGCATGTAATGTGGAGTCCTTTTATGACAACATCATAATCACTTGTCAGAGCTCTAGCAGGAGCAGAGTAGACCATGCGGTCATGGCTGCAATCATTTCCCGATTTAGGTTGATCCGAAGGCACATTCGGAATGAAAACATTTCTATATTGTGATTCTATGTATCTTATGTTTAGTTAATTCCTTATACTTTATATACCGGATGTTAACCTTATTGCCTTTATCGTGCAAAATGTGCGAACAAATTCTGATTGCACTATGCTAGTAATTTTCTGTATAAAGGGCTTGTTATGTCTTATGTGATCACGTTATTGTGAATTTTTTGTATGTTTACAGTTTTACTTTATTCCAAGATCGACAGTAAATTTGAAGAAAAGATTACTTGCATCTGTTGTTATTGGAAGGCGTTATCTGTCTGCCAAATCAAGCAGTGCATTTGATAAGAGGGCAGAACAATATATATATATATATAAAACTATAACATAAAATAACTCAAGATTCACTTGCGAGTGCAATCAAACGGTTTAATAGTGTAATGCAATTTAATATGCAATTTAATATGAAGCTATTGTTTCAGCTCCGGGAATTATTTATTAAATATTAAATATTGCTTGATTGAAGTAATATTAATATTTAACTTACGATTTATACTTTAAGTGCTCGTCCAGCGATCACTACATCAGTATATCTCTATTAAATCTCGCTTCTATTGCCTCATGGCCACGGGACAATAAAACGAGATTAATACATTTCTCAAATTCGAGCTAGGTTGCGTTATCTTTGGGCAAATAAGGATGAAAATACTTAAAATCACATTCCAGAGACAATTCTTTATAAAACGAAACAAGGTTTATTCCCAATACTAATATTCTAACATAAATGGATTAATCAATAACACACAAACATACACACATACGAGAGTTTTGAGGTTAAATGTTGAAAGCATACCATTCTTTCCTATTTCATAACTTAACTAACCAGAAAAAGATCACGAAAGATGCCTAGGCTTTCTTTTCTGCATTCAGATCAAAATTTTACCAGTTTCAGTTAGAGTTAGGAATGCTTAGTTCGTTACTTGCTTTTTTTGTTGGTTTAAGCAGGCTTTTGCTTTTGGTTTCGCACGTGGGTTTCATGCGTTGCTCTGGGAAAACTCTGCTGCGTGATCGCCACCGGGAAAGCTCTCCTCTGCTCTGCAGTCGTTGAATCGTTGCTCCGTGATGTTACGCTTTGGCACGGTCTTGGACTTCTTCAGATGGTTGGTTTCAAGGCGGCGTCCAGCGGACCGGTAGCATTGGAGGCGCGGGCGAAAGCAGAGCGTTAGTTTCGAGAGGTTCCAGAGAGTCCAGAGATTCGAGAGAGGGGCGCGCACACAGGCACGTCGCCGTTTTAAGCTGTCCGGTTTTGGACATCCACAGGCGGCTGGTCCAATCAGAGCATCGGTACGGGCGGAGCCCGCCTGCACGGCTACTTTTGCAAGGCACTTTCATGTGACGAAAATAATAAACTTTACCCATGTATTAAAACTCTTATCAGGTTTACACATTTATAATATCACCACATTTGTTATCTTACTGATTCATACATTTTTGCAACCGTTCATGCAAGTCTAAACACTGCAACCTACACATTCCAGCTTAAAGCACGATTAGAAATCAGCCCACGTTTTCCTAAATAATTCACATTCGAAATCATCACATCAAGCCTATGAAGGGCCGAGTACAACATTAATATCTATATGTTTCTTGTGTGGATGTTTGGAAAGTCATGAAACGAACGAATGTCTTTTAGAAACGTTCCCGTCACATTCCTTTGTTCTGTAATAGAAAGAGAAACGCACGCTTTTGGTGCTGGATGAGGGGGAGGGGTTTTAGAGAGACGCTGATTCCTTTAGTGACCTGTAGCGCCAGTTGAATTCCTGCCGACATCTGTTACATATCCCCCTTTGGCTTGGTGATGTTCCCTGATGGAACATTGTCAGGCCCTGGAACAAGAGGCAGGAAGAACAGGCACATACAAGACACAAACATCATTTCTATCACTGACTGAATCCTGGTGCAGGGTAATTTGGGAAGGAACAGGTTAGAAACTTGAGAATACATAGGGATGCATTGTTTAGCATTATTGACAATCGGGTCATTTTGACTGGTTTAATTGTCAGGGGTTCGATGAGGCGGTATAGGCACGATCTCAATCAGGTTGGTCAAATTCTCGGGTTCTTGGTCGGGTTTACCACGCCGGGCGCGGGGGCGCCTGACGGGTATTTGTTGAGAGACTCTTGAGCAGCGTTCACTCACTTGCATAGGAGGAAGGCCAGTGTCAAAGTCACAACATCTCCTACGATAGTAGAGATATAAAGCGCTGTGTCAGCGGTAGACAAAGACCGAATAATTGAGTTGACACCGCTGTCAGCCGGTGTCAACTCAATAAGAGATTTCGATTTCAACCTAATATTCATCGCCGGTGAGGTGATACAATGCTAACTCGTCAATATGGAGGATCGCGCCCGGGACAGTGATCCATAACGTTTGGTTGGGCAAATTAATGCGCGTGGCGGTGGTTAATCGCATGTGAGGGTGGCTGTTCGTGCTGGGGTATTGACCAGCCATCGGTTTCTGATGATTTATGCGTTACCTCAACTTGAGAATGTGGTGTTACTTGCGGGCAGCTAGTGTCGGGTTTAATGGATTCTAAACCACGGATGCCCTGGTATTATCACAGACGCCGAGTTTACTCGAGTAGGGAGTGAATGTCCTAAGTGAGCGTGCCCATCTTTAAGTTTGGGGCCAGATACAACTGCTCGTTGTTATCGTGATACGCAGCGACTTTAGGAGTGTGGATTTTGACATAGGTTTTCCTTGCCGTAATCCCACATTCACAACGCTTTGAGCCGGTAAACATTATTAACGCCGCGATAATGGGCAAACTGAAAAGACAACTAAGTCACCTGTTTCCGGTTTTGCGTATGGGAATAGCGCTACGGGAAAGGGCGAGATGGGTTTGGATGAGACTAGCGGGCCCGCAGTGGCCGGGTTACAATGTTTGAACAAGGCTAAGAGGTATCGTGTAGCACAGAATCCTATTCATGGCTACTTTGTCAATCAAGGAACTTACATCGTGTATCATGTCGTTCATGATTTTGGCGGGTGGCCTCGATCGGTCGACAGCGGTTCTCTGGCGAATTACAGCGACTTTACTGACGGAAGTCGATCTCAATTTCAGGACCTGGATTCAAGGTTTGGTTAAGGGGTTCAAAGTGAAAGAGAGGAAAGGAAACACAAAAGTAAATAAAAAAAAATAAAAAATAAAAAAAAAAAAAAAAAAATAGTTTTAAACTAAAAATAAAATTAAAAAAATTAAAAAAATTAATAAAAAAAAAAAATTATATAATAATAAAAAAAAATTGAGAGTAACTCCTCTCTACTAGATTGGTCCTAGCAGTGCTGCGGAGGAGAGAATATGGGTTGTGTCTAAGCATGGTTGCTATATGTTTTCCTAAAATGACAATACTTATGCTTGTGTGGTGCATATGGTTGTCGGTCTGTGTCAGTGGGTCGGATCTTCCCCCTTTTCCTGTCGGTGGTTTGGATTTGCCGGTTGGCACTGGCAACCCATCATTCTGGCCGTGAGGTACTACGAGCTGTGGCGCAGTGAGTGGCTCAGGGACACGTGGGACACCGCCTTGCAGATGCAGCATGTAGTCGACAGAGTGGAGCTTGGAGCTCGGAGGATGTGTTATCATGGTTTTGACATGTGAGCTGTCATGGTTCGTAGTGACGAATCCGCATGTGAGGGTGAGGAGATCGTCAGCAGCGAACTGAGGTGGTATGGTAATGCAGGAGGGCAGGGTGTGCTCGCCAGTGGCGTGCTGGCGGCGGGTTACTGCTGCCACTGTAGGGTTGGGTGGGAGGGCATGAAAGGTCCAGGACTCTTCATGTGATGCACCTGCTGTGGTGAGGGCATCGTTTTGGTCATTTGAGGGGCTGGAGTTTGGGAGGAAACGTTTAGGATGTCAGACCTGATCTGGTGTTCTCCGGAGGAATGGCAGGTGACTGAGACAGCACTTTCAGGAACTTGAGAGTTTCATCAGCAGGTGTTTGTTGGACGCTGCTGTGATTTGGAGTATTGGGTGTTGAGTTAGTGTTTAACTCTGTTGCTGGGTTTTCAGGTGGGGTTTCATGTCCATCTGAAGTTAGGGTGTTTACTGTTCTCTGAGAGCAAGGTGAAGCGGTGCTGTTTTCTGGGCTGATTTGTTCAGCTTGTCACTGCCGTTCGTCCTGACAGCTAGTCAGGCTGACTCTGGTTCCTCTTCCTTTTCCCACTGATTCTCATGAGGCCACTTCTCCCAGTGTGTCGCCCAGGTGAGCGTTGACGCCCACGCGGTCCATCCCATCGGTCATACCTCTGTTCAGGTCGGGTGTCAGCGTGTGAGTCTCGTTCTCTGTTGGACGGGGTGCATTCCATTCTCTGTGTGGTGGCTTAGCGCTGTCTTGGCGTTGGGTGCCCTCTAGAGCCAGTTCATGGTGTTGCGTGTTGAAATCAAGAACTGCTGGGGTTTTGCTCTTTTCTGAGGCCATCTTTTGTTTGTAGTAGGCCTTTTGCACCAAGTCTCGCAACTGCTGAGTGTTCATCGTGGACATGCGAGAACGCCAAGATGGTGGCTTATGCCAGGATGAAGATTCCTGAGGAAGAGAGTTTTAAAGTTCAGTTCATCTTCCATGTCAGAATCATTGCGAGTTCCAAAATATGCTTGTCTGAGTCGACTATAGTAAGCTTGAGGAGTGTCGTGACGTCCTTGTCTCGTCTCCAGGGCAGCCACTAAGCCTTGATCGGACTCAGGGTCGGCGAACTCTTTAATGAGGGCTTTTCGCAGCCGTTGATAATCAGTCTTTGTGTTAACAGGCTGCCGGTCCAGGAAGCTGCGTACTTCAGGACTGGATGTCGTTCGGAGTAAATAGAGTTTATCTTTGTCCGTAACGTTAGGTCGCATTTCCAGATGGAAATCAATATCTTGCAGATACGCTTGGACATTTGGCTGTTTGGCACGCTGGGGTTGAATTTGCTAACGCTTTCGGGCGAGCTTGTCAAGGTCTTTTAGGTCCAAGCTTGTGCGACGATCTGCGGCTGGCTGCAGCAGATTCTTCTGGTTCTGTCGTGATATAAAGTTCTTCAGACGGCGCTGGTGACTGTTTTAACATCACCCCTCTGTCTTATGTTCACGTGTCAGTCCAGGCACAGGTGACTTGGTCCTGCTTGGCAGGGGTGCGGTTGGTGCACGCCTGTCCTTGACGGCTCATGGCGTAGTTCGTAAGCGTGCTTGAGTTCCTCTTGGAAACTTTCAGACCTCTGTGACGTAGTCGAGCTGTTGTGTTAGGCGGCTGATCTCGTTTCTTGACTCAGCCAAATGAGCTTCGAGGGCCTTGATTCTGCTGTTTTGTCCCTGAAGTCAGTCTTTGCCTTCTAGTAGCTTCTCTGCATACTGTAGCTTGTCTGCACGATCAGCGAAGTCCTCTTTGAGTTGCTGCATTTCGTGGCTGGTAGCTTCTAGAGTCTCTTTAGCCTGTTGATCTCCTCCTCGGCGCCTTGCTCCACCTCATCGGTCCCTTCCTGTCGTACCTGAGCTTCACGTTCCAGCTGCTCTATGCGTCGTTGTGCGCTTGTCAGCTCCTGCTGGCGTTGTGCAGCGTGCTTGTCGCTCAGTTTGAGGGTGGCGATGAGTGTGTGACTTAAGCTTGAGGTGATCTTGGCTAATTCTTTGTGATTGTAGTTTTGACTTGGGTCTTGTCTCATGATGCTTGTGATGTTGTCATCTAGTTGGTCCTGTGTCTGATGTTGGAGTGCTTCAGCAGCTTTAGGGAGGATGCTGTTTGTTGTAGCACTTAGCCACATTTCCAGTCCTTCCCAGTGACCGACATGTTCTGTTCTGTGTGAGACATGTTCTGGCGGTGATGGGATCTTGGACCGAACTGACACAGACCTTGGATGGGAAACAAAGCAAAACAAAACACAAACAAAACAACAGGGGTGTAAATGTGCACAGTGTATGCTAGTGTTGAGTGTGATTCTGTTTCTGTGGTCCTCTGTGATGGGGTGCGTGTAATTTGCAGCTTCTGCGTAGAAATTGCGCCCACGTAGAGGCAACACTGTTGGGAAACAGAAAGAAAAGCACACTAACGAAGCAGAGAAAGAAAACACACACACAGAATGGGTACACAAGGACAATAACACTAAACAGATCTCTTTTAATAGCAGATTTTCTTCTTTTCGCTTTGTTAAGTCTGATTTAGAAGGGCGCTTCTAATCAGAGGATTGTAGGCGAAATTTTCTCTTTTGTAATAAGACTGGTATTGCTATTCCAATTTTCTCCTTGATGGAGGAAAACAACAGCAATGACAGTACTTGTCCCTTAATGGCAGGATTTTACACGCTAACGCTGGTCAGCGTGTGTCACGCGTGTTAAAACTTTTGCCGATGTCTATCTTCTCATTGCACCTGCTTTAACCTGGGGGTAGGATTTCACAATAGAGGGTAAATGATAAACAGTTCTCAAGTTTCATAAACATCTGTTCAATTGTGACATTTCGCTCTATTCGTGATCTTCCCTGCAAAGCTTTAAGCAAACAAGTCAAATTAGAAGTTAGTAACAGGGAGAAAGAAAAGAGAAGATTAAGATTTATTCCCAAGATTTAAAACTAATACGTTGGCAACAAGGTGGTGCTGTTGAGTCTATATGCTTAGGTTGGTTTGGCTGTTTACAGGATAAACCAACTGACCTAGGTTGAGGAAACCTTAACTCCCTTTTGGGGTTTTCTAATTAGAAGGTTACGTTTATGCTCCAGATTGGTGAAAAGTGATTTTGACTGTGTGGTTTCACTGTCACTTCTCCAACACAACACTAGGGGAGCACTATCTACTCTCAGGCCTAAGTAAGAGGACTAAATTTTAATTTAATAAAATTATTTTAATTAAATTATTATTAACTTTACTTGAGTTAATCAGATCACCTAAGGAAATGAAGTATGGCCTACAGATAGAGCCAGACTTGTATTTAAGTCTGAAATTAGAATTAAAAATTAGAATTTGGATGTTATAAAATTAATAGGATTCACTTAGGATTAGAATTTACAAATGCAATCTGCAATTGAGTTGACAAACCAATATTGTTGCAAAATGTAAACAGGAAGTGTAATTAATTATTAAATGTAATTAGAATTTTCGAATTCATAATTAATTATTAAATTAATTTACAGCTTCTAAATCACTAGTTTTGGATTCCCATAATAGTAATTAAATAATTTCCAAACTTAAGCATTCCTCATTGTCCATTAAAAAAAATAAAATAATAATAATTAATCTGTATCCTACTTGTAAATGAAATTAAAAATTTCTGGCCCTCTTGATAACTTAAGGTTTTATTGTAGTGGTCAAATTATAAGGCGCTTATGGTTCATAAATGGATGCTATTGTTGTTGGAAGCAGGAATTGAAAATTTTATTAAATGAAATTAATTCAAAATTAATTTGTAATCAATTGTGACATTCAATTAACAATTAAAAATTCCTAACAATAGCGCTTATCCATTGATGTGTTATGAAATCATAAAAGCCATTATAATTGAACTAAATCAACCATATTATCAAGGTAATAGGTAATACTGAATTATTTCTAATAACCCACCAGTTATTAAGCTGGTCCCACAAAAGGTAAAAGACTTTAATCAAATGTTTATTAAACCAACCTGTGAAATTGTTAACACTGATGATGGGAAACATTAACACAGCCAACTTAAAACATGTGTTAGTCTTTTAAATGAGAGACTAGAGAGAGAGAGGAATTAGTGTTTTCCACATTTCCACACACACTGCATTCAAGCTTTAAATGCTATGTGCTAATCGCTAGCCGTAATGCTACCAGCATGGCAGCTACTGCTGCTAAACTTTAGCTTTCAGTTTAGCTTTATGGCTAAATCTCCACGTGGCTAAACTGGTCGCTATGGCAACTCAGTGCCTGTAGGCAGAAGAAAATGTGCTTCACGCTTCAGACTTGTTCAGATTGAATCTATAGCACATATAATCTCACTCATTTAGGGCGAGATAAATTTATCTACGGGTTACTTATAACCCATCAAAGCCTCAGGGCTATTATGTGAATATTTGTCTGTTTAGACCGCACATATAACACAAACAATTAAATCGATTGCAAAATCTCCCTTTCTCAAAAACGACTGGCCACTCCTTTGAGCGCGTGCGCGCTTGAATTCACTCGTGAAATCAAAATGGCTGAGAATTATTTAAATAGCTACTTTAATATTCTACAGCCGGAGTCACGTGGCTGGGTTTGAAAGTGGGAACACGCACTAACATCAAACATTACCACGAAGGCCTTAAGAGAGAGCAACAAGGGACACGTCATTGTTCGCCTCTCATGCGCTTTAGAGCGACTTTTATTAATTATTTACTGCAGTTTAATTTCTTCTCGAACTCGAGTTAACAGTTACACTCTTTCATTCAAACCTCACTGTGTTTCACAAACAAGAATGCAATATCACAAATAACCGTTTGTTTCTCTATATTTACTCAATTTTTCCGGATAAAAGTGAGAAATATTTATATTGTCTCTGGTTTGATTTTCAGATTTAATCTTTAATGCCAGCTTTTCCTCCACCATTTATGTAGTAAAAATACCAGTTTAATATAGAGCTATTGTTTCAGCTCCGAATTAGTTATTAAATAGATTAAAGTCAATATTAATATTTAACCTAAGATTTATACTTATTAAGTGCTTGTCCAGCAATCACTAAGGTACATTCTGTTATCTCAATTAAATCTCGCTTCCATTCCGTGGCAGATAACAAACGAGATTAATAATTTCTCAAAGTTCTAGCTAGGTTGCGTTATCTTTAGGGCAAATAAGGATGAAAATACTTAAAATCACATTCCAGAGACAATTATTTATAAATGAAACAAGGTTTATTCGTGAATATTGCTATTCTAACATAAATGGATTAATCAATAACACACAAACATACGAAAGTTTTGAGGTTAAATGTTGAAAGCATACCATTCTTTCCTATTTCATAACTTAACTAACCAGAAAAAAGATCACGAAATATGCCTAGGCTTTCTTTTCTGCATTCAGATCAAAATTTTACCAGTTTCAGTTAGAGTTAGGAATGCTTAGTTCGTTACTTGCTTTTTTTGTTGGTTTAAGCAGGCTTTTGCTTTTGGTTTCGCACGTGGGTTTCATGCGTTGCTCTGGGAAAACTCTGCTGCGTGACGTCACCGGGAAAGCTCTCCTCTGCTCTGCAGTCGTTGAATTTGTTGCTCCGTGATGTTACGCTTTGGCACGGTCTTGGACTTCTTCAGATGGTTGGTTTCAAGGCGAGCGTCCAGCGGACCGGCGCGTTGAGGGCGATTGTGAAAGCAGGAAGCGTTAGTTTCGAGAGGTTCCAGAGAGTCCAGAGATTCAAGAGAGAGGGCGCGCACAGGCACGTTGTTTTAAGCTGTCCGGTTTGGACACGCCCACAGGCGGCTGGTCCAATCAGAGCATCGGTACGGGCGGAGCCCCGCGCAACTCTACTTTTGCAAGGCACTTTCATGTGACGAAAAATTAACTTTACCCATGTATTAAAACTCTTATCAGGTTTACACATTTATAATATCACCACATTCGTTATCTTACTGATTCATACATTTTGCAACCGTTCATGCAAGTCTACACACTGCAACCTACACATTCCAGCTTAAAGCACGATTAGAAATCAGCCCACGTTTTTCCTAAATAATTCACATTCGAAATCATCACATCAAGCCTATGAAGGGCCGAGTACAACATTAATATCTATATGTTTCTTGTGTGGATGTTTGGAAAGTCATGAAACGAACGAATGTCTTTAGAAAGCGTTCCGTCACATTCCTTTGTTCTGTAATAGAAAGAGAAACGCACACTTTGGTGCTGGATGAGGGAGGGTTTTAGAGAGACGCTGATTCCTTTAGTGACCTGTAGCGCCAGTTGAATTCCTGCCGACATCTGTTACATTAGGAACAAACATACAACAGAAGAGTCAATACATCATGGGTGCAATATCCAAAATAACCAAAACAGTGGCAGGAAACTGGAACGCAGGAAAACGGGAGACAGCAGAAACTGCACGAGAAAATACAAAGCAGACGTGAGCAACACAATGAACGGACAAAGACAAAGCAAACATGGTGACAATTTACACTACCAGTCAAATTTTTTAAACAGTAATATTTTTAATGTTTAGTTTTTTAAGAAGTGTCTTCAGCTCACTAATCGGAGTGTCTATTTACACTAAGTGCAAATAGCCCGTCTTGTTGGCAAAGACTATTTGCACTAACCCCGCCCACTAATGTGTGATTGAGTTAGTCAACACAAAAAAGTAACTTCAGGATCAGTTTCAGTGGCGTAGATGGTAAGGCAAGAAGTATGCCCTTTGACGTGATCAACCTGAGTTCAAGCCCACCTTTTGCCTAACTTTTGTTCTCCCTTTTCTAATCTCATATTGCATCAGAAAGGCATTTATTTTCAATAAAATTAAGAAAATAATCAAAAAGTTGAAAATAAGAGTATCGGGTAGGTGTAGGGAGGGCTATATTGTCCCAATAAGGTGGCATCCATTTAATAATTTAAATTAAAACTATAATTTACACTCAATACGTTATTATTGCGTACTGTTTTATAATGTACTACAATACTGAGGTGCATTATTTCCAATAAGTAGTATAAATAGCAGAAAATATTGCTATTTTAGCATAGTTTAAATATAATCTATTGCTATTTGCACTTAGTATAAATATCATATATTTAAAAATACTGCTATTTTCACTTGGTGTAAATAGCATCCAATCGCAAAACAAATATGCTATTTTCACTTAATTGCTATTTACACTGATTGTAACATCTATTGCTATTTGCACTTAGTGTAAATAGCCACTGCCTTACTTGATCCAAATTACAGAAAAAACAGTACAATATATTTATTATAATATATACATTCATGGCCTAAAATGTCAGCACCCTTGGTAAATATAATCAAAGAAGCTATGCTAATTAATCTGCATTGTTAATCCTTTTGATCTTTTTTTTTTTTTTTTTTTATGTAACCTTTCATTTGATAATAATAATTTGTTTTCTCTAATACACATGGGCTACAATTAACGGCACCCTTTTATTCAATACTTTTTGAAACCTCCATTTGCCAGTTTAACAGCTCTAAATGTTCTCCTATAATGCCTGATGAGGTAAGAGAACCCCTGACAAGAGATCAGAGACCATTCCTTCCTCCAGAATCACTCCAGACCCTTTAGATTCCCAGCTCCATGACGGTGCTTCTTCTCTTCAGTTCACCCCACTCATGTTCTACAGGGTTCAGATCAGAGGACTGGAATGGCTATAGCAGAAGCTTGGTTTTGTACTCAGTGACCCATTTTTGTGTTGTTTTTGAGGTTTGTGTTTGGATTATTGTCCGGTTGGAAGATAATTATAAGAACCCATTATAAGATTTCTAACAGAGTCAGTAACTTATTGATTTTTTTATCTGTTGGTATTTGATATAATCCATGATGCCGTGTGTCTAAACAAGATGTCTAGGACATCCAGCAGAAATATAGGCCCACAACATAAAAAATACAGCAGTATATTTCATTGTACACATGGGGAAATTTGTATCCCTGTGTTCACCAAACCCATCTTGAGTGTTTGCTGCTAAAAAATTTCCAGTCGTGTCTGATAACTGAATATGCTGGAGTTTTGTTTGGAATGAGCTAGCATAATTTTTCTTGAAACCCTCCCAAACAACATGTGGTGATGTAGGTGCTGTTTGACATTTTTTTTAAATATTCTGACCCCGAGACTCAACTATTTTCTGCAATTCTCCAGATGTGGTCCTTGCAGAGTCTTTGCCCACTCAAACTTTCCTTCTCACCGTGCATTAGGACGATATAGATAACACGTCCTCTTCCAGGCAGTTTTGTAACATTTTATGTTGATTGGAAATTCTTTATTATTGCCCTGATGGTGGAATTGGGAATTTCCACTGCTCTAGCACTTTTCTTAAAGCCACTTCCCTAATGTGTGCAGCTCAATTATCTTTTGCTGCACATCAGAAATATATTATTTGTTTTTTTCTCATTGTGATGGATGATTAAGGGAATTTGGGCTTTGTTTTCCCTCCTATTTATATTTATGTAAAACAGGAAGCCATGGCTGGATTTATCCATGTTCATAATCATCCTGGAGTGAATTTTGAATATGAATGGGAATATACTTCAGAGATATTTTACTCATGAGAATTTCTAGGGGTGCCAATAATTGTGTCCAATGTGTATTTGAGAAAAATATTTATTTCATAATGATATTTCCCCCCATTTTAAATTCTTATTATCCAATGAAAGGTTAGATTTTTTAAAAATAAAAGATCAAAAGGATTAACAATACAGATACATTTTCACAGCCTTCTTTGATCATATTTACCAAGGGTGCCGATAGTTTTGGCCTTGACTGTAGGCCTACATATTTTTACTATTCTAAATAAATAAATCAAATAGAGGCGCGCACTAATGCAGCAAACACGTCTGCAGTGTGGAAGCATTTAAACCGGTCAGAGAGAGAGACGCAAACATCATTACAAGCCCAAAACACCGACAGCGAGAGACTGCTCAGCGCTGCTTCTCATGTCTCCGATGAGAAGAGGAAGGGGTGGTTGTTGCTGGTTACTGTGATTTAAATCGCAAAATGGATTAGCAAATAAACTTCAGAATGTTATGTTTTCTAAAACACGCACGAATGGCATGTACTCAAACAGCGCTGCACGAGCTCGCGGCGCCAGGGTTCAAAGTCCAAAGCGCGAGCAAATTCTGCGCTGAAACACTTACGCCGGTTTCACACTGCAAGCGTAAGCAGGGCGTAGCAGCGCGTATTTTTTCGGCGCCCATGTTAACGGATGAGAGCGTTCACACAGCACGCGGGGCGGCAGCGTGCAGCAGGAGCAGAGCAGGAGCGGCAGTGCCGCGATCGCGGCCGAGTCTATTTTTGCTGCGCTGCTTACGCCAATTAAAAGTGACAGGACATTATTTATGATCGACACTCAAAAAAAAACATATTTAAAGTGTGTAAATGGGATGTAATGTATTTTAAACAGTTACCATGAAGTTCAACAATTTCTGTAGCAAGTTGTAATATATATTGTGTAGGTTTATAGGCCTATATATTGGCATAGAAGCAGATGTCATGCTGACAACAGGCATCATCAACAAGCACGCGTGACAGCGCCCGTGTAGCCAGGCGGGGTCTTCAGAGTTCACCTGGAAGATGACCTAATAGACACCTCGTCTCATCGTAGAAGTGAAAAACAAAAAGTAATTTATGACCTAAAAATGTAATGTAGGACTTACAAGCCAAAGAAAAGGCATGGGATGCAGTGGATTGATCATTTGATAATACACGAAGTGACAAACTGTCACGACGCAGCGTGGAAGCCCGTGGAGAAATGGAGATCTGGGTCCAAATGCAGGTCAGCAAGTTCTTTTTAATAAATAAAAGGCCAACAGGCAAAAACAAAACGTACTCTGTAGCAGTAAACAGGAACACAGACAAACCTATACGCATACATAATCACATCTGCATCAACAGCATGTGGTAGCAATCTAACCAGGCAGAGGGATGGAAATGAGGTGCATAAATAGTCCACAGTGATTGAGACCAGCTGGGAGGTGATGAGTTGCAAATAGGGAACAGCTGAGGATGTGCTTAGTGAGTGTGTGGAATGAAGGAGAAATGAGTCCAGGAGGAAGAGAGATGGCGACCTCTAGTGGTGAGAGGGAGGAACGCCGGCCCGGACTCATGACATAACCCCCCCTTTAAGGAACGGCTTCCAGACGTTCCCAATCGCCCAACCACGGGAACGGCAGAGCGGGGGCGGAGTAGGGCGAGGGATGGGGGGGGCCAGGCCCATGTAGAGGAAGAGGGCCTTGAGACAGAGGCAGCCACGGGTGCCAGGGTGGGGCAGGCAGAGCAGGAGGGTTGTGAGCGAATGCCGCCGCTTCGGGAGCTCTGTGAGCGGATTCCATGGGCTCCAGGAACGGGCGGGCTCTGGAGCGGATTCCAACAGGCTCTGGAGCGCACTCTGTCGGCTCACGGGGCAGAGCGGGCTCTGGAACAGCCTCTGTCGGCTCACGGGGCGGAGCGGGCTCTGGAACAGACTCTGTCGGCTCACAGGGCGGAGCAAGCTCTGGAGTGGACTCTGTCGGCTCACGGGCGGAGCGGGCTCTGAGCGGAGTTCTGTCGGCTCCCGGAACGGAGGCGGGCTCTGAGCGGACCTGTGTCGGCTCGAACGGAGGCGGAGCTCTGAGCGGACTCGCGCCGCTCCCGGACGGAGCGGGCTCTGGAGCGGACTCTGGGGCGGACTGGCGCCGGCTCCCGGAACGGAGCGGGCTCTGAGCGGACTGCGCCGGCTCCCGGAACGGAGGCGGGATCTGGGCGGACTGCGGCTCCCGGAACGGAGCGCTCTGGGGCGGACTGCGGCTCCTCGGAACGGAGGCGGGCTCTGGAGCGGACTGCGTCGGCTCCCGGAACGGAGCGGGCTCTGGAGCGGACGCCACCATCTCGGGAGCTGTGTGAGGGGGCACCGCCGCCGAGCATGTGTGAGCAGATGCCGCCACTCAGGAGCTAGATGAGGACGCCGCCATTGACCCCACTCTGAACGCTGAACCGGCTCAGATGCAGAGCCAGGTTGAGGTAGTCCTCCAGCAACTCCCTCGGGGTTCCAGTACGGCATCCTGGATTTGAAGGGCTCGGACAGGCCAGAAGAAGACCAGGAGGCAGGTCTTCTCTGTCGCCATCGCCGAGCAACTTCCCAGAAGCGCCCGGCGTACTCCTCGATGCTCCCATCTCCCTGACGGATGTTGGTGAGCCTCCCTGCTGGACCCATGCTATGCTGGTTAGATTCTGTCACGACGCAGCGTGGAAGCCCGTGGAGAAATGGAGATCTGGGTCCAAATGCAGGTCAGCAAGTTCTTTTTAATAAATAAAAGGCCAACAGGCAAAAACAAAACGTACTCTGTAGCAGTAAACAGGAACACAGACAAACCTATACGTACATAATCACATCTGCATCAACAGCATGTGAGTAGCAATCTAACCAGGCAGAGGGATGGAAATGAGGTGCATAAATAGTCCACAGTGATTGAGACCAGCTGGGAGGTGATGAGTTGCAAATAGGGAACAGCTGAGGATGTGCTTAGTGACAGGTGTGTGGAATGAAGGAGAAATGAGTCCAGGAGGAAGAGAGATGGCGACCTCTAGTGGTGAGAGGGAGGAACGCCGGCCCGGACTCATGACACAAACGAATAAATACATATTCAAATACGTCACATAAATACTACACATGTAGCTACACCAAATAAGTCTATGATGTGGGTGACTTGTTTGAAAGTGTGTTTTTCGTGTGTTTGCTAATATCCCTATTAAAACGTTTACACATAGTGTTAATAAAGACATTTACGATGCATGTTGAATATGTTAGCATGGAGATTGCTTGTAAATCTGCTATTTATGAGTATGTTTGTCAGATATTGCTTCATTATTAAATAAACGTTCGTCAGCAGGCATTAAGAAGAGATTTGCTAATAAATGTTAAATGTTGAATAAAGATGCTAAATATGTCAACATTGTAGATGTAATCTCTTGACCAAAACTTAAAAAGCATGTCATTCTCCTATAATTAGTTGTTTTTTTTTTTACAAAGGACTAGTCATTTTGCGTTGGCAGATGGTACGTCATTTTTTATGTTTTTTTTTTAAAGACAAAAAGTACAATTTGTCCAATCAGTACAACTTTTTACAATCTGTAAATAACAATCAATACAAACAAACATAAAGAACAGCAGCTAACAGTATATATGTGCAAAAAGAAACTTCTGGTTACAAGTACAAACCTTTAAAATATTGACCATATTCAATATAAACACTATGTATAAAATAACTATAACATTTCTGCTATGGTCAGTTATTGGTTTTGCTGTTCCGTTGCCTGGGGCACCCAAAATCCACGTCGTATCCTTCTTCGTAATCTTCGTAGTAACAAATACAGCGCCAATTGCCTTTCTTCTATCTACAATACACTGTACATAAACACAGATGCACATGTACAGTGTAAATAAAACAAATACAGTAATATAAACTATTCTAATAAATCAAGACCAATTGTATTTAAAATTAGATTCGAATTTGCCCATTCTGTACAAAGACGCTGTTCAGCCGCTGCAAACGCTACAGGTGTGAAAGGGCAATGGGCGCGCTGCTCCTGCTCTGCATACGCACACCGCTTCTGCGCTGCTTACGCCCTGCTTACGCTTGCAGTGTGAAACCGGCGTTACTCATCATTTACTCATTTTTTTTTTTTTAAAGGCGTGTGACAATGTGATACGTGGTGACAAACATCTTCCCAAATTCGTAATGAAATATATCTGAGAAGTATCTGCATGCTGTTGTCAACAAACAGGAACACTGAGGTCTTCCTGGTTCCTGCATATTTCAGCCAAAAATAAAAGCTCCATCAACATTCAGAAAGTCAGATTGTAATTTTACTCTTGTTCTGTAAAATAAAATAAAAAAGTAAGACAATAATAATGATATAAATAATTACCCTACAACAGCTGTATTAATACATTTAATATAACATTCACCAATAGTGTTCAAATTGGGATCTGTAATATTTTCTAATGTTTTAAAAGAAGTCTTTTCTGCTCAGGAGGCTGTATTTATTTGTACAGAAAAAAAAATACAAGCCTGATTCAAGAAGGGGGGTCTCAAAAATATTATTTTAATAACTTGTTAATTTTAAGTTAAATTGTGCTTTGTTGGTATAATGTCTGATAGGACGTATAAACATGTTCAGTGTTAAGTAATTATTATTATTATTTATATTTTTTTGTAAAGCAGGACAAAAGAGTATAAGCATATTTTGGCTATTTAATTTATGCAGTAGTGAAAAAAATGGCAAAATAGGCCTACATGGGGGAGAAAACATTTGAAAAACCATGTTTGATATTCGGCCTTCGGCCCCAGTGTTTCATTTTGTTCGGCTTCGGCCAAGAATTGTCATTTCGGTGCATCCCTACCAGCAGTGAAATGTGTTCTCTGCATTTGACCCATCCAAGTGCGCACACACACACACACACTTGGAGCAGTGGGCACTGTTCACTCAGGAAAAGCTCCAGCACGGCCACCGCATGTAACTTTTAACAAGATTCACTTGTTTGAAACACACTAAATTATATTAACATTTATTATAGAACCATTATTTCGCCAATAAACATCTAAATAAATACATCTCTATCTAAATGAATTATTTATTATCTCCGCAAGCGATCGCAGTTTGAGTATAGTTCTGTGTAAATGGATAAACCGCGCTGTCAGCAGTTTTCATAATTTAGAATGACAAAAATATTTGAATAATTCTGATAAAATGTGCCAGTTAAGAAATGCAAAAAAATACGATGTTTTGTTTGTTATAGCTTATTTCAATATTACAGAGAATATTATTCTAAACTCTTTAGTCTATTAAACAGCTTATAAACCTACTAAAACTATAGTTTAAAATGAAGTTGATATGACTTCTGTCCTTTATTTTCTCCATTTGAATATATTAGACATTATTTTGCTTATTGTTAATATCAGTGTTGCTGATGACGCTTTTTATAAATAAAATGTTGTTATTGTTGTAATTTGAATATAAAATTTTACATGAAAATGTTAATTTTCAACAGTTTTTTGTTGTTGCTAAGATGACTGAAAGGAGGAAAAACCAAAGTGAAGAATGGACTTACTTCACTCTGTTATTTATTTACTTTATAACAGTAAATAAATATCGGTTCTGCATATCGGTTATCGGGTACATAAACGTACAAATAATCGGTATCGTATCGGTTATAAAAACTCAATATCGGTCGATCACTAATTATAAACATGTTTGTAACTACTATGTATTTGCAAACATAGTAAGCTATTTCACAGTAAAGATTGGTCTAAACTTTCTTAGACATTACTTTTATATAATAGTTTATAGGACATATAACCATCATCACGTCATGCAACACGTTGAAATCGATTTCACACATTTTAGTCTGGAGTTATAGTTTGGGAAAAGTTCAACTAAATGCGTTCAAGTTCACGTCAAAACAAGACATTATCTAATGCCTTTACATTACATACTTGGTATAAAAGATATCCTCCGCTCTGTTTGGGAGTTAAACAAAGCTTATTCCTCTCAACGGTCTTCTGGGCTAAATACAAGGCTTTTTCCTCTCAGCACATTTCTGAGGTAAATACAAGGCTTATTCCTCACAGCGTGTTCTTCCAAAAATGAAAAGTATCTGAGATGAATGTGTTGCTGCTTTGTTTACAGTGATGTGGGCGTTTACAGACAATGCGTCTCATGTGGATATTTGTAATATCAATAGTGCGAGCAGCGCATGGGCATGACCTAATTAGAGTTAATGAGACCAGAAGGAAAAACTGGACCTGTCATTGGTTTCATACAGATTATTTTATCACAGAACGTTTGTTTTCGGTAAGACTTACTTAATTTAGGAGAAGACATGTCAAGCTTTCTATAGATATATTTCCCATGCCTCTGTGTGAAGTATTTGCTGAGTTAAAGTTCATTTTAGTGATGCGTTTTAAAAAGCAGTTCGCGGAGAGAGTGAAGACTGAGAACACACTAGGGGTGTAACGATTCGTCGATATAATGTATGACGATACAATGCATCGATGCCACGCATAAAATATTGATATTTGTAAAAAGGCACCTTTATTTTGGCACTGTCCACATTCACAAAATGTCCGTCTATGCATTACCACGAACGCGTGCATTCTCATTCAATCTCACGTGTCAGGACTCGATATAAGGACTGCCCGAAGGCACAAGGCGAGCATATAAAACGCTCGGGATTGTTGGAGTAACAGTCGCGTGCTGTATGAGACGTTTTCCGCGCACCGAAGCGCGTGCACACAGACAGCCCCATCAACTCAGCGCGAATACTGAGCTCTCCTCCACTTTTGTGTGCATGGATGAATAAATACAGACAAAACTACATCAAAATGCATGTTTTGGCTAATATCCTTATAAACAGTAGGTTAAGAAAAGCATAAGCTTAATGTAAAGAGTGGAGAAAAAAGGCATGTGTATCAGTATATTAAATCTGTGCTTTCATTCTTAAAGTGAAAGAAAACTAAAAATAAATCTAATGCTGTCAAAGAAAAATACAAGTGTTCACTGCTCCTGACTAAATAACCTTTGTAACATCAAAAAGTATTCATTTACAGGCTATTTAATCTATAAAGTGAAGACTATGCAGTTATTTTACTTTTGATTATTACATTTCTTTAGCATACCTGAAAATGTATTTTAGACTGACCTGAAAAGCACTGTTTATTGAACTTGTGTTGCATTTATTTTCTGCTATTGCTTGTAATTTGGAATCGAATCGTGACAAACCATCCGATTTACACCCCTAGAACACACCCTGTTTGTTTTCTTTATTCTTCAAAAGCACAAAGTTATTTGTGTGACGAGTTCGTTTCGCAACGTACTGGTTCGTAAATGAACCATTTTGCTGCTCACAAAATAGACAAAAAACTGACGTCACAGAATTGTAAGTGGAACTTGGTGAATAAAAGAGGAAACAAGAAGAGCAATTGGAGGTTATGTAAAGAGGTGTGGTTCAAAGAGTGAATTGTACATGGCGGAGTAGTTGAGTGTTGCTTACCGCCACTGCCACGGAGTGAGTCACGTTGTGAACAGTGTTGCCAGATTGGGGGGGGGTTCTGAATTTAATTGTGCAGGTAAATATTGGCTTGGACAGGTGGACAAAATTTGGGCTGGTTTGGGGTCAGTTTGGCGGTTTTCAAATATATAAATTATATAGGCTAATTGGTTAACATACAAGTCCAAGTGTGCATATAATGTGTAACATAATCTAGGAAGCTATTATTTCAGCTCCGAGGAACTATTAGCTTACAGATAAAATATTGTTTGATTAAAGTAATATTAATCTGTAACTTATGATTTATACAGTATTAACGATTCGTCCAGCGATCACTAACATCAGTATATCTTTATCAATTTAGTTTATTTTGCTCTCGTGGCCAACGATAAACAGAATAAAGGGTTTTCTAACATTTGCGTGAGGTAACACGACCCTTTTGGCAATAAGGTTGAAATACTTGAAAATCACATCTCAAGAGACAATTCTTTATAAATGAAACAAGGTTTATTTCTAACTGCTATTCTACGGTACATGATCTAAACTACTAAAACACAAACATACACACACATACATACGGGAGTTTTGAGAGTAACCTCAGAAGGAGGTTAAAATAGCCCTCTTGGCTATTTTATAACTAAAACCAAAAAGGGAAGATCACCAAAGAGACACTGGCCTTTTCTGCATTCAGATCGATTACCAGTTCAGTTAGGATAGAAACTTAGTTTGAAATACTTGCGTTCACTTAAGTTTCCGCAGGCGAATCTTTTGTCTCGTTCCACGTGGTGTTCACATGTTTCCACGGAAGTGTCCGATCCTTTGTTTCGGATGCCACGTGTTCTCTTCGGTGGCTTTGTTGCTTTCCACGTGTTTCCTGGAAATCTCCGCTGCACACGTCACTGGGGAAGCCCTCTTTCCGATCGGCGGTTTTGGTTTCTCTGTTGGAACACGGAAATGCTGAGCTGTTCGTTTAAAGTTGTTAAGGCTTTGAATAATTATTTTCGATGGTCACTTCGGCCTGCGATGTTAAGGCGGTGACCAGCTCGACCAGATGAAGCCGAAGCTTCCGAGCACGTTGAAGAGCGATGATGAAAGAGAGAGATTTTCGAACTGGTGTCCAGTTTTAAAGAGACGGATTTCAGCACGCCCCCTGCGGCTGAACCAATCAAATTGCTCTTGTGGGGCGGAGCCTTGCCCTGCACGACTTCTTGTCTTTTGCTCACGTCATCTGATATTTAATTTATCACGTGAAAGATATACTTACAGACCTTTTATCGTGCTGTAATCATACATTATGATGCTAAAGTTTAACGGTCATCTACACCACTTATTTACTGATGATGACAGAAACCAACTTTCTGTCCCTATGATAATATTCCATCACACTTTTTTAAGCAAATTGTTGATACCATAGGGCCTGATCTCCTGTTTTTTATTAACATGTGTTTGAGTACTGGGACGATCCCTGACTGCCTAAAACATGCTTCAGTCACTCCTCTTTTGAAGAAACAAAATCTTGACGTGTCTGATTTAGGCAATTTCAGACCTATTTCTAATCTCCCTTTCAATTCAAAAATTTTAGAAAGGGTTGTATTTACTCACCTACATTCTTTTCTGGAATTTAATTCACTATATGAGACGTTTCAGTCGGGATTTAGAAAACTTCATAGTACTGAATCTGCTCTATTGAAAGTCACTAATGACATTATGCTTGCTACAGATAATGGAAGTGCTGTTGCTCTGGTCCTTTTAGATCTCAGCTCAGCTTTTGATATGGTTGATCATACAATTCTTATTTCCCGACTGGAAAATCTTGTAGACATACAGGACACTGTTCTAAAGTGGTTTCAGTCCTTTTTAAATAATAAAGTTTTCTATACACATTGGAAAACACACTTCCTCAGCAGCACATCTCTCCTGTGATGTTCCGCAGGGATCTATTCTTTCACCAACATTGTTCTCTTTATACCTGCTGCCATTGGGCTCCATCTTTTTAAAATATGGCGTCTCTTTTCATTTATACGCTGATGACACCCAATTGTACCTGCCCTTTAAACAATGATTCAAGCTCCATAGATGTCCTGCTGGCCTGTTTAAAGGAAGCAAAATTATGGCTTACACAAACTTTTCTGGCATTAAATGAGAATAAAACCGAAATAGTACTGTTTGGTCCAAATAAAGTAAGTTCTACGACTTAGGTGATCTTGACCTTGGTGACTTGAGTTCTTATGTCTCCCCAGGTGCGAAAAATCTTGGTGTGTTATTTGATTCAGGTCTCAAGTTCGATAAACAGATTAATTCTGTTGTTAAGTCGTGTTTTTATCATTTACGAAGTCTTACAAAAGTTAAACCTTTTCTTTCTCTAAAGAACTTTGAAATAGTTATACATAGTTTTATTACTTCACGTCTTGACTATTGTAATTCACTCTACTATGGAGCTAACCAATCTTCGATTGGATGCCTTCAAATGGTACAAAATGCTGCAGCCAGGCTGCTGACTGGTAGTCACAAATTCGATCACATATCTCCCATTTTAACTTCACTGCACTGGCTACCAGTCAAACAGAGAATCGAATTAAAAAAATTAGTTTTTAAAGCATTACATGGCCTTGCTCCAGCTTATTTATCTGATCTCTTACGTTGTCATAATCCGTCCAGGGCACTTAGATCCGGCAACCTTGGAGTGCTTGCTGTTCGTCGATCAAGGTTAAAACATCGTGGAGTCCGTGCTTTTGCGATAGCAGGCCCTAAACTATGGAATAGTCTCCCGGGATCAATCCGAATGGTGTCATCACTCTCTTTTAAATTTAAACTTAAAGCACACCTTCTTAGTCTGGGTTCCTAATGTATTATTCTAATCGTATGTATGCTATCCTATAGATAGATTGTTATAGATTCTGTTTTATATTTGAGCTTCCTGATCTGTACAGCACTTTGTTCAACCTTGGGTTGTTTTTAAATGTGCTTTATAAATAAACAATCAATCAATCATGATAGCTTTTTTTAGAGTCTAAACACTGCATTTGGCACACAAAGTATATATACTGCACAGTTAAGGCACAGATTTAAAATCATTCCACATTTCCTAAATAACTCACATTCACACCAAGCATACGAAAGGCTGAGTACAACATTAATATTTATATATATTGTTTCTTTGAATACAAGATTCCAATAGCCACAAGTTTAAATGACTGTCTTTGTGCAACCAAGCAACACGTATGGGGGTGGGTCTCCTTTGTCTTCCGACGAAAAAGCGCGCGCTCTATGCTGGATGAGGAGGGCGAGGAGCTTGCATCCAGACAGAGAGGTGCCGCCACGTCCCTGTAGTTGTTTGAGCATTTATGACTTGGTACATGAAAGTAACCAAACTCCCTAAACATGTGCTTTTCCTCAATCATCTTTCTCTACAGATGCATCCAATGAGTCATCACGACGTTACTAAACACACACACACTGCCACATTCTGACATTTAAACACTTTAAATTCTGACTATTGACATTGGAAATGATGCATGTGTTTTACGAGGGTATCGGTTAATTTCTTGATTGCTGTTTTGACATGGTCTGCTTGAATAATTTCATATTTAGTCATCATTATATTTGGTAACATCTTTAATGTATTTGCCCCGATTTGATCCATGGGAAATGTATCTAACCTTGATTTAAATTCTATCACATTATTTTGACAGTTAAAATTTTGGGCGGTTTTTGGATGGGTTTATGTTTGCTTTTGGGCTGGAAATCGTCCATCTTATCTGGCAACACTGGTTGTGAATCCGATGCACGAGAGGAATAATAACGCCAAACAAAGGAATGCTTGCGCACTATCGAATTGACCTTGTGCACGGTGAATTCCTGGTTAAAAAGCCAGCTCAGTCAAGTGTACTGTGCCGTAAGATGAGCGCCCTTTGCTCTGTATTTCTACATAATCCATTCACAATTAGGAGAAAAGTTTTGTTCGTCTAAGATGACCAAATATCCACGTATACTGTTTCAGGAATGACAAAATGCAAATGTTCAATCTACGTGAG
>CM050423.1:35553120-35709727 GCA_027564155.1 Gymnocypris eckloni scoliostomus
TGTTGCCAGTGACATCACACCACCTCTCGCTGCCTTTGCTCTGAAAAGATTGATCTCAAAAACATGACAATTTGTTAGAATTAAGTTTAAACAAGACAATGGGAGGAGCAAATAACAGCCTAAATTGTTAACTAAAGTTAACAAAACAGCCATTATAAATGCTTCTCAGCCCTTTTGTTCACCGGGGCTTTGGCGTATTTTAAACTTCATCAGCATCTCTAACGTTAGATGATACTGACAAAGCAGATAATAAATAACAATTAACAAATGTATTTAATGTATTGTAATATCGGGAATCTGTGTTTGCTTTACCTTGCTTCAGATTTGTGGCGCGAGTGACGGTTAGAGATGATAGACCGTCTCTCCAGTTTAAAAATACAATTTGCTGGACTCGTTTTTGTCCGACAGTGAGAAAAGACAAAATATATATATATATATATGTATTATTATTTTATCACTGACAAACTATTATGTATAACACTGCATATTTAACATTTGCGTTGATAACTTTTATGTAAGTTAATGGCGCGTCAGCGCCATGCTTCTTTATAAGCTAATGTTACACGCATTTGGATAGCTGAGCTGGTTAATCCTCAGATAAATTTGACAATAAAACACAAAACATTCGTAAATGTTTTTATAGGAATAAAGAAGTTCAAAATGCTTACCTGTTATATTTGGTGATCGCGTTGCGAGCTGTCCTACTGCGATCCTTTCTGTGAGCGAGCAGCGGGGGATGTGCGGAGTGGACGTGACTGACTGAAATGCGTGAGGTTTTTGAAAAATACCCGGATAATATTTTGCCTCGAGTAAAAGTAATTACTTTTAAAATGATTAATGTATGCTTAATATGAAATAGATTTATGTATTTATTATCACTTGGTTATGAAAGGTAATATATTACAGTTTAATTAGGCTATTTAATTAGTTATAGAAATATAAAGCATAATAACCTAAAACCCTATGTTATACAAACGTGACTTCTCGAAAAAGAAACAATATTTGCAATCATGTAATGTATATCTAAAATCCCAGCTAAGTTTATAATGGAACTTATAGGCCATGCTGACCAAGAATTAGATGGAAATTTACCAGTAGCCTTTTTTTATTCAATAAACACACACTCTATTTAAATTAGGATTTTGTGATCTGTGATTTGCTGCATAATTTGCCTTGTTCCTCAAGCCTGTTAAAAGTACAGTTATGTACCCTTTGCTGTCAGACCTGATTTTCTACCTTTAAAAAAAAAAAAAAGGTCCTCAGTTGTCATCTTAAGGACCATATTCTGTACCTCACAGGGTACTTTTGTGGCAAATGTACCTTTAGGTACAGAAACAATACCCCTATTTTTCTGTGTGTATATTACTAGTAAACTATGACGTGTTGCTTCTCTCAGTGAAAAAAAATGAATAGCACAGAACCGTCGGGAACTGGCATAATGCTACAGCTGGTTGAAGGTTTGCTTACTTGCAGTTAACTTTAAGGACTGTAGTCGAAAACTCAGCAGCTTGTTTGCTTGCTAACATATTAGCCCCAATGTTATAAGTTCGGTTTTATTTGTCCTGTATCCGGGTCGGAGAATTTCACTCTGTGCATGGGGTCGAGAAGGCGACAGCTCTCACAAACACTGCAGGGCTACGGGCTACATTACTCCGCCCCGCTCACAGACAGCACCGTGCTCGGAGACAGAGCTGTCCTGGAGCAGCCCAGAACGGTGTATGATTGTGTTTGTTAGGAAAGATGGTTTGATGCAGACAATAGCCGGGTTTCCATCCAACTTATTAATTTGCATTAATGAAAATTCAGCTAAAAAATATGTGCATCTGCGCGTGTTTCCATCAACTGTGTAATGCGAATTAAAATGTACATCAGCCTTATAAAGTGATGTGTTCCAACCAACGACATATATATATATATATATATATATATATATATATATATATATATATATATATATATATATATATATATACACATACATACATACATACACACGTTGCACGGTTATTATCCTCATTAAACCTGTCTAACTTTAAGCCTCAAGCATGTCAGAAATCACTAAGGGGTTAGCACTGTCCTTGCAAACAAGGCTGTGCAATATGACCAAGATTTTTTTGTGTGTGTGTGATTACTGGATTATAGTAATTTAGCTTGTAACTTGTAAGCAATCTGTTAACAACAAAAACAACACAGTGAATGGTTTTGGTTAGGGGTGCAACGGATCGTAGATGATCTGTGATCCGTACGGACCAGTCCCCACGGATCGACACGCATGTGATTCGCGGATTAACTGATAAATTTAACCACCATAGAGTGAAGTGTATCATATGCAGTGTTTCGGGACTCGATTATAATATTATAATAACCGGACCTATGTGCCGTGAGCGCTAGCGTAGATTCCAGAGCGACACGATTGGTCGAAACGCACCTCATTCGGCAAATGTAAAAGCTGTAGACTCTCGGCCAATCGGAAGGAAGAATCATCTACAGTCTACACCGGCCATTGTCCAGCTCTTCGGGCTCATGTCTTCTGCGCTCTTCCGTTGCCGCACACACCGAACAATGCGCATGCAGAGAGAGAGAGTGAGAGGAGCGATTCAGATACCGCGTTTCAGACAATGCCTTAATGGACGGATACATACACAAAGTTGTAAAAATACCCGTTTTGGCAAGTATTCTGGTAAACACAGCCGGTTATGTCTTAAGTTAACGTATTCAGCTGAGAAAGAACATGCAGAAAAGTTGTTTCCTGCATGACAACCTGCCGTTCTTCAACTGGGAGGACTGAGAACTTTCAGTGAGGAAGACTCGGGGACTGCAATTGAGTTAAAATTAAAGCACATTCCTTTATATTGTTCTGTAATGTTTACATAATTTCCTTCACTCAAAAATGAGGGGTTTGCTGCTATTTTATTTGCACTGAAATAGATTTTTGTTGCTGCCAAGTCAAGTGCATTCACAGTTGGTTGCTTGATGACTTTTTATATAAAAATGCAAAAAGTTGCACAAAGCATGCATTAGAATGCACTTTAGATGTTCTGTGTCATTTTTACCAAACACAAATGTTGCTGGTTGCTAGTGTGTTTGCAGCACTACTATTATTAATTTTTTATATTTTTCGGTTTAATTTATTTATTTATAAAGTTGTATTTATTTTATTTAAATGTATATTTAAGTTTACATTTATGTTCCAACAAACTTGAAAAATTCTGCTTGATAAATGCTCTAAAACTTTTATGTAAATGATTGAACGTTTTTTTATTTGTATTACCTGTTTTATATATTTCATACTTGGTCAGTATATTTATTTGGATAAATATTTAATTTGAATACCGTGCAGTGCACAAAATTAAGATTCGAGAGATGGATCAGTGTTCAATAAATGATGTTGAATTTTAGAAATGTTGTGCATCCACTTATTATTAGTGTGACATTTTAGCATGCCAATGACGGGGGAAAACTTCAAGATAGCGGCCCTAAAAATCGGCAGCACATATCGGCCATCGGCTGACCCTGACCTCTAAACATCGGCATCGGCTATAGAAAAACCCATATCGGTCGATCTCTAATTCAAAGTGTCAAAACATGTGGAGTGACAGCCGTAACTGTTGTTTTGGAAACATCTTTGAAATTACCCAATTTATTCAGATTAATTTTCTGTACTATTTGGCATGATTTCCAAAGTGTTTCGTAGTCCTGTATAAAATTGCAAAGCATTTGTTTATATTTCCATCATAATATTCAAACAAACTTTGTCCGATAATTGTATGAAATATCATGTAGTGCGACCATCAAGAAACTACCATTTTGTTACTCTTATGTTAAAATCCTTTCAAAGATAGGACATTGCATCATATAACAAT
The DNA here is from genome assembly GCA_027564155.1 of Gymnocypris eckloni scoliostomus. Classification (NCBI taxonomy): domain Eukaryota; kingdom Metazoa; phylum Chordata; class Actinopteri; order Cypriniformes; family Cyprinidae; genus Gymnocypris; species Gymnocypris eckloni. The sequence goes on from CM050423.1 coordinate 35,556,984, forward strand.
TTGCCAAGCACCTATAGAAGCATCAAGCAGGTTTGTAACTTTCAAATTTGGAAAAAAATAACCTTAATCGTTGGTATGTAGTTACCACATTTGGATATCATGTGACCTCAAAAAAAACAATGAATATTAATTATTTCTACAAGTGTCAGGGTTCTGTCACTTCGGTCTAGTGTTATTCATGGTTTTGTGACGGAGCCCTGATACTCCCGTCATGTCCGGGTTTTCATGTGAGCGCGCGGCTTCGTTTGTGCTTGAGCCGTGCGCTCTCTCGTCTGCGTGCCTTGTTACATTTACATTTAGTCATTTAGCAGACGCTTTTATCCAAAGCGACTTAGAATTGGGAGTACATAAAGCGATTAATCTAGATGAGGCAAACATACAGAGGAAGTGCCAATAACATCAAGTCTCAGGCATTGTTCAAATAAGTACATGCTAGCAAGGGAAGGAGAGAAAGATAAATAGAAAGATGAAGATTTTGAAAAAGTGAAAGTTTTTTTTTTTTTTAGTAGTCAAGTAGAGTTGAAAGAGATGAGTTTTCAGTTGTTGCTTGAAAATTGACAGGGATCCAGCATTCCGGATGGGGGTGGGAAGACATCTCTTTCACCGGCCAGGAACGGTGAAAGAGAATGTTCTGGAGAGTGATTTTGAGCCTCTCTGTGATGGTACCACGAGGCGTCGCTCACTAGCAGATCTCAGACTTCTGGAGGGGATGTAAATTTGTAATAGTGAGTGGAAGTAGGTGGGTGCTGAGCCTGTGGTTCTATATGCAAGCATCAGTGTCTTGAACTGGATGCGAGCTGCAACTGGTAGCCAGTGCAAGGAGACAAAGAGAGGTGTAACATGGGCTCTTTTGGGCTCATTGAAGACCAGTCGTGCCGCTGCATTCTGAATCATTTGTAGAGGTTTGATTGTGTTTGATGGAAGTCCAGCTAGAAGATTATTGCAGTAGTCCAGTCTAGAAATGACAAGGGCCTGGACAAGAAGTTGTGCAGCATGCTCTGTCAGAAAGGGCCTGATCTTTCTGATGTTGTGTAGTGCAAACCTGCAAGATCGAGCAGTCTTTGCAATGTGCTCTTTGAAGGTCAGCTGGTCATCGAAGATTACACCAAGATTTCTGACCGAAGCTGATGGGGTAATTGTTGATGAACCTAACTGAATCGTGAAATCATGCTGTAGAGTTGGAGTTGCCGGGAAGACAAGAAGCTCAGTCTTTGCCAGGTTGAGCTGTAGATGGTGTTCAACCCTGGGAAGAGCACTGCAGTGAGACGCTCTTGCTGCCTCCCCCATTCTACAGACATCTGCTGATTACAAACTACTACACACACACACACACATACACACATATATAAAGATATGCACTCACCTCCCCTCCCCCGATCCCTCGCCTCCGTAGCTTTGAACCGCCAGCCTGACAAGCGGGTCTGTGACCAGTGCCGGAATAGTGGCTGCGGGACCGGATGACTGCTTGCCGGAACTGGATTTCTTCCCCTGTTGCAAAGTCGTGTGTTTATGGTGTATGTGCTTTTGTGCTGAGGTGTTTTTCTTGTTCTCACACTGTACTCCCCAAGGAGCATAGTCTGGGGGTTATTTTTTTTATCCTCCCCTTCCTCATGTTATGCTGTATTTTTCTTCAATTCCCTGTCTTCCTGTTCTGTCTACCCCCTTGTCATATATGTATGTTGTGTATGTATGGACAGGTTGATGGCTAATTTCACTGGTACTTGTGACTAGTGACAATAAAGGGCTACTACTACTAATTCTGTGCACTGTTCCCTCTTAGCTGCGTGCGCGGCTGCGCACTTTTTCCCCCGCGGCCACGCAGAGAAATAATGCAGAGAAATAATAAGCCGTCTCCAAAGGCGTTTCAGAGAATTTGGCAGTACATCCAACCGGCCTCACAATCACAGACCACGTGTAACCACACCAGCCCAGGACCTCCACATCCAGCATTTTCACCTCCATGATCGTCTGAGCCCAGCCACCCGGACAGCTGCTGCAACAATCGGTTTTCATAACCAAAGAATTTCTGCACAAACTGTCAGAAACCATCTCGGTGAAGCTCATCTGCATGCTTGTTGTACTCATCGGGGTCTCGACCTGACTGCAGTTTGTTGTCGTAACTTACTTGAGTGGGCAAATGCTCACATTCGATGGCGTCTGCCACTTTGGAGAGGTGTTCTCTTCACAGATGAATCCCGGTTTTCACTGTACAGGGCAGATGGCAGACAGCATGGATGGCGTCGTGTGGGTGAGCAGTTTGCTGATGTCAACATTGTGGATCGAGTGGCCCGTGGTGGTGGTGGGGTAATGGTATGGGCAGGCGTATGTTATGGACATCGAACACAGGTGCATTTTATTAATGGCATTTTGAATGCACAGAGATACCGTGACGAGATCCTGAGGCCCATTGTTTTGCCATTCATCCACGACTATCACCTCATGTTGCAGCATGATAATGCACGGCCCCATGTTGCAAGGATCTGTACACAATTCCTGGAAGTTGAAAACATCCCAGTTCTTGCATGACCAGCATACTCACCGAACATGTCACCCATTGAGCATGTTTGGGATGCTCTGGATCGGCGTATACGACAGCGTGTTCCTGTTCCTGCCAATATCCAGCAACTGCCATTGAAGAGGAGTGGACCAACATTCTACAGGCCACAATCAACAACTTTATGCGAAGGAGATGTGTTGCACTGCGTGAGGCACATAGTGGTCACACCAGATACTGACTAGTTTTCAGTCCCCCCCCCCGGACACCACCAATACAGCAAAACTCCACATTTTAGAGTGGACTTTCATTGTTGCCAGTTTCAAGATACACCTGTGCAATAATCATGCTGTCTAATCAGCATCTTGATATGCTACACCTGTGAGGTGGATGGATTATCTCGGTAAAGAAGTGCTCACTAACACAGATTTAGACTGATTTGTGAACAATATTTGAAATGGGCCCTTTGTGTACATAGAAAGTCTAAGATCTTTGAATTCAGCTCATGAAAAAATGGGGGCAAAAACAAGTGTTGCGTTTAAAATTTTGGTCAGTGTATATTTGACCCTCTAACTCTACCACTCTATATTCTGTTTCTATTTTATATACTTTTTATTTATTAAAAATATACCCTCTAACACTAGCATTCTGCATTATTTATTCAATCTACTTGTTTTCTTTTTTTATATATAGAAAATGACCCTGCAACACAAGCTATTCTTTTTCTATTTTGTCTACTTTATTTGTATTTATTAAAAGCAAAAAACAAAAACAAACAAAAAAGCTTGCCACATGTACTGCATTAGACTAAGACTTGTCAAAGCACTTACATATTGCTCTTTTGCTGGTTTGGTTGCTTTTATTTTCCTCATTTGTAAGTCACTTTGGATATAAGCATCTTCTAAATTACTAAAAGTAAATGTAAATGAATGTTTCCTAATCTAAAGGGTTGCCCAAATATTTAATCTCAAATTATTTCTTTCTCTTCTGGGTCATAAAGGAATCTGAATCCAGAGACAGAGTTGAAGAGGTATTTTGGAGTGCGGGCTGTGCTGGGAGACCAGAGGTAATTTCATAATATTATTTTAAGTTTTACTGTTTTTACATTCAGGTTACTTTTCCCTAAATACATTTTATCCAAACGTTGGCGAGTTGTATAATTTGTATACAGCATGTGGCTTAAACTAAATCCATTTGTACTTGGCCGAGTTGTGTCTTTGTGTCTCGAATCATGACCTGAAGTGGTTTGAGATATCAGATTGCAGTACGTCTTTGAATGAGTTTTGGAAGATAATTGTAAATGTTTACTAATTAACTTATTCAGGGCTCGCAAAATTTATAAATCCCTGGTAGCCCTATGGGCAGGTACTCTTCAGATTTTGGTAGCCTGAAAATGAACCCTTTTCGAATCTATCGTGATGCCGGCGTCCTCAGCTAGTGGTGATGGGGTAAAGTCGTCAGACACAAAAACTCAAAAAACTAAAAGCTGAACATGTCATATATCCGTGGAAAGCTGAGATTCTTGTCATTTGAACGATGTAAACAATTTTAAAATACAATAAACACAGTAGGTACAATCAGTGTCTTTGTCAGACAACCAACAACTAAATAAACAACAACAAAACTGAAGGACTCACCTATAAAGCCTTTTTTTAGTCCACTGATCCATACAAGTTCGACAAAAATGGTGTTGTTTCACTGTAAAGGGTCCAGGCTATCCAATTCCGTGCAATATTTAGTCCATAACACATGCATTTGTTGATAAACATCCACGGGGTTTAGTAGCATTATTTCAAATTAGCCGACGGAGCTATCCATTCTTCTGCATTTTCTGTAATGTAACTTGTCTCCATATGTAAACAAATCTAAGTTCCATATATCAAAATGGCCGCTGAACTCTGCCCTTTTGACTAACACATTATTTGAGCCAACAAGTGCATTTTAGAGAGCTCTACAGAGAGAGATAGCCAACGAGTGTCCTGCATTGGAGATTTGGCAACCTCTCTATGACGGACTTTATATCGACCCAATTGCATTAGAGTCTGCAAATGACTGTCGTATCTGATAGCCAATGAGCTTCTGAACAGATGGGTGTGACGCATTAGGGGGTCGGCTCGAGCTAGCATGCTCTAAAGTGTGTGCGCTCAGATTGCAGTGACCAGCGCGTGCCCGGGTGCGTCATCATGCGCTTCCATGAGAGTTTACAGGTAAATGATCATTATAGGCGAATAAAGAGAACGAGAACATTGTTGAACACTAAGAAGTTGTTGAACAATGTGCGCGTGACAGAGATGACATTTTTGATGAAGAGTGAAGTTTCATCCATTGAAGCAGGATGTGTGAATCCATGGGATGTGTGGATGGATGTTCCAGGCGACTGATACTTTCAAAAGTAAGTATGTTATTACATTATATAATAATATTTATATATATTATACATATAAATATGTATCTTATACATATTTCACAGTATATCTTGAGGTATTTGTTTGTTTTGAGATCGTTACGCTTCCGTGTGAGTTTCTTTGTTCGCTGCACCCTGTTATGTTGTTTGTTTATGAGGACACAAATATGTATAATGACATGGGTATGACAAGTATTACGAGGAAAATATGATTTATGAGGACATTTTCAGTGTCCCCTTAATTCAAAACGCTTAGAAATCATACAGAGTGAGTTTTCTGTGGGGAAAGTAAAAATAACACATACAGTTTGTACAGTATAAAAACCATTACCCTTATGGAGAGTCCCTGTAAACCATAAAAAAACGTGTGTGTGTGTGTGTTTTATACATGTTTGTGTGTTGTTGTATTCCTGCTAACCTGTAACTTTTTTATATCACAGACAATCATCTGACATTGAATCGAATGAAGTCTGGGAGCAAGTCAGCAAAAAGCCATATACTGACGGTCATGATGACAGCAAAAAATTGTCAAAAACACTACAAGCAGAATCAGAAGAGCTTTATTACAAGTATGTTTATACACAAGGAATTTGTCCTGATGACAGGAGCTTCCAGTGCAGAAGAAAGTGCAGACATGCATGATAGTGCAGACATACATAGGATTAACACAAAAGGAATGGAATATAACACCACTATAGGAAAAAAAAGAATATACTAGGTATAGAAATATAGGATCTTTTTTATTAGACTATAAATTATAAATAGATATGTAATTTTAAGTGTACACATTTTGGATTCCATGTATAAATGTCACTATAATGTGTTTATGCTTCAGTTACTATGTGTCAGCAATTATTGACAGTGAATCTGGATGAGAAATTGAATAGCTCAAGTGTAACTTTTCATTCGATCCTAAAATTATGACTGTACATTAAAGCATTCAAGAATTACAGCATTGTATGTGTCGTTGCTTACAAAGGGTCACTTGGAGTCTCCAAGTGTCTTTTTTTGGGAAGCGCCTAGACATAAACTTGAGTAAAATACACATTTTCTAATATATTGTTTATCAAATGGTAAATTTGGCTTGGTAAGGCTTCATTCTGTGATCCCAATGTATTTTCCAGCTCATACCTCCCAGCTATAGTCATCTGCAGGCTTCTATTTACAAAAAAAATGTAGACAGATTTTTATTTTTTTTCAGTGTGTTCAAAGTGCTATTACTCAATATCAGTAAGACTTACAGTGATTCTGACTATTGAGAAACCAACCACAGAGTGTCACCTTTCAAAGGAGACCAACACCATGCATATCATCCAAATGGTCCAAGAACAGCATGCAATTTACTTTGGGTATGCCTTTTTTAGGTGGTTTAGGCCAATTTTACAGGAATCGTACAGGGTTAATTTAACTAGCCCAAATAAAAAATACTATAAATATCAATCAAAAACATTTTCAATACACAAATGTGACCCTGTGGAAACCCAGCTAAAGTCATTTTTTTTTGTGATTCACTGTTTTTTTTCTTTACATATAATCATCCAACATAATGTTAAGAAAATTCTGTGAAAATATTACATTGATATCTTTAATATTGACTGAGTTAGGCCATGTCAAACATTTGCCTAATTTCGGACTCAAATCATGTGTTTGAGAAATTCTAATATAAAGAAAAGCTTACTTAAAACTGCAACAATTTGAACCATAATTATCCTGACTATGTGCCATATACCACATTAAAGCTGAGATTCTCTCATTTTCAGTTATATGTTTTTGTTTTGTAAAACAGGTTCATTTATTATGATGTGCATGTCCAAAAAGCACAAAAACATTTAAACAAATGGGGGAACCACAAGGGCTTGAATTGAGTGTAGCAACAATTACAAGTCAATTCACTGAAATGATTTGTATAAGGTTATTAGTAAAATGAAATAAAAGTAGAAAATGTCATTAATACATAAATTAAATGTATTAAGGGGGAGCTCTAAGTGATTAAGATAATGACTAGACCTTTAAAATATTTTTCATGCTTTGTGTGTGTATATATATATATATATATATATTTTGACGAGATGCAGATGCATAGAAAGTGAACAGTTAAAGATACAATATATATAGAAAATATATGCACGCATATAAAGAATTGCGATTGGGTCAGGCCACAGTATTTGCCTCCTCCCCCAGTCAGAGTCGAGCATATGTATTCACAAATATAGATAGGGAGCATCATCTTAGTGATTTGTGCGAAACGTAAAAAAAAAAAAAAAATACAAATGTGGTCACTCTAGGGCACTACACTGTGTTAATCCGGGCCTGGGCAATACACAAAAAAACCTAAATAAAAATGAATAATCAAAAGTAAAACATAATATAGTCTTTATTGCAAGTATTTATTATAAATAAACTGTATGGCGAGAGAAAGCATTAGGAGACTTCCGCTCTCTTATAGCTCTTGCGGTACTTTGATGACACACTGATCGGTCTAGCAGCGCTGCTTCAAGTCCAATACATCTAAGCAGTCTTCAGAGGAAGCATCATGTTAGCACGCTGCTACGTTGCCAAGGTCCGTAGTTTGGCACGGGTTGTTTTCGTGTCCGCGGGTCTTTCATAACATGCAGAATTCACGCGCTACATCTAAACAATACCCTTTGTTGTACTTTCCTGTCAAAATAACGGAGTTCGTTTGGAAGTCTTCAGCTTTTAAGAACTGCCGGGTTCTCCTGTAGTAGGCGGAGCTAATGCGCAAACTGCAATCTCATTGGCCTATCATCGGCCTATCATGGCTCACCTATCATCGTCCCTGTTTTAATTTCAGCGAATCAGTTCGAGCGAATGCAGACAACCTGATTAATATTCATGAACCCAGCAGCTCAATAATCCTTAGTGCGTTTTATATGGTTATTAATAGTAGAATTTGTGGTAGTTTTGTCATCTTATCAGTATTATTTGTAGGTTTCCCCCCCTTTTTTATAGAAACACTAAATGACAAACAATATCTTAAGCACCACCAACAGTCCTAAATTCAGACAACATGACAAATATGCATTCATACATGGTTATTATAATTACTAAAGTTCTATCATCATATAATGCTAAATTATCATAATATCTTATTATAATGTTTGACTGAAATAATCAATTGAATTTGATAGGTGTGTCTCACATTGTCCCACAGAAACATTAAAATAGTGTAGATTAGTGTAATGTTTTATAATAATATTTTTTTCTGTTTAGTGACCATTTCATTTATTTAACATATTTAATATTTAACCTTTTTTTTGAAAGTAACAATAGTTACTTTTCCTGGTAATTAGTTTCTTTTATAACGATGTAACTCGGTTAGTATTTGTGAGAAGTAACTAGTAATATAACTAATTACTTTTTTAAAGTAACGTGCCCAACACTGCATACTATACAATGATTTATTGTATGTCTTTGATTAATAATGAATATGAGTTTAAATAATGAATATGAAATATGTTTTTAAAACATTTTTAATATTAAATCGTAATATTGGTAAATTAGATTATTTTCTAAAGTCGTTCAGTCCTAATTTAAACTGTATTCACATATACAATGCTTAACAAATTTATTAAAACACATTTATGTAAGGTTTTTAACAAATTATGTAAGGTTTGTGCCACTGCTGCTCTAAACTAACAGCATTGGTGATTACGAAAATCATGTTTGATTTCTTCTATTGTTTACTTCACCGTGTTCATTGTGAGCACCCTTTGGATTCACCGCACGCCTCTGGGAAGCGGGAAGTATGAATCAGTGTATTGCCACGCTGTAACAAGGCTACAGGCGCTTGGCTTGAATCATTGCAGCATAGGGCTGTGCGATATGGCGATATATATCGGATGGACGAAATAAAAAGTCTATCGTGTTTTCGCAAAATACATTGTTTCCGGTAATACTTTTTCATCATTTGAGTGACTGTGGTCTTTATACGCCGCCCACCACGGGACATGAAGGAGAAACAGAACGACCAGCCAGGACACAACGAGGAGCTCGTTCCTAAATGAACTACATGAAATACATGTGTTCCCTGGGAATCAAACCCACAACCTTTGCGCTGCTAACGCAATGCTCTAACCACTGATCCACAGGAACACAGGATGTTTTCAACATCTTTAGATGCTTGAAGTCTATTAACAGTTCGAAGCGATCAAGCAGATCTTTCCCAATGAGGATTTTATACATGCTACAGTGTTTCCCACACATAGACTTTACCTGGGCGATTCGTTTAATGAAACCATCCGCGATTGATTAACTATTGGAAAATCTCCCCTCGCCCTACACATTTCGTACTCCGTCGACACTCCGACAGACAACCTCCAGTGTTTCCCATATGTTCATTTATTTAGGGCGAGCCGCAACAATATACACCACCCACTGCCATCAGCTCCCATGTCTCTCACACACGAGCGCGACTTTAGCACAAAATTTAGCAACTTTCAGAACATTCTGGCGGCTTTTTGTCCATAACATGGACATACTGACAAACCTAGCGACATTAAAAAAAAAACTTAGCTATCGTTCAGTTGGAAGATGTCTCCAGTACTGCCCCGCGAGCACTAGTTATGACTCCCGGCACAGTGTCGCCGTTCTCGGCGTCTGTTCTGAGCAGCGAGCGGCAGAGCTTTCAGCCGTAACGCAGCCGACTCGTCAGTAAATAATTTACAAAACAGCGTTTCCAAGCACCTGTCGCTTACTGACTGTTTGGACCTTAAAATACGAACATAATTTGTCTGTTAATATGCGAATAGGTTGTTACTCAGACGCAGGCTGTGCGCTGAATGAGACAAAAATAATATAGCTAAAACCACTGCATATAGTCACATTTTAGTGTAAGTTTGATTTATATTGATTTTATCAGACGATTGTTGCGATTATGAATCAGGATTTAAGGAGTATAGTGAAGAGTAATTCATGGTTAACATGCAGTATTAATGGGTCGTGTTTAACATTTATACTTGTTTTATGTATGACAACAGAAAATATGTGAACATCTTTATTGGGCATTCAGTTGTATTACAGTATGTGACATTTCTTAAGAGTAGAACAGATCTGAAGTGCCAAAACTCGTCTAAATGCAAACGTCACCTGACGCCACACATCTCACAAAATCCTGTGGGAAACACTGCGTGCTAAGTAGGGCTGTGCGATGTGGACAAAAAAAAAACTATCACGATTTCTTGATTTTTTTTATTTCGATTTTAATCATGATTTTGACACAATCAGACATGCTTTACAGTTATAAATGCATTCTGTGTGAATTTGAAACATAGTTCCAAAGGAAACCAATTAGACCTTTCCCAAAAAGTTGTAACATGTCTCTAGAACAGACATATGGCAAAATACATATGTGTGTGTATATGTATATATATATATTATATGCATATGTGAGTAATCAAATCCAACAAAACAACATGCAACCAAAGCATGTGAGCGGAGCGGTTCAATATTCCGCTCTGTGTGTGTGCGCTCCGCTCAGTCGTTCACGGCCAAATCAAACACTCCGCTAATGTTCCGCTCACGCTCACCGGTAAACCCAATCCCGCTCAGATCCCGCTCTCACATTAAATGTCTCCAGTAACAATAGGCCTATTTATTTTTTCCTGTTTATAGTGAAATTATTTAATAAATGTCTCAATTAAAGCAGTAGTCTGATAAGAAATGGTTATTTTTCAGGGTGAAATTGTTAATTTAAATTAGGGATGTTCATTAACCGTTAACCGATCGATAAGAATTTTGACCCATTAATACAATCAGTTAAACGGTTTAAAGTAACTTATTTATTTGTTGTAATTTATCAAAATATTTTAAAATGTTTGCTGCATGGTTAAAATAAGCTATACGAGTATAAAAAAAAAGTTTTTAGAGAGAGCAAGAGAGAGAAAAAAACAAGTCGCCTATAAGTCGCATTTTATTATTTCATTCGGAAATAAGCCAACACGAATAACACACATTATAATAAACACTGTAAACATAGCTAGGCTATTTTAGTTCCCCTCACCCCACAACAAATCCTTTCAATTAACAGTATAGGCTAGAAAATAACAAGAATTAAAAATAAGAAACGACAAACCAAAACAAATTATTTTAGGCTAAAACAAAACTGAAACCAATGTTGGGTCTCTCCTTCAACATAAAATGAAATGTTCCCGTATTTGCGATATTTGAATGCCAAAATATTATTTACCTTTTATTTACGCCTATTTCCCTCTCTTACAATATCCACATAAAACAAAATGTTTTGCATAACTTCATGGCAGTACAGTGATAACGCTTAACAGCACAGATTATACTACATATTTAAACAGAGCTGTGTGTTTTTTCCATATGTTTGACCGGTTGTTTTTTATAATGATAAATTAACAGGCTGCGTTTGGTAGAATGCTTAAATGAGCGCATGCGGCGCTGGAGCAATCACTTGATTTATTCCCTTCTAACAGTGGAAGCAACTCCTCTTGGTTATGAAGATAATCGGAATTGTAAAAGGTTTGCTTTTATTTGTGTACATTCAATAAAAAAAGAATCGTAGCTTTTTTGTAAAATAAGACAAAACAAATTGAATGCAGCTTTCAATTTAGGCGCTGTTCGGATAGCATACTGCGGGAGGTTGGGGCTGGGGGCTCAGAAAAAAAATCATGCTATAAAGCGATTTAGAAATCGCGCAAGCTCAAATCACGATTTTATTTCGATTAATCGCACAGCCCTAGTGCTAAGTGTTGAAACGTATACTGGATGGACAAGGTCCATTGGTCCCACTGTTAGGTGAATTGGCGCCACATGTTTTGGTTGTAGGCCCATGTGGGAGTATGCTTGGAGGTTCAGTTCGCACCTTTGGAGTTTGAGGTTTCTGTTAGTCCTCTTAGTTCTTTCTTGGATTTCTTTGAGGAGTTCGGTAGACATGTCGGCTCCCATATTGAGAAGGACTTCAACTCTGAGGTGTCGTTCAATAATGGAGAGGTAAAACTTTCTTGCAATATCTTTTTCAATTAGATCGCCTAGGAGTTGAGGAACCGGAGTTTGGGTGGAAACAGTTATGATGTCAGGACTGATGTGGTGTTCGTCGGAGGAGTGGCAGACAACTAAGACAGCACTTCAGGAACTTGAGGGGCTTTGTCATCAGGTGTTTGTTGGACGCTGCTGTGATCTGGAGTATTGGGTGTTGAGTTAGTGTCTAACTCTGTTGCTGGGTTTTCAGGTGGGATTTCGTGTCGTCCATCTGAAGTTAGGGTGGCTACAGTTCTCTGAGACTGAGGTGAAGGAGTGCTGCTTTCTGTGGCTGGTTGGGTCAGCTGGTCGCTGCCTTCTCATCCGGCCGCTATTCAGGCTGAATCTGGTTTCTCTTTCTTTTCCCATTTCCAATCTTCCTCCTTTCGTTGGAAGAATTCTTTCATAATTTTCATCAGCTCTTGTGAGTCGAAACACAGTGGTGTCTTTTGTACTCGTTTGGATTCAGTTTGAGCTCGGTCGGCTTGGGATCTTTGTGAATTTTCACATTTTCGTTGTTTCCTTGGGCTGGTTGCTCCAGGGTGAGTTTGTTGTTTTCCCTTGGATTTTCCATTGAATTCCCATGAGCTTTGCCCTCTTGAGTTTCCAAATGATTTTGGCCGGTTCCACAATCTCTCCTATTGACTCTCATGAGACTTTGGTTGGTCCCATGACTTCTCCCAGTGACGTTCTGGTGAGCGTTGATGTCCCAGCAGTCGTACCTATGTGTAGATTGGGTGCCAGCGTGGGAGTCCTGTTCTTTGTTGGACGGGGGAGCATTCCACTGTCTGGGTGGCTGCTTGACACTGTCTTGGCGTGGGGCACACTCTAGAGCCAACCCGTGACTTTGAGTGTTGAAGTCAAGAACTGTTGGGGTTTTGGCGCCCTTTTCTGAGGCCACCTTTTGTTTGCGTAGGCTTTCTGCACCAAGTCTCGCAACTGCTGTGCATTCATTGTTCATGGACATGCGAGAACGCAAAGATGGTGGCTTACACTGGGAAGAATGTTCCTTTTGTAAGAGAGTTTTGAAGTTCAGTTCGTCCTCCATGTCAGGTTCATTGTGAGTTACGAAGTATGCTCGTCTGAGTCGACTGTAGTAGGCTTGAGGTTCATGACTTCCTTGTCTTGTCTCCAGGGCAGCCATGAGGCCTTGTTCGGACTCAGGATCGGCAAACTCTTTAATGAGGGCTTCTCGGAGCAGTTGAAAATCAGTCTTTGTGTGAGCAAGCTGCCGGTCCAGGAAGCTGCACACTTCAGAGCTGGAGGTTGTTCGGAGCAAATATTACATTTACATTTAGTCATTTTGCAGACGCTTTTATCCAAAGCGACTTACAATTCGGGAATACATAAACCGATTAATCTTGAAGAGGCAAACAGACAGAGGAATTGCCCCTAACACCAAGTCTTAGGCATTGTTCAAATAAATGCAAGCTAGCATGGGAAGGAGAGAAAGGTAAAGAGAAAGATGAAGATATAGAAAAAGGGAAGGAATTAAAAAATATATATATAGATTAACAGGGATCCAGCATTCCGGATGGGGGTGGAAAGATCATTCCACCAGTCAAGAATGGTGAACGAGAATGTTCTGGAGAGTGATTTTGAGCCTCTCTGTGATGGTACTACGAGGCGTCGCTCACTAGCAGATCTTAGACTTCTGGAAGGGATGTTGATTCGTAATAGTGAGTGGAAGTAGGTGGGTGCTGACCCTGTGGTTGTTCTATATGCATGCATCAGTGTCTTGAACTGGATGCGAGCTGCAACTAGTAGCCAGTGCAAGGAGACAAAGAGAGGGATAATGTGCTCTTTTGGGCTCGTTGAAGACCAGTCGTGCCTCTGCATTCTGAATCATTTGTAGAGGTTTGATTGTGTTTGATGGAAGTCCAGCCAAAAGAGCATTGCAGTAGTCCAGCCTAGAAATGACAAGGGCCTGGACAAGAAGTTGTGCAGCATGCTCTGTCAGAAAGGGCCTGATCTTTCTGATGTTGTGAATTGCAAACCTGCAAGATCGAGCAGTCTTCGCAATGTGTTCTTTGAAGGTCAGCTGATCATCAAAGATTACACCAAGATTTCTGACCGAAGCTGATAGGGTAATTGTTGATGAACCTAACTGAATCGTGAAGTCATGCTGCAGAGTTGGAGTGGCAGGGAAGACAAGAAGCTCAGTCTTTGCCAGGTTGAGCTGTAGGTGATGTTCTTTCATCCATCCCGAGATGTCTGCCAAGCAGCCTGAGATCCGTGCAGCTACCATTGGATAATCTGGTCAAAATGAGAGAGAGAGCTGTGTATCATCAGCGTAAAAATGGTAGGAGAAGCCATGTACCTGTATGATGGGACCCAGTCATGTAGTGTATGTGGAGAAGAGGAGGGGTCCAAGAACCGAGCCCTGGGGAACCCCAGTGATCAATTGATGTGCTTTGGATTAGGGGTCGACCGATTATCGGCGCCGATATTAAGCATTTTACCGATTATCGATATCGGCCATTTTAAAAACAGATTTGCCGATAATTATGTTTATTTTAATTTTTTTTATGCAAACAAACATACTATTTACAGGTGACATTATTTATTGGTGAATAAATAATACAGGTGAAACTATTTAATGTTTAAATGCACTATTTGGCTCGATGCAGCCTGTCTGAGCTCAACACTCTGTGAGAGTGAGGCGATCTCTCAATCTCTGAGAGCAATCTCCGCCCACCGCTCATCTGATATGTAGGAAGTCACGAGTCCGACCAATCAACGCGGAAAACTGAAGGCAGTCTCACACCGAGAGCACATGCTAACTGGAGCTGCCTCAGTGATCACGCATCAGTTGTCTCTCAAAGGTAAGGCAGCAGCAGACGTTGCTGAAGTTGCAAAACACCTCAATATAACCTATGATGTCCGATGCGAAAATGCGGGCGGAATCGCGGAATGCAGTCATATAATGGAATTTACCGTATAACGCGGAATGTCATGGAATGTGTCGAAGTTTGGATGAATTAATCAAAAGTAGGTCAGTACACTTAAATCGACTCGCGCTATGGACTAGTATCTATAAATATTAAGCTGCAAAAACACTTTAAATATGAATCCTGCATGTTCTGCATCTTTGTTAATGAATGACACAGACGTGCGGTTTCATTTACTGCACACATACATACTGAAGCGCGTGCTGCTCGCGGTGTTTTCAGCATCTGCCGTCTCACTAAATGAGGACATAAATACATGAACAACATCC
This sequence comes from Gymnocypris eckloni scoliostomus, assembly GCA_027564155.1. Taxonomy (NCBI): domain Eukaryota; kingdom Metazoa; phylum Chordata; class Actinopteri; order Cypriniformes; family Cyprinidae; genus Gymnocypris; species Gymnocypris eckloni. Next base: position 35,572,104 of record CM050423.1, read on the forward strand.
CCAGAACTGCTCGGAGAGTCACTTGATGAGCATTTGACCGTTTCATTTGAGTAAAACGATCGTCATATCATATATACATAGGCTACAGAAACTTAAAAGGTCCTCATGGCAACCTGTCAAAATATAAGTTCGGTTTAGCCGAATATATTACTGTATACGTAATACAACTACAACAATTATTACAACTTTTGTTGAGAATAATCACACAATACGCTAAATACGTTTACTTTAAGTTTTACAAAATGTTTACAGAATGCTTCTGGGTGATCTCTGTACTTATGTTATTATTAATATTACTGTTTATTTAATGTTGTTGTTATTAACAGTTTTCAGAATTAAAGACATGTTTAAAAGCATTTAAAGAACGTTTTTGTCAGAGCTCTTGTTGTTATTAATTTTGGCATTCATTTTCATTTTACACCAGACACGTATATCGGTTCAAAATATCGGTTATCGGTCTACTTGATCTGTAATAATCGGTATCGGCCCTGAAAAAACATATCGGTCGACCCCTACTTTGGATACCTCCCCTCCCCAGGCCATCTTGAAAGACCGACCAGTGAGATAGGATTCAAACCAGCGAAGTGGAATCCCAGTGATGTCCAGTGATGAGAGGGTGGACAGGAGGATCTGATGATTGACAGTGTCAAAAGCAGCAGTCAGATCCAGCAGAATGAGGACTGATGATTTGGAATCCGCTTTTGCAATTCGCAGGGATTCAGTGACTGAGTAGCGCAGTCTCAGTTGAATGGCCACTCCTGAAACCTGACTGTTTAGCGTCCAGTTTGTTGTTCTGTGAAAGAAACAATGAGACCTCGTTGAAGACAACTGGTTCGTGTGTTTTGGCTCTAAATGGAAGGAGAGAGACAGGTCTGTAGTTTTCTAAAAGAGAAGTGTTTAATGTAGGTTTTTTGAGCAGTGGGGTAACCCGAGCCGAGATAATTAAATTACGCATATCTGGAACGCACTGTTGATCTTATGGAAATGTGACGATTTGGCAGTGTGGACTTCTGCGGAGAAAGATGAAAGCAACGATTGATACATACTCAGGTCCAACGGATCATTTGATTTTTGCCATTTTCTCTCTGCCGCTCGGAGTCTGGTCCGATGTTCACGAAGAACATCAGATAACCAGGGGTTAGAAGGGGCAGTTCGTGCTGGCTTGGAGGAGAGAGGGCACATGTCGTCTAGACAAGAGGTTAAGGTAGAGCATAAAGTGTCAGTAGCTGCATTCACATCCAGAGATAAGAAATGGGTAGGTGAGGGAAGAGAGCAGGATATTACAGAAGAAAGATGGGAGGGAGAAAGGGAGCGTAGGTTTCGTCTAAAGGTAGCTGGTAAGGGGGTTGGTGGCACCCGGGTAGCAAAGTGTAATGTAAAGTTAATGAAGAAATGGTCAGAGATATGTAGTGGTTGTACCAGAATGTTATCAGCAGTACAATCGTGTATGTAAATTAAATCAAGTTGGTTGCCTTATTTGTGAGTGCTAGTAGTGGTAAGGCGTTTGAGATCAAATGAAGCTAGGAGTGAATGAAAGCCTGTAGCATACGGCTTTTCTAGATGAAGGTTGAAATCGCCAAAAACTAAGATTGGAGTGCCATCCTTCATGAAAGAGGACAGCAACCCGTCCAGCTCCTCTAGGAAGGGGGCTATAATTTGACCAGGGGGACGGTAAATTACCACAATTTGGAGTTTTTTCATGTATATGTGGACATCAAAACATGTAAAATCAGAGTGAGAGTTTTGAGCTTTTATTTTGAAACAGCGATGTGTTTTCGTAGATTTATAAATTATTCATCTAACAAATCTGATGAAATTGCACATGTTGTGTTCCCAGATGAACGTTATAATAAATCCAAACTCACAACAACATGCAGAGATGAAATTTGAGATGCTCCACACATGTGATTGATAACGGTTTCTGTGGAACTACTGTGAATGGAGCCACTGTGTGATTCACGTACTTAACCTTCACACGTTAATAATTAAAGCACATATACTGTATTAGAACTGCATCGCTTATAATTATTTAATTAAATCGAATAGCGTTTGTGAATTTAAAATTGTGCTTAATTCTGATTTTTAAATGGGTTTAATATATCATGCAGCCTTGGAAAACAGTCTAATCATGTGTTTTATGGATTCTCGTCTGTGAAATGCACCACTTCCAGTATTTTGCCAGTTAGTCGACGCGAGCAAAATGAAGTCGAGGATTTTTTAAAATAGAATAGTCGAATAAAATCTACGAATCGCGACACTACAGCGATTTGTCACAACACGTTAAAGAGCCACAAAATGGTGTTTGCTTTAATTTCTGAAAAAATTTGAAAGCTGAGACTTTCATACATAAAGTACCTGTTCTGTCTAGTCTGTCGGCACATTGTCAGTTTTTTCTTTGTTCAGCTGTGTATTTTTCACTGTGAGAACATGATGTGTGGAGTAAGAGCACCATGGCTTGTCATAGCAACAGTAACGAAGGGGGGCAGGTGTTTGTGAAGGGTCAATTTAAATTCTGAATGTTTTCTTTTTTGTTGTGTCCATATTCAGATCAAAACCAAGACAGAGGCATCTTCATCGAAGTACTTGGATGACTGTTTTCAAAGATACGTGGCCCCGCTTTAGTCGACCAGGTCAGACTAGCCCCTTTTTCATATTTTCCCGGAATGTTTGTTCAGTGCTCAGAAATATTACCCAGAGGTGCAGCTGTATCAGTTTGTAGGATTTGGTCAGAGCCAACTTGTGGGTTTGTGGGGCCCCAGGCAAAATCATGAAAATGGCCTTCACCAATTATTGACATGATATTAAACAATATTACCTCTACAAATGTGACAACTGCACTAGGGTTGCACCTATACCATTTTTTTTTTTTTGGACCGATCCGATACAGCACTGTTTTATTTTAATCAATGTACAATTTCTGTACCTCAGTGTGGTGACCTGATCATCACCGGTTTGTTTGCTAAACACAATCTATTAAATGCAGACAACTTCATTTTAACCTATTTTCTTTAACCAAAATCTCCGCTGTGATGTGACCCTGTTCCACACACACACATACACCCACACGATACGTTATGTGCAAAACTCCGCATTTGATACTCGAACTAATAGCAAAACATACTTACTTACAGTCGCGTCAGATTGTCATAAAGTCAGAATTTACCCTTTTTTTTAATTTATTTTTATAGCCTTCGTGCATAGCCAGCCTTGTACTCTACTAGGTTCATGAAACTGTCATCCTTAAAATGCGTTGCACAAATTCGAACATTTGGCTTGTGCTGTTGTGTTGTAAACAAATCTTAACCAATGATTCCTAACTGCATCTACTTTTGGAAGGCCAAATAAATGCTTTTTATAGAAACACACAGCATCTCCCGACTTGGCTGCATCAGCACTAACAGTGGTTACTGAAACACGCCTTCTTTCATTGCGTGAACATTTAGGTGGCATTACGCAAATGTTTCCACATCGTGACATAGACATGTGGGAGCATGTTTGAATGAGCCGTTTTTGGGGGGCGTGAACGAGTCTTAACTTTTTATAAAGAATATCTCTTTGGGTTTGAGACTTTATTCTTTGCAACTTTAGGGATCTCATCTATGCACAGACAGCTTGTAACACTCCAAAGAGAAAGGAAAACTTGAAATCGCATCATATGACCCCTATAAGTGAAAGATTACAAATGTGTCTTTTAATTTGTTGGCTGTTACATTTAATGAATTGGTCAAATGGTGATTTCACATATGTTTACAACCAGGGTTAGGTGCATCTTTGCTGTCTGTCATTCACCCATAATTTCCCTCTGATTTTATGTTCAAGTTAGAGTTTAGGGCCAGAGATTAGGACTATGTTTTCAGACAGGATCAATAAAATATGCTGATTCAGGAACAGGTATTACTTGGCAAAATCATGGCAGCCGTGTGTGTGTGTGTGTGTGTGTGTGTGTGTGTGTGCATGTTTGGCTATACTTGTGCAGTTATATTGAGTTGACATGACCAATATGCCCCATTTTGTATATTAACAAATCCGTGATCTTTCCTTTTTAGAAGCACCAGTTGTGCAGCTGTGGCATTTTCTGTATTTGGCCATTTACTGTATGTACTGCAGTGTAGGGTTTTCACGATACCAAGTAGTATCACGATACCATGCAGTATTGTTAATTTAAAATTACATTTTTACAAAATTCATTAATTAAAACACTATATTTTTCTCTGAATACTTAATTAATGTGAATGAATGACTGGCTATTGTTTTTTCCTGAAATGATGTAAACAAAACTCATCTTAGCACTGCACAGAAGCTGGCTGGAGTGACATTTAGATTGTATTTATTATTTTTAATTGCATAAAACATTTTATGAGATTAATGTATTTTAAATACAAAATTCTGAATGTAGAAATATGTTGGAAAATAATGTATATGCCTACTTTTAAATAAGAAACTGGGAAAAACGGCCAGCAGGTGGCAGCAGTTCGTTATTGAATCACTGTCATTCAAACAATTCTTTCAAAACGACTGAATCATTCAGGAGCGAATCAAATGACTGTTTTTATGAATGGTTTAGCGAATCAGTGATTATCCCAAGCCAATGCGGATTCTGATTCGAACAAAAAAAGACCCTTTAGACACTTTCTTTCGCATCATGAACAATGTGCAAGTGCAACTTCTCATACCAAACTGAACTGAAGTGTTGGGAAACACTCAAGTCAATACCATATTGTAGTGCACAGGCTTTATAATCAATGGGAAATTGCTGTTATTTGTTTTGCACTGGCAATGATAGTGTCTTGTGAGTTCAGGACCCGAAAGACAGAGAGAGACGCGAGTTAAACGTGCATACACGGAGCGTCTTTTGTCTGTCATTCTTGAGAGAGAGCAGGTGCAAATCCTAGCATGTGGCAGGTTTCAGACATTTCAATATAAAGCGTATACACAAACCATACTACACAGAGCACAGCAAAAGACATTTGGCAATTGACTTTTAATGTTTCTGTTCATTTGTAATATTTTTCTCTTGTAAATAAACCGGTGTTTATTTTTCCTGATATGAACTTCTACTGCAAAATAGTGGTGGTGTATGTCATTTAATAATGTTCGAACGCGACACTGTTTGAGAAGGGTTTCTTTTCACTCTTGCACTGTGGTGAGGGAACAGCTATATGTGTTACTAAGCGTGAAAGTTCTGAAACTGAATCTGCAGATCTAGTAGAACGTGTTGACACGGAAGAACTTATCCACACTGACCGTTACAGAAATACACCGCCTGCTGCCATTAGCTCCTGCATCTCACACACACCAGCGCGAATTCAGTAGGGATGGGCATTTTAAGCAAAAGTAATATTCGATAATCGCTGGGTATTATTCGATTACTATTCGAAAATCGCACCCCTCCCGCGCATGCAGCCGCCCACCCACGCACACACACACACATTTACATTTACATTTAGTCATTTAGCAGACGCTTTTATCCAAAGCGACTTACAATTGGGGAGTACATAAAGCGTACATAAATTGGGGAGTACATACTCCGCGCATGCACACGCATGCACGCACACACACACACACAGAGAGAGAGAGGGGGGGAGAGAGACCATCCAGGCTTTCAATCTGTATGATAACAAACTGTTTAATTAAGAGAATAGTCTATCTTAATCCAAGAAAATTAATGGTTGCAAAGTATGAATAAAGATATTAATATAACCATAACACAGAACAGACCATTTATTAACAGAACAGTCCATCGATTATCAACTGCTCATAAGGCTAGGATTTCTATTTTAAAATGAGCATGAACATTCATATTATTAAAAGGAAAATCTTAAATCTGATTAATGCATCAATGAATATTAGGCGTAAAACATATTAGCGCTAAACAGAATATCATTCTTAAAACATATTATGCTGCTAAAACATATTGTGAACCGCCTGAATGACGGCACTTATTATGTGAACATTAATTTTAACGCCTGTCTTCATAACAATAACCTATTTCATATATATAAATATATTAAATGAACATGAAGAACTTATCACACTGGAAGAAGAGGAGTGTTGTTCACATTAGCTGAACTTTGAATTGAAACAAGGAAGGAATATAGAGCCCTGCTGCTTCTCAGAATTCTCCGCCTGAGTCTGAGCCCTCTCTCTCTCTGACAAACCATTTAAATAGTTCAGTTTTGGTTTTTAATAGCAAATTGGTCATTATTTTGTTTCCTTTCTTTATTAATTTAATTTAGAAATATGATTGGAACATCTTATTTTTGTTAAATTCAAGTTTTTGTTTTTTTTAAATACCAAGCGGCCAGCACAAGTTTGATCAGTTTATCCTTCTCAAATAAATAACTAAATAATTAACGTCATAATATTTTAAGAATAAAGTCAAAATTACGATCATAAAATCATGTTACATTGCCTGAAGTTAAAGTGAAAATTACACCTGTATACTCTGCCCCCCCCAAAAAAAATAAAATAATAATAAGTGTGGCATCCAACCTGTCATTCTTCACATTTAACACGAAAAACAACACAAATATTTTGCATATAAATATAATATATCAACCAGTGGAATTTTAAAGGTTATTATTTCAATTTCACATTTGAATAATTTGAATGAGCTCGTCACGGCTTCATTAATGGGAAACAGGACGAAGGCGACAGAGAAGCACTCTGTGGAGTGCATCGCTTTGTTAACTTTGTGGTTTATTATTTTTTGAGTTGTTTGGGGACGCTGTAACAAGCCTCTATATAATGCTTAACAGGTCTATTGTTCTTCAATCAGGCTGCATCAGAATTTTCAAGTTCGCTCACTTCTGCCGTCAGTGGTATGTGTGTTCACACTATGTGTGCCGTGCCAGTCTCATCGGTGCAGTTCACTGATGCACAACAGAACAGTGCTCTAAAATAAAACAAACAAATATCCTGTTTATCGGTGCATCTGTACTTCAGTATATCAATTCAATATAGATGAATTATTGCTAAAGTTACTTGCCAAGAGGGGTAGTTTGACATACTTCATATTTGCCCGTTCATCTCAGGTGTCAGAGAGCTGTCTGTTGTGTTCGTGCTGTTCACACAGAACAGAACACAGTGCGCATGTACTGAAAGGAGTTGTCTTTCGTGCCCAAATGCTTTTTAATCGCTTACATTTTTAAACAAACAAGGCTTAAAAACGCATGCAAATGATACAATTTAGTGACCACCTGCAGTGGCCCGATCTGGTAAGTGACAAATCCGATATTCTATAATTAAATAGAATATTCGAAAATCGTGACCCATCCCTAGAATTCAGCACTAGATTTAGTAACTTTCTGACCTTTTTAACGACTTTTTTTCCATAGAACATACATACTGACAAACCTAGTGACTTTTCTGGATAAACCTTAGCTATGGTTCTGTTGGAAGATGTCGCCACTGCTGCCCTGCAAGCGCGAGGTCAAAATCTGACACTCCTGGCGCAGTATCGCCTCTCTAAGTCTGTTCTGTGCAGTAAGTGGCAGAGAAGCAGCACTTTCAGCTGGCCGTACCACAACAGACTCGTCAGTAAATGAGTACAAATCAGCGTTTACAAGCACCTGTTGCTTATTGATTGTTTGGAATTATAAATATGAGCAAAGTTTCACTGTTAGTATTGTGCACTTTTTTTTTTAAGTTTGAACTTTTGGTATGTTAACCCTCTGAAAGTGAAAAGTGAAGTGAAATAAAGCTTATTGTCATTGCATCTCTTAGGTATCTCTATGAGTCTAGTGGAGTCTAAAGACGGCATTCAGCACTTCACATTTGAACATAATCATGACTATCAGCAAGTCCAGTTCAAGTTTTTGATGCGGTCGAGTCAATGGACCCCAATAACTTTGTGGTAATCTTATTCTAATATGTATGATTAACTATGATTTTTTTACATTCAGTCATGAGTGACAGATTGTTTGTCATAGCCATGTATGATGACACTCTGTTTCTATTTTCTTCAGGTTCTCCTGCAATTTAACCCTTTTCATATTGACTCACTTCTGCAGCTGTCATGTTATGTATGTCATGCAAGAAGATCAAGAAACTGCCAGAGATCTCATCGGTGAGGAAGTTCACTGATGCACTGAGTATGAGAACAGTGACATTCTGTGAGACAGTATTATTCTACACTTACATATTTTAGGAGCATTTGTACTTCTAATTTAAAAAACATTTAACCCTTAATCAGTCCTTGGGGTCAGACTGACCCCAGTAGAAGTTTCCTTTTTTTTTTTTTAAGTGTTCCCTTCATCTCAGGGGCATGAAATTCTGTGACTTTTAATGAATAATCTATCTAAAAACACAAACAACAAAACAGGAATTGATTTGGTTTTTATAAAGGTGTGTAAAAAAAAGAAATACCGTTTAGGTTCCAAAAATTTGTTTTTGTGTCTTTTGTCAAAAAAAGTTGTAAATCCAGTATAAATGTGAAATATTGTAAATTTTTATAATAGAGAGCACAAATGCAAATTGGAATGGACATTCTATCTCGTCTAAACAATGTACACACACACACACTGCAATAGAGTGCATTTTTATAGAAATTGGCATATAAAATCAACAAATTTTGCATTAATCTGAAAATGTCCACTCATTAATGAAGGACTGGTACTAGAGCACAAATGCAAATTGGTCGAACATTCTATCTCATTCACTCACACACACACACACACGTGTGTATATAGTGAATCACATTTTTTAGATTAAATAAACAAATGCACAGAAAATAAATGCATAACCATGTGATTGGGTAGACATAACACACACACACACACAGAGAGAGAGAGACATTTCTGCAAATTTATGTAATTTGCAAAAGCAGACAATTCAAAAGACATCAGACAACAACAAATTCTAACCTTTATTGATTTTTTTTAAATATATTTTAGAATGTTTACATATATATTCACAAAACATTTATCATAAAGTTGCAAGAAGTTGAAACATGAAGAAAACTTCAACTGAAACTGAACTGAAAATTAATGAGTCCCAGTAGATCTCTACTGATATATGGGGTCATTGCACATTCTTTCTTTAACTGTAATTCCTAAAGTTTTTCCTCTAACCTGCAGAAAGCAGTATTATATCCCTAACACATGGACCAATATCTAGAAACATTTGATATTTAATTTAGGTCATCATTTAAGTGATTTAAAAAAATAATATATTTTTCATAAGCCAATTTATGGCGTAGTTGAGTAATTGTGCAGTAAATAGGTTAAAAATACCAAATATGACTCACATGGCGTGAGTCATGACATAGGAGTTTATCTACTGATAAACGAAATGTAATATTTTAAGCTCATTTTAAAGGTTGGAAAAAAAACTGCAGCTTATTTTAACTGTTTTACCTTGTAAACATAAATGTTTATAAACTCTGAAGTGTAGTCCACGGTCCATGATTTGCATAATTTCATTTAAAAACCGGTATTTACCATTACTGCAACTTAGAGCTTATGTTGTCAGTGTCTCTGCTCCTTGATGAATTTTTCACTGCACTAGAACATGTGTGGCATAAAAGTGCCATGGTTTGTTGGATGGTTTGTCGGACGTATCAACAGTAAATAAGGGCATCTTTGTTAATTTGGTCAATGTTTATTGCGGAAGGTTGCTGGCTCAGGTTCTGTTATGAAATCATAAACCTGAAATGTACAGCAGAAAATTACATCTGGAGTTTGTGCTTGACTGCAGGCTCAGAATTAACATTCTGCCTAATGCGAGTGTTTATTTTACTTTGCTTGGCAGTAATCTGGTGAAATAGATTAAAATAGTTATTAATAAGTTACTAATAAATGCGTAATTCCCAAACTAAAATTAGAAGCTCTAAATTTGTATTTGTTTGCATTTTTCTCATATAGTACAAAGATTAAACATAAACCGCCCACAATTACCTAAATTGCATAAAAATCTATTCAAAATTATATTAAAATAAATCATTTTATGTATATAAACCATTAATTGAATATAAAGGCGCAAAAACTGTGAATCTGGGACATATCTATAATGGAAAACTCTCTGCAGTGATCGCACACATGATATTTTCAAATTCAGTCAAAATTTACGAGCATATAATTATTCACCTAAACAAAACAAGCTACTTTCCCGTGAAAGGTCACTATGAAATTTATAATAAAAAATAAATGCTTGTAGAAATAACTTTAATATTCATTGTTTTTTGTTTTGAGGTCATACCACATTATATCCAAATGCGGTAACTACCATACCAGCCATTAGAAAGGATTTTTTTTTCCAAATTTGAAAGAGAGTTACAAACCTGCTTGATTCTTCTATGGGTCCTTGGCAAATTGTTATATGATGCAATGTCCTATCTTTAAATAGATTTCAACATAAAAGTACCAAAATGGTAGTTTCTTGATGGTCACACCACATGCTATTTCATAAAATGGAGATTATCGGACAAAGTTTGTTAGAATATTATGATGGAAATATAAATGCTTTGCAATTTTATACAGGATCAAAAAAAAAAAAAAAATCATCATGGAAATCACTGGAAATCATGCCAAATAGTGCAAAAAAATGTAGGGTAATTTCAAAGATGTTTCCAAAACAGCAGTTATGGCCAGATGGTCGGTCGCACCACATGATGTTTTGACACTTTGAATAACAGAAAAATTACAAAAATGTTTTTGAACAGTTAAAGTTGTTACATATGTGGGAGAGGTGGTACTTATATGCAATCTTTTTATGTATTTAAACCAATTTTTTACTGAAATGCAATCGGACAGAAAATGTAGGCATCACGTCCATTACCGCAGGAAGTAGGGGTGCTGCAGCACCCCCTGGCGTGTAGCCCAAGAAAAAAATGGGGGTGCTGGGGGTGCAGTGTTAAAAAATAAATAAATGAACATTTTCTTACAGAAAATAAATGGAACTAATTTTATTAATTTGTATATTCATTAAAATTATTAGAAAAAAGAAGCCTAAGCCTACAATGACAATAAGCAACAGTAAAACATTAATTAAGTTGAATCAAATTGATTGTGAAAGATGTTTCAACTTAAACTGACTTAGGAAGTCGTTGTTGCCATGAATTTTTTTAATAATATTACCTGCACCGTGACCAAATCGATAATTAATGACCATTTCTACAGCCATTGCAAAGATACAGCAGAAAAGATTGAGAGCATCTATTTAGCTCAGCAGCAACGCATTCTTGCATCTGCAGTGCTTATTTTGATCTTTAAAGTTAGATCTTGGAACAAAATTAATGCTTAAGATTGATTCAGTATTACTCTAAATAAATAAATAAAATTCCCACACACATCAGTACAAGCCGCTTATATTATACATACAACTTTTATTAACTGACTGAATAAGACAAATTTGTTGTAACAAATAAATAAAAGGTTTTGGGATTTTCCCCCTACTTCAAACGAATGCTTGAATGCAAATGCGAGTTTGGCTCATTATTGTTATTATTATTAATAATAATAAAGGCTATAGCCTACAATGACAAATTCACTTACGCCTATATTAAACTTTGAACTTTTATTAACAATATAAATAAGAGAAATATGTTTTACCCGCATTGTAACACAAATAAATAAACGGTCTTTGGATTTCTCCTTTCTTTAAAACGATCGTAGTTTGGGGTTCATTATTATATTAGCCTATTAATTAAAACACATCAGCCATAAAATAAGTACAATGGCAAATTTACATGGGGCTATATGAAACATCTAACTTTTAACAATGAATAAGACTGATATAGCTTACTTGTGTATAATGTATTTTTTCTCTTTTATGAAAACAGCAACAATAAAGACAAACTTGTTTATATTAAACAAATATAATAAACTTTTATTAACAAAATTTCGCTTTTGGATCATAGTGTCTTACATCACTCTTGTCACGTGGCGTGTGTTTTATTTCACAGCCCACCCTGGTCACGTCATGCCGGGTATAGCTCAGTCATTTTTTTTTTGTCAGATTCCAGCTACTCGTATTTTGTTTTAAATGTCTTTTAACAGAGAATGTAAAAGTAACTATTTTTTGAAAATATGCTCATTGTGACTAATTTTGCCAGAACAGTTCTCTCACAGACACACAAACACACACAGACACACACACAGACACAGACACACACACACACACATGGGGTCACATTAATTTCAATAGAAAAAAATAGTCACTCTTAAAGTTTAAAAGCCACTGGCTTAGAGCCTTGTTGTCATTTCTGTTAAAAAAAATATGGTGCTAACCTGACCTGAGGTATTTTATCAATTATTCTCATTACAAGCTTGGGAAGATGGTTGACATGTTGGGTTTTCAAATGCACATCATGAGTGAACCAAACTCATAGATGGCATTTGAATGAAGCAGCATTTAATGACATTTACAAAGTGATGCACTATATATAAATATATATATATATATATATATACATACATGGAAGGGAATATACAGAATTTGTTTGTTTTGTTTGTCTCTGCAGAAAGGGCCTTATATAGTTTTGAGTGTGCATTCCACCCTGTGTTCAGCCTAACATCAGGCACGTGTCGACTGGACTACAGCAGACCAGAGAACAGGTGAGGCCATCATTACAGTCATCATCATGTTGCAGGTGCCCTGAAAGATATGCAGCACACTAATTCTAGTTGGTATTACATCTATATTGTTACTCTTCATTTCTATTAAGAGAAAGTCTAACTTTTGATGAAATCTCTCTCACTCTCTTCTGTATCTACAGGGCCTTTTATTTAGTGCTGTTCAAGCATATGTTATTTCTGGAGAAGAGAGGTTGTCCACGCACAGCCCTGGAGTACTGTAAACTGATTCTGAGGTACTAGCCCACATCAGATTCATATAATAAATGTATCACATAATAAGACAAAATCCATTGTCCACGGTCAGTCAGCCAGATGTATTGTGTTAAACATGACATGAATATGTTTCCAGTCTGGATCCAGATAATGACCCTCTCTGCATGCTGCTGATCTTTGACTTCCTGTGCCTGCGCTGTCGTGAGTACGCCACCCTCATCCGACTCAATGAGGAATGGGAGGTAAAGAACTCATCGTTAATCATCAGTAGGCTTTTAATCAAATTCTGTGTGGTTGTTTGAGTGCTCATTAAAGAGGTATTCCCACCACAGTTCTTTAATTTCAGGGTCAGTCCATCTTAAGTGGTCCAGTGGAGATTGATTGATTCAACTAATTGACCTCTAATATATTGATATTGCAAAATCACCATTTAAAAAACATATTGGTTTAACTACAGTGGCCATCTTGTTGTCATGCCCCACAACTAATTAAAATGTTTTGGTTATGCTGTTGTTTATGGAAGCTTAAGTATGGTCTAAGCTCCTTGAGGCAAGTACTGAGCTACTGCTGATAGAAATGTGGGGAAAAATGTTTTTGGAGATATAAACAGATGTAATATAAAAGTAACATAATACAAATTTAATAATTACTACTTAAAAACTGACAACTTGCAAGCAGCTTTACAGAAGACAACTTCAAATTCTATTATAAAGCAACTCTCCAGTGTATTCATGGTTTTACAGTTATATATAGAAAGATGCAGCTTTAACAAGATTTGTATATCCACTGCAGGCTTGCTGCGATAGACGGTGTTGGCGGTAATACATAAAATATGTATTAAAATACATTTAAAATGTTAAGCCGCAACATCGGTTACGCCACTTGCCCACCGTCGTTTAGATTTTTTTTATAGTAATACAAATAATTTAGTTCAGTTAGAGGACACTACAATTGAAACTGAAAGCGGCTGCTCAATGCAGTGCACCGCACTAACGAGAGTCGTGCATCACAGCAGTCTAGGTCTGCATTGCCGCGGTGGCCCGACCAGATTTCTTGCGCCGTGGGATTAAATTTACGAAAACAACGCGGTAACGGTCGGTAACTCTGGTGCAATTTGAACCAGTGCGGGCGGTCTAACAATATCCCGTTCCTGATGTCCTTTCAAAACAGCATATCTGTGCTTTATTTTTATCGAGCACCGGTACAGCCTGCACTCAGGACTGTTATGCATGCATGAACCAAAGGTGCAAAGGTGCTCAGCGCAGGCTAGCCGCTAGCCTACCAGTGGTAAATATACTGCTCTCAGACAGAACAGGCAGGTTGTGATGAGTGAAATAGCAGAATAAGGATGAAGCAAATTGTGGATGCGCTGTCCTTGAAGGACGTTCAACTCCTTTTAATTTTTTTTATTTTTATATTATGCTTAGCCTATCATTTTAAATGACAGACTGTGTTGAATGTATTTATTTTTCTCTGCGACACTTTTCCTATTGTGTTAACAGCAAGATGTTAAATGAATTTAGTATTTTGACAAGACTAATAAAATAGCTATTAGGCTAAACCTACATTTTTCGCCTATTGTGTTGTAGGCTGAATGTTAGCCTAAACGAATTGTATCCTGACAAGATGAATAAAAATAAGGATTACAATTTTTTTAGAACTTTTTTTTTCTCTGTGACACTTTTCTTCTGTTGCAGCAAAATGTTATTGAAATTTTGCTATCAATAAATCCAAGACTCTTGACAAGATATAGAATAATTGTCCTAAAGACAAGAATAAAATAAATAAAAAAATTTGCAGACTAAACTTTTATTTGTTAGCCTATCTCTTTCTTTCAGCAGAAATTTAAGGTTTTTCTGATTTCATTTATCACGTGAAGAGAGCTGACTGACAAGAAGAGGTGAGAGAGACAAGACTATGGCAGAAGAGTTTCAAAACGAAATTTAAATTCGGAATTCAAAGTGCCGGTTTCAAAATTAAAAAAGCCTGTTGATTTCTTCATTAATCTAAGTCAGGGATGCCCACACTTTTGTGTGTGGATATACTTTTCAAATAAGAAACATACCAAGATCTACCAAGTGAAAAGTAAATCAATGATAAAATACATATTAAATAAATAATTAAAAAGGCTTGTTGGGATATATCTTTATATTGCATTAGTTTAATAAGAAGATACCTAATGCACGATCCTGTATGTCACTGTTATCATCTTTACTTTGATTACAATAGTCGTCCATCAAAACTTTAAGCTACTAGTGTGACACTGGCTTCTTTTATACAGCCGAGAGCTGTAGTTTGCGTATCATATGCTCATACAGCGGTTTTGAGCCACCGTTCAGTCTGTATTTCACACAGCACGATGAGAAACATTTGCTGCTCCGAAACACAGAATATCACAGAATGCGTAGAGAGGTGGTGCTTAGGGATGCACCGAATGTTCGGCAACCGAAATTGTTTGGCCGAAAATAGGAAAAAAAACTCTTTCGGTGTTCGGCCGAAAAAGCGAAAAGACCGAATAATTTGTACCGAACAATGACGTTATGCGATCAAATAGAGGCGAGCACTACTGCAGCAAACACGTCTGCACTGTGGAAGCATTTAAAACTGTCCGAGAGAGACGCAGACATCATAAGCACAAAACACCGACAGCGAGAGACTGCTTAGTGCTGCTTCTCATGTCTCCGATGAGAAGAGGAAGGGGTGGTTGTTGCTGGTTACTGTGATGATTGAAATCGTGAAATGGATTAGCAAATAAACTACAGAATGTTATGTTTTCTAAAACACGCACGAATGGCATGTATTCAAACAGCGCTGCACGAGGCACCAGGGTTCAAAGGGCGAGGAAATTCTGTGCTGAAACACTTACTCATCATTTGCTAATTTTTATAAAAAAATTGTAAAGGCGTGTGACAATGTGATACATGTGACAAACATCTTCCCAAATTCGTAATGAGATGTATCTGAGAAATATCTGCATGCTGTTGTCAACAAACAGAAGCAATGATGTCTTCCTGGTTCCGGCATATTTCCGCCAAAATAAAAGCTCCATCAACATTCAAAAATGTTAGTATTGTAATTTTACTCTGGTTCTGTAAAATGCAATAAAAATGAAGACAATAATAATGATATAAATAATTACCCTACAACAGCTGTATTGATACATTTACTATAGTATTCACCAATAGTGTTCAAATTGGGATCTGTAATATTTTCTAATGTTTTAAATTAAGTCTCTTTTGCTCAGCAAGGCAGCATTTATTTGTATAGAAAAAAATATAAGCCCGATTCAAGAAGGGGGTTCTTAAAAATGTCCAAAACATATTATTTTACTAACTTATTAATTTTAAGTTAAATTGTGCTCTGTTGGTATAATGTCTGATAGGATGTATAAAAATGATCAGTGTTAATTTTTTTAAATATTTTTTCTGTAAAGCAGGACAAAAGAGTAAAAAGCTGATTTTGGCTATTTAATTTATGCAACAGTGAAAAAATTTGCAAAATAGGCCTACTTGGGGGAGAAAACATTTGACAAAACATGTTCGGTATTCGGCCCCAGTGTTTTATTTTGTTTAGCTTTGGCTTCGGCCAAGAATTTTCATTTCGGTGCATCGGTGCTGTTATTTATTTATAGGCTATATATTTTTACATTAGCCTACTTAACATGCGAGTCATAATATTAGTGAATATATTATATTTTTGTTTTATCTCTCGCCCCCTTGGTTAAGAACCACTGACCTAAAGCTAGCAATCTATTGGGCACCCAGTGATGTTTTTTTTTTTTTTAAACATTCGTTTCTCATTTATTTGATTCTACAGTATTTGCTGATTTTTATTTTATTTAAGCAGTGTGATTTTATTTATTTATTTCTCATTATTTTACATCAAGGTCCGTGCCTTCAAACTTTCTTATTCATTTTTGCTAATAAACATTCTTCGTTTCATAATTGTTTGTTCCTCTTTCTTAACTGATTTTTAGTTTTGTATAGGCTATATTTAAACTTTGTAAGTTATTTGTAATTTTATATTAGGCATATAGCATGGTGTATTTTTATAAGCTATTTAAGCAAAGGAAAGTTAGGGAAAGAGGGAAAACTAAAAAGAACTAAAAACAAACAACTGCTTTACGCCGAATTGCCGCTGATATGAAAGTCAAAGTAAAATGCGCACGGTGCCTACAGGCTAATTAAAACCAAAGGAAAATAGGGAAAACTCAAACGACCCCCCACCACGGTGATACCGGTATAATCGGTGTTGTCACACGTCGATTAACCGGTGGGAAAATTTCCTCACCGTCACAACCCTAATCCAATGTAGTTATTGTTTGTAGGTTTTAGTCTCTGACCAGTTACTGAAGTATCTTCTTAATGTTTTTGTCACAACACAAAAAGAACCTTCAATAATGCATATTCAACAGTTGACCAATACATATTTAAAATGTTTTTAGTGGTGGAGATGCAGTTGTTTAACATTCAGGACACAACAAGCAAATCTGTTATGCTACTGAATAGCTGTGCTTAGTGCCTAAATAATACACACTTAACACTGTGGCGCTTTGCACATTTAACATTCTCTGTACTTCTCTTGTATTTAGGTCCATCGAAATCTGTCCCAGCTGCCAAACTTTTCCTTTTCTGTTGGTCTTTCCTACTATCATCTGAGCCAACAGGAAGACATTTCACCTGTGGAGAACCAACATCTAAAGCAGAAATCCAATGTACTACTGCAGAACGCTCTCATCATGTTTTCTGGTGGTGAGGATCAATTATTTCAACACTTCCACATTTATTTATAAAACCTTTCTTTTGATATTTAGAAAAAATAATTTAAGGTAAGAGGGCCCAACAAATAAATATAAACCAAACACTGGCATGTTATATTGTTTATTTGTAATGAAGAAGCCTGGCTGTTAACACAAGTAGATTTCATTTTAAACTAAAGAGCACAAAATTGTGTTCAAAGTGCAAAAAAATAAACAAGTTTTTTCCCATCCTATTGGACATTCAGTCACTTTACATTCAGAGGAAAAACTGCGGTTTGAGGAAGACATTGGATGTGGTGTGAGTGAATAAACTATTAAATAAATTATTAAAATGCACCTAGATCAATTATTGACTAAATTCAAAACATGAAATTGCTCGATGAGCGCGTGTTCCAAAAATGTTTTGGAGTGGTATGTTTTAGGGTTTTTGGGGGATTTTCTTATACCTTTTTGGTACAAAAAGTATACACTATACACCATTTAAAATAACTGCATTTAAAGTAAATAGGAAAAGTGCAACTATAATATGTATTATGTAATCTGTATTATTTAATCACAACAGTATTACAAAAAGTGCAATAAAACTGTTATACAGCTGCAGGATAAGCTCTTGTGCATAGCTGGCATTGTACTCTCTTAGGTTCTGGAAGCTGTCCTCTGTAAAATGTGCAGCACACATATAAACGTTTGGGCTGTAATGATCAGGAAATGACCATTAACCTGTTACCTAGCCCCAGGACGCCGGTGCACTGTACGCTCTCTGTTTGCACATGTAATTGTTTATGAATAGATTACATTCGGATTAGATATAGTCTCAGGGAAATCTCATTTTTGATGATATCTTCTTCAGATTTGAAATATAAACCCCTGAGACATGTGACTTTCAATCCATTACTTTTCTGGATTGCTCCAGGACTTTTTTCATGCATTTTTATATGAAATATATATATATTTATTTCTCAGTGTGGTACACTTTTTTCAAGGCACTTCAGTCTCTATTTTAGTATTATCAACTCTGGATGATGGATAGTAAAGCCCAAAGGGTCTTCTTTCCAAATACACCAAAATTGTGTGTGTAGCACACTGAAGTCAGCAACTGTTATAATTTGAAGATTTGGTAGTTTTTTTTTCAGATTTGAGTCCCAAAATGGGGGGTGCTGGCTAACAGGTTAAAATTAAATTAGTTCGAAATTGTAAAAAAACATTCGCCATTCGACATGCTTCCCCAAAGCAGCTCTTCTACTTTCTTTCTAGCAAAGCTCAACCAGGCCTCGACGCCTTTTTGTGTATTCATTGCCTCACTTCTGTTTCAGTGTACTTTTTATATTATTTTTATAATGACCAACTCTTTCTATCTGTTTCCATATCCCTACTATTACTTCCACTCGCAAACTACGCATCACACACTTTAGGCAGCGCAATCCTAACAACCTGCACACTTTGCCTATGTCGGCTAACACACTACTTTCTTTTTCTATCGGTCTCTGGAACAGTCAGTCTGCAGTTAACAAAGATTATTTCATTGCATCTATTATCCAAGGCTAAACCTCATGGCCCTGATGGAGACCTGGATCAAACCAGAGGGCACTGCTACTTAAGGCTGTAGCTGTCGAATATTTTAGTAATAGAGTTTTTTACCAAAAATTCCATCGATTAATCGAGTAATCGGATAAGAACTAATTTTTCTTTTTAAAGAGCAATCCTAAATATGCAAGAGAAAATAAGACAAGTCTCTTAAAATTAACAAGTAATTTTGTTTCCTTTTTAGACAAATTATATTTTTTATTGCTAAAATAGCATATATTAATAACTGAAAACTAAACCCATGTATTGCATTTAATTGCCATATTACATTAAAAATACAAATAAGGTAAGGTACAAATAAGGTAAACATAGTACAACCTAAAACTAAGACATAAATCAAAATAATAGTATTTAAAAAAATTATAATAAAACCTAAACATTGTGCAACTTAACTTCCACCTTTGATCCTAACTAAAGCTCAGGCATGGCATAAGCCTTTAGTGTCTTCCTAGAAGAATTTTGGCTTTTGTAAGAGGCAAAAATTAGTGGACAGGAAGCTAATGTGGAACAAAAACAAGAGTCCATACACATAACATTAACACATTTTTCAGCAACATGAATTTAAAGTTATTTGGAGAATAAAACCTCTTAAATGTCTCTCTGCATACGTGCGTGTGTGTGCGTGTGCGTGTAGTTGCAAACAGTGCTCTGCATGTAGTTACAGTAAATGGTAGGGATGCACTGAAATAAATTCTGGGCCGAAACAGAATTCTGGATGTGCTTGGTCGAAAAGAGAGAATGCTTTGTAATACTTATTTATTTTATTAAATACTATAAAGTCATTTTGTAAGACTTTTAATTTAACTCAATTTTAATGACACGAAATTTAAAAAACTCAAGCCAATAAAATAACCAAACTTTTATTGAAAGAAAATTGGACAGAAAATGTATTAATATTAAATATCAATGTATTGTTTTTATTCCGTTTTATGCAACAGAATCAGACATAACTGTTGTTTTTTTACTAATTATTCAAATAATGTATAGTCCTGCAAACAGGGTTCTTTCTTTCTCAAAATGCAGCGGAGGTGGTACCATCCTAATCATGTGCACACAATGTATACATGCAATGTATTTTAGGTGTTATGATAATTATATGATTGAAGAAAATTACAATTATAAAGTTATGCTTTTATTTTCTCTCACCTAATGTTTTATTGTTATTTGTTTTTTTAAATAGCCAAATTAAATGTTTTCTTTTTCCTCATAAATTCTGTGTTGTGTATCTGGTTATCAAATGAAGGTATAAAACATCAATTTAATTTCTAATTTTTTTTTTACATTTAAATGTTTTTGGCAAACAAAGGGAATTTACTATTAAAATTAAAACATGTTAGAAATGTTGTGTGATCATTCCTCAAAAAAAATAAAGTTTTCATAATTTTAGTATTAGTCAAGTTAAGTCAAGACTTGTCAAGTCAAGAAGGATCTTTATATAGCTCTTTTAACAATACAAATTGTGTCAAAGCAACTGCACAATATCAAAATAGAAAAATAGTGTATCAGTAATGTAACATGACAAGATTAAACGCCATTAAAAACATTTTTCAGTTAAAGGCATTTCATTATTGAATTCCGTGATGTCGTCGTCCAGCTCAGTTCAGTTTAAATAGTATCTGTGTAATCAAGTCAGTGATATCGCTGGAAATTAAGTGTCCCCAACTAAGCAAGCCAGAGGCGACAACGGCAAGGAACCAAAACTCCATCGGTGACCGAACAGAGAAAAAAACCTTAGGGGAAACCAGGCACAGTCGGGGTTCCAGTTCCCCTCTGGCCAGACGAACAAGTAGTTTGTTCCAACTGCAGCAAAGTCAGATTGTAAGGGCTCCGACTGGTCTTTTCCCGATGGCTGTGTAGGTGACGAGGTCCTCACTGGGGATCTGTCTCTGGGGCTCATCTAGGTGTCCTGGTCTCCGCTGACTTTCAGAGCTGTAGAGGTCGTCTCTAGGTGGTGATCCACCATCTGATCTGGATACGGACTGGATCTGTTGACTGCAGTGATCATCTGGGCTGGATAAGGACCGGATCGGGTGGCTACGGTGACCTCGGAATAAGAAAGAAAAAGATTAATATTAGTGTAGATGTCAATCTTCTTGCGATGTAACAAGTACATCGTGTTTTATGGGAAGTGTTCCTGGTTCCGGTTGACCTAATTAATGCAGCCTAACAATCCTTTAACAGATTTGAATATTAGAAGCGTATTAGTGTGTTAAGTGTACGCCAGGTTAAAGAGATGAGTCTTTAATCTAGATTTAAACTGACAGAGTTTGTCTGCCTCCCGAACAGTGTTAGGTAGATTGTTCCAGAATTTGGGCGCTATATAGAAAAAGGATCTGCCGCCGGCAGTTGATTTTAATATTCTAGGTATTATCAAAGGGCCAGAGTTTTGAGATCGTAGCAGACGTGGAGGACTATAATGCGATAAAAGTTCACTCAAATACTGAGGAGCTAAGCCATTCAGGGCTTTATAAGTAATTATCAAGGGATTTTAAAATGTATAAGATGTTTAATATAATAATAATAATAATAAAATGCCAACCACTGCCAGTGCAGTGTTGGCAGAACCGGACTAATGTGGTCATACTTCCTGGTTCTAGTAAGAACTCTAGCTGCTGCATTTTGGACCATCTGTAGTTTGTTTATTAAGCGTGCAGAACAACTACCTAATAAAGCATTACAATAATCTAACCTTGAGGTCATAAACGCATGAATTAACATTTCTGCATTTGACATTGAGAGCATTGGTCTCAGTTTAGATATATTTATAAGATGAAAAAGTTTAGTTTTACAAATGCTAGAAACGTGGCTGTCAAAGGAAAGATTACTATCAAATAGCACACCTGGGTTCCTGACTGATGATTAAGAATCGAGAGAGCAGCCATCAAGTGTTAGACAGTGTTCTAGGTTATTACTTGTGTGGTTTTTAGGTCCGATAATTAACACCTCTTTTTTTTCCAGAGTTTAGTAGTAAGAAATTATTCATCATCCAGTTTTTATATCGACTATGCATTCCATAAGTTTCTCAATTTGGTGTGTTTCACCGGGCCGTGAATAAATATAGAGTTTAGTATCATCAGCATAACAGTGAAAGCTAACCCCATGTTTCCTGATGATATTTCCCAAAGGTAATATGTAAAGCGTGAAAAGTAACGGCCCTAGTACTGAGCCTTGAGGTACTCCATACTGCACTTGTGATCGATATGATACCTCTTCATTCACTGCTACGATCACAAGAACTGTGAGCAAAAATCCCAGAACCACACGGGGGGACCTAGTGAATGACCTGCAGAGAGCTGGGACCAAAGTAACAAAGGCTACCATCAGTAACACACTGCGCCGCCAGGGACTCAAATCCTGCAGTGCCAGACGTGTCCCCCTGCTTAAGCCAGTACATGTCCAGGCCCGTCTGAAGTTTGCTAGAGAGCATTTGGATGATCCAGAAGAGGATTGGGAGAATGTCATATGGTCAGATGAAACCAAAATAGAACTTTTTGGTAAAAACTCAACTTGTCGTGTTTGGAAGAGAAAGAATGCTGAGTTGCATCCAAAGAACACCATACCTACTGTGAAGCATGGGGTGTAAACATCATGCTTTGGGGCTGTTTTTCTGCAAAGGGACCAGGACGACTGATCTGTGTAAAGGAAAGAATGAATGGGGCCATGTATCGCATTTATTTTGAGTGAAAACCTCCTTCCATCAGCAAGGGCATTGAAGATGAAACGTGGCTGGGTCTTTCAGCATGACAATGATCCCAAACACACTGCCCGGCAATGAAGGAGTGGCTTCGTGAAGCATTTCAAGGTCCTGGAGTGGCCTAGCCAGTCTCCAGATCTCAACCCCATAGAAAATCTTTGGAGGGAGTTGAAAATCCGTGTTGCTTAGCGACAGCCCCAAAACATCACTGCTCTAGAGGAGATCTGCATGGAGGAATGGGCCAAAATACCAGCAACAGTGTGTGAAAACCTTGTGCAGACTTACAGAAAACGTTTGACCTCTGTCATTTCCAACAAAGGGTATATAACAAAGTATTGAAATGAAATTTTGTTATTGACCAAATACTTATTTTCCACCATAATTTGCAAATAAATTCTTTAAAAATCCTACAATGTGATTTTCTGGATTTTTTTTTTCTTATTTTGTCTCTCATAGTTGAGGTATACCTATGATGAAAATTACAGGCCTCTCTCATAATGGCTGTTTACAGACTTGGTAATATTTACACACAAATGAAAATTTGGAAAATGATTTCAATGCCGTTTGTGCAAGTGCGGTCACAAAACCGGTCAGTTCCAAGTAGGCAGAGGTGGAAAGAGTACAAAAATATTCTACTCAAGTAAAAGTACCATTACATTACTGAAATTTTACTTAAGTACAAGTAAAAGTACCAGTCTAAAAATATACTCAAGTAAAAGTAAAAAGTAGCTCATTTAAAATTTACTCAGAGTAAAAATTACTTAGTTACATTTTAACAATGGGAGGGAGGAAAAAATGGGATCGACCAAAGATGTCAAACTCAGTTCCTGGAGGGCCACAGCCCTTCACAGTATAGATATAACCCTAATTAAACACATCTGATACAGCTAAACTAATCATTTAGGCTTATTTGAAAACTACATGGTGTGTGTGTTGGAGCAGGGTTGGAACTAAACTCTTTAGGGCTGTGGCCCTCCAGGAACTGAGTTTGACACCCCTGGGATATGGGCCTATAAATCTCAAACTAGGTGTTTTTAATTAAAGGAATCAGTTATTTAGAATAATAACACATTTAGGCTGTTACCAGGCAAATTAAATCAGTATCAACAAAATTAATCTTTGCAATGCAGAGGAAACGCAGAAGCTTCATCTGAAGTGGCATAGATGTATTACACACTGACATGAATGCATTTAGCCTGCAGTTACAAATGCAGAAATAATGTTTAGATATAAATAAGACATAAAATGTGACCCTGAACCACAAAACCATAAGGGTCCATTTTCCTAAATTGCGATTTATACATCATCTGAAAGCTGAATAAATAATATTTCCATTGATGTATGGTTTGTTATGATCGGACAATATTTGAAAATCTGGAATCTGAGGGTGCAAACAATCCAAATATTGAGAAAATCTCCTTTAAAGTTGTTCAAATTAAGCTCTTAGTTTTGATATATTTACAGTAGGAAATTTACAAAATATATTAATGGAACATGATCTTTACTTAATATGCTAATGATTTTTGGCATAAAAGAAAAATGTATAATTTTGACCCATACAATGTATTGTTGGCTATTGCTACAAATATACTCCAGCGACTTAAGACTGGTTTTGTGCTCCAGGGTCACAAATGTTAAATAATCATTTGAAATACAAAAATAAAAAGATATTTTAAATGTTAAATTAGAACCACCAGTAGGTGTCAGCAAGTCACTGATAAGTGAGTCATTGCGATTGAACAGAATCATTTAAACGGTTAATTCATTCAGAACAAAACACCGTCATTGCTCAGAGTCAGAGACGCAAAACTGTGTATGGTGGCTGTGTATGGAATTATTTTTGTTGTCGAAATAGAGCAAAAACAGGCAATATGGTTTCTAAAACGCAAGTCTCTTAATTAACTTCTTGTTTTTTGAACTGTTGTAAAAAGCTAAACTACAGGCCGATGTAATCATGGTGATTTTTTTGAGAAAAACGGCATTCTTCATGTGATGTTGACTTACTATATTAAATTATATAAATATATACATTTTCTGCTTCTATATCTTCAATTTTGTGATCATTCTAACGCATTTTAACAGACTGAATCACGCAGTGAAAGAAAGCAGTCCATATGCACGCGGATTAGTCTAATCTAACGTTACTAGATTTCACGGCACACTGTTTAGAGTGATTCGCTTGGTTTTGGCAAAATACTGATAATGTCAAATCGCACATCGTTAAAACAATAATTACTATATTATCTCAGATGATATTGCACACCCTGCACCACTGTCTTTTTGGCTCATTTGTGCAAAACCTTTTGCTAAACTGTCAAAGCTTCATTTTAACCACCAATGCAACGATGTAAGTATTTACCTTACGTTACCTCTACATGCTTGCGAAGGGCGATGTCGAGATGTTATAAGCTGCTAGTTCGGTCTCCCGAGGCAAACACAGCTTACACTGCACAATAGAGCATGAATATGGCCAGGGGTTCACATCATTTCCTTCGAGTTCAACTTCAGCAGAATACGACGGGGTTTGGTTTTCAGCTGGGTCTGCACCATTAACGCCTGTCTAGTCCGTCTGCATCTTTCTTGTGATTTTAGCGCCAGTTTCTTCTTCTGCCCATTATTTGCTGCAGTTGTTTCCACGGAGCGATTTTTTTTTACTCAGTAACGAATGTTTTAAAATGTAGCGAAGTACAATACTTCACACAAAATATACTTAAGTAAAAGTAAAATTACAGATAAAAAAAATTACTTAAAGTACAAGTACACAAAAAAGCTACTCAATTACAGTAACGCGAGTAAATGTAATTCGTTACTTTCCACCTCTGCAAGTAGGGGTGGGCGATATGGCAAAAATATCATATCAATTTTTATTTTTTAGACATTTCACGATTTTATCACAGTTCTTTGTCATGTTAGTTTTACCAGTTTGTCTGAGCATTACTGCCAAACTAATTTCCCTATTATAAAGACAAAGCCTTTCAAGGAAACAAAATATAAATAAGAATGGTGGATATTTAGACCAAAGTGGGCGAAGATAAAAAATCTTTGTCATTATTTTATCTTTGTTATGAAAAAATAAGAACAAAGATACACATTACAACTACACATAATATGCAAACAGTGTTTAATTATCAGGTACAATAGGCATATTTAGTAGGAGCATTCAAGAAATTAAATGAACAATTAATAAAAATAAAACACTATAGATTGATTCCTATTAAAGTAACTATTGTTTTTTTCAGTCAAGAGAAGCGAGTTATGTTTTTGTTGTTTTAACATTAAAGAATAAACTCGGTCATCTGTCTGTCGATTCTGTCATAGTGTTTTATATTAACACCATCATTTACTCACTCAAAATGAGTTTTAAACCTGAGTGAGTTTCTTTCTTCTGCTGAACATACATGCTATTTTGAAGAATGTGGAAAACCAAACAGTTGCTGGTCCCCAGTGAGTTCCATAGTATTTTTTTATATCCTACTATCAAGTGGACCAGCAACTGTTTGGTTACCCACATTCTTTGAAATATATTATTTTGTGTTCACCACAATAAATAAATTAATACAGGTTTGGGACAACATGTCAGTGAGTAAATAATGACAGAAATAAAATTGTAGAGTGAACTATCCCTTTAATGACAGTCGGCTGCATGTTTAGTTTTGTCCCTTTAAGAGCTGCACGCATCTAATATACAGGCACGCTTCGGTTCCACTCACCGGTTTAATTTTATTTTAAACATAACCAACTGAGTCTATATGTAAACCTTGTGTGTTTTGACAGTATTGGCTCAAAAGATAACTTGGTTGAGTAATCAGGCGCTGTTAGACAGGCTTTTTAGTTCGCGCGTTTCGGGTGCACGGGCTCAGAAAATGCGCAAATGAAAAGCTTAACCTGCTTTAGCTCCCGGTCACGTGGCACATGCTGTGCAGTAATTCTTGAACGTTTAGCAGAGAACTGTAGAGGTCGCACCACAGCAATTATTTGCACTCGCACAAATGCTCCCAAATATATTTTGGAGTCGCACAGATTACATTTCGGGAGCATATGCGACCAAAATGGTCGCAATTTCGAGCCCTGGGTAGAAGTGATGGTTCTACCATATTTGTAAGAAGGAGTTTAATATACAGCTTTAGCTATATGGATTTTACACAAGACTAGATAGTGATCTGATATATCATCGCTTTGCTGCAGAACTTCAACCCCATTAACATTAATTCCATGTGACAGTATTAAATCTAAAGTATGATTTTG
This sequence comes from Gymnocypris eckloni scoliostomus, assembly GCA_027564155.1. NCBI lineage: Eukaryota > Metazoa > Chordata > Actinopteri > Cypriniformes > Cyprinidae > Gymnocypris > Gymnocypris eckloni. The sequence goes on from CM050423.1 coordinate 35,599,174, forward strand.
ACAATGAGTAGGTCCTGACACATGTTGTCTAACTCTAAAAGAGTTCAAAATGTCTATGAATGCTGATTCTAATGCATCTTTTTCATTATCAACGTTGATATTAAAATCACCAACATTAAGACTTTATCTGCAGCCAGCAATAACTCTTATAGAAAATCACCAAATTCTTTAATAAAGTCTGTATGGTGCCCTGGTGGCCTGTATAAAGTAGCCAGTACAAACATCACAGGGGATTTATCATTAATACTTTTTTCTCTAGATAATGTTATATGAAGCACCATTACTTCAAAGGAGTTATACTTAAAGCCTGTTTTAGAGAAATACTGAGAATATTGCTATAAATTGTAGCAACACCTCCCCCTTTGCCTTTTGGACGTGGCTCATCTTTGTAACAGAAATCTTGGGGGGTAGACTCGTTTAAAAATAATGTATTCATCTGGTTTTAGCCAGGTTTCTGTCAAACAGAGCACATCTAGTTTATGATCTGTGATCATATTTAAAAAATACACTTTCGTAGAAAGGGACCTGCTATTCAATAAGCCAAGCTTTATAATTGGTTTCTCGGTGTTATATACATTTTTCATTTGTTGAACATCAATTAAGTTGTTACTCATAGACTGGTTTGTACGTTTTTTGTATTTTCTAGTTTGGGGAACAGACACAGTCTCTATAGTGTGATATCTAGGTGAAAGGGTCTATATGTGCTGAGAATTAACTGACTTCTGTGACGTGAGGCGGCTAGCAGACGGTCGGTTTAGCCAGTCTGTTTGCTTCTTGACCTGGGCCCCAGTTAGTCAAGTACGAACTCTAAGACTATGTGCCATATTTCTAGAGAGAAGAGTGGCACCACCCCAGGAGGGATGAAGACCATCTCTTTTCAACAGGTCAGGTCTGCCCCAAAAACTAGTCCAGTTGTCTATAAAACCTATGTTATTCTGCGGGCACCACTTAGATATCCAGCCATTGAGTGACAACAGTCTGCTATGAATCTCATCGCTACGGTAAGCAGGGAGTGGGCCAGAGCATATTACAGTGTCTGACATCGTATTTGCAAGTTCACACACCTCTTTAACATTACATTTAGTGATCTCCGACTGGTGAAGTCAAACATCATTTGTGCCGATGTGAATAACAATCTTACTGAATTTACGTTTAGCATTAGCCAGCACTTTTAAATTTGCCAAGATGTCTGGCTCTGGCTGCCGGTAAACAATGGATTATGGTGGCTGGTGTCTCTATTTTCACGTTCCGTACAATAGAATCGCCAATAACTAGAGCACTTTCATCAGGTTTCTCAGTGGGTGCGTCACTGAGTGGGGAGAATCTGTTTAATGTTTTAATCGTAATGGAAGCGCGGTGTTTTGACCAGTGACTAGGCCGCCTCAGTCACCCAATTGCCCTGCTGCACGGGCTCATCCGGAACCGAACAATGTAGAGGACTCCCTGAGCTAGTCGCATCCAAAGCCGTATCTACAGCCCTCACATTCTTACTATCCTCAACTAAAGTTTGGATTTGGTGTCTCTAGTTCTAAAATCTCTGTCAGCCTAACTATTTCCCTGCATTTATCAAATGTGAATCCCTCGCTGCTGACAAATAAATAATTTGTAAATTATAAACCACAAATAAACTATACATGTGGCAAACAGTTCAAAAAACAATAGCAGGAGAAGAAGCCATTACTCACCGTGATTGATGAATGATTCCAACTTAACTTACCACTGTTGTTTGATAAACTTGTGAAAAACGGAACAAGAGCGAAATGAAACGGAGCGATAAAAAAGAAGAAAACCGTAATAGAAACATGAATGACAAGCTAACCGGCTAACAAACGCTAATGCGCTGCACTTGTGGTTTTAGATTAAAAGCAAACAATAAATTAAATTAGTCAGATTAGCTTGATACATAATATCAGAAATATGGTGGGAATTAAGTTATATTTTACTACTTAAACAGAGAGTGAAAGTAAGATAGAGATTCAACAGAATGGAGACATGGAGCTACAAACGCAAACCTCTTAGCAGCATGGCCAAACAGGAAGTGAGATCAGTGTCACAGTGACACCTTGTGGTAGTAGTATAATGTACATTCTGCTGAACAAAACCAGACTTTTATTTTGACGGGTTGCCTTGAATACCTTTACATTTCAGTGTGTATATGATATGAGGATAGTTTTATTCAAATGAAATGGTAAAACGCTCATGAAGGGACTCAAATCAGTTCTGGAGATGTTGTTTGTGTGTTTATGTCCCCATTGAGACGTCACGCGTGCTTCAGTGTGTGTGTGCGCTAAAGGAAAACGCGCATCTCTCTGTCATCCATTTATACAGAGATATGATCACGTAATAATTAATCAGATCACATAAATCAGTGGGAAATTAATATAAATTATGATTCTCTGTAAATAAACATCAAGTACACCTGTATTATTAGCGAATGTGAGCAGACCATAGCGGGGAGCAGATCCGTGAAGGAGATTTTTACCAGCGTTGCCCAGATCAGCTGTACCACAACATGTCACAGCACAGCAGCTCTACTGCAAACAGCAAAAAGTATACTAACATTACATAGACCTTTCTTGTCGGAGCGTTATTTGAGCGGATTCTGCTTTTCCGGTGAGCTTGAGCGGTAACTGAGCAGAATGATAGAGCGGAGCGTCACACGGCGCAGTGATGACGGTTGAGGGTGAGGGCAAACCTGAACACTGCTGGGTGGTGCGGTGCGGCATATATTTTCGGCTGCCGAAAATTCAGTGCACCCCTAGTAAATGGACAAAACGATTCTTCGAGGAACATAATTTGCCTCTGATTTTTTGTATTCGAGTTACGATTCGGAATCGTTTCAGCCCTACTGCTACTCCTACAGCACTCTCCCATTTCTCATTTTCCCACACTTCCCGTCTGACCGGAAGAGGTGGAGGTACTGGTCTGCTTTTCTGTAATGATTGGAAATGTATTCCTTTACCTTCTCTGGGTATTAAGAGCTTCTTTGAATCACAGTCACTATTACCCACCATTTTAAAATCATTTTTGTAGTTTATCAACCCCCAGGACCACAAGGTAACTTCTTGGATGAATTAGATGTGCTGCTCTCAACCTTTCCTGATGATTGTACTCCCTAGTTATGCTTGGAGACTTCAACAACCACCTAGATAAACCTCAGGGTGCAGACTTCCACACTCTGCTTGCCTCTTTTGATCTCAAGAGAGTGCTAAATATGGCTACTCACAAATCAGGCAACCAATTGGACCTTATTTACACACGACACTGCTCCACTGATCATGTGCTGGTTACTCCACTGCACACCGTTGGATCACTTCCTCCTCACTCTTAGGGTGTATTCACACAGGAAAGTCTGAACCATAGACTGTAAAATGCTTTGAACGCATTCCCTAAACTGCTTTTCGATTGGTCAGAAAGAGCGTGCAGGAAAATTCCAACGGTGCTTCCGGAAGTAAACAAAGACAGGAGGGAGTAAAATGGAGCAGACAGCACACTATTATGCTATTATGGAGAGACAACTGCGTAGGTTGATTTTATCCCTGGTCATCCTTTACTACATAGTTTGTATATACCACTTCAGGCAATATATCACTTTTGAGAATGAAGCGCAGATGCGGCTGGAAAATAATGTAATAATGCACTGCAAACGGCGAAGGCGCATCGCAAGTCACCAAATTTCTATGAGGCTCCGCACTTCCTCACAATCCCAAGTTTTGTCCATGACCTGCCATGCTAAACTGCAAACTGTCAACAAACACTTCCTCATCCCATAATGCACAGCGCAGCTGATTACGGCAGCTGGTTTAGTCCAAAAATGCACAGTTCTGTTTGCAGTTGGGTCTGTTTGAGGTCGGATCGTGTTCTCACCACAAATTAATTGCTCCGCTTAGTGAAATACTCTTAGAGCATAAATTTAGGATTGACATGCCCATTATTTGTAAGATTTTCTCCTAAATTGGCAAGTTATGAGCTACTTTTAGCCTTAAGATGTTTTATGAATACAGGCCCTGATCTCTTCTGGAAGTTGATTCCAACTGTGGGAGGCATAATAGCTAAAAGCGGACTCCCCTTGTTTTGTGTGAACACATGGTATTCATAACTGACTCGATCTTAATGATCTGAGTGGTCTGTTGGGTTTATATTCAGTGAGCATACTGCAATGTATTTAGGTCTTAGGCCTTTGAGTGATTTATAAACAAGTAAAATAACTTTAAAATCAATCTTAATTGTAAATGTAGCCGCAGCCGTGACTTAAATGTAACTGGAAGTCAGTGTAAGGACCTGAGGACTGCTCTTAATAGCGATATTCAATTTACTATGCCTTTTTTTCGGTTTGGGCCAATAGACAATGCCATCGTCCATCGGCGATGGCTGATAGACATTACGATGTTGAGCCGGCATTGTGATTCCGCCGCATTCCAATACCATATTCAGAAAGAAAATGATGGAACCCCTAAAGGGAATAAATACGAGATGGGAGGAAAATATAGGCGGGGTGATCACGTGCAGTTGCTGTTGCTCGCGAAAGCGTGCAATGGCTTTTGTATGCGCACCATTTGTTTTGATTTCACTTTCGAACATCTTCAGCAAGGAGGGGGGAGGATGGAAAGGGATGCCCCTCTTGACGTCAGCCCTGAAAAAATGTAGAACAATCTTTTGTGTAAATTCACTTTTATCGGTTTATCGGTAAAGCACGGTGAGATGAAATACAGTGAGTGAGTCTGGTAAATCGTGAACTATTAACAGATAATTATTTGAGGACCATGGCCTGCAGAACACAACAATGTGCTCTGCAGGCCATGGTCCTCCAAATAATTATCTGTTAATAGTTTAAATAAATCGTCGTTAAGAAAACTGAGGGGGCACAAATTCTTTCTGAGGGGGCAATGCAACCCTCATTGCCGGCATGGAAACTCCGCCTGTCTCTTGGTGTTTTCGCAACCGGTCATCTTAACCCTTTACGATTCCTGTAAAATTTGCCTAAACGCCTAAAAAAGGCATACCCAAAGTAAATTGCATGCTATTCTTGGGCCATTTGGATGATATGCATGGCGTTGGTCTCCTTTAAAAGGTGACACTCTGAGGTTTGTTTCTCAACAGTCAGAATCAATTTAAGTCTTACTGATATTGAGTAATAGCACTTTGAACACACACAAACAATTATTCCACCTACATTTTTTTTTGAAAATAGAAGCCTGCAGATGACTATAGCTGGGAGGTATGAGCTGGAAAATACATTGGGATCACAGAATGAAGCCTTACCAAGCCAAATTTCGCATTTGATAAACAATATATTAGAACATTAGTGTTTTACACATGTATATCTAATTTTATGTCAGCACTACAAAATATTGCAGACCTGTCTAAACCAAGTCCATCTCAGGTGGGCTATACAGTCACAAGTACTGTCAGTCTCCTAACCTGCAATATTCCGCTGCCGCAGCAGCGACTTTCTCTCCTGCATACTTTTAACCACTTCACTGCAGCAGTGGCTTGTCTACCCTATAGTCTTTATTAACAGCTCACTGCCGCAGCAGCAAGTTGTCCCTCCACCTGTGCAGCAAGCATTACTCTTCCCTTGTCACCACCTCAATAGTGTCAAATCCTTATCTACCCTAGTAGATAAGAATGTGAGATTTCACTCCTCTGTAATGATTCTCTATTTACTTATCTGCTGCAGCAGAGTCTTTCTCTCCTGTAATCTCTTAACCACTTCACTGCTGCAGCAGTGATTTTTCCCACCGGTCTTGGAGCAGATTCCATACTAAACTCAATTTCTCTCTGCCGCAGCAGTGACATCTCCCTCTTCTTGCAGCAACACATGCCATAATAACTTCCGTTTCTCACAGCAGTTATTTCCCCCACCGGTCTCAGAGCAGATTCTATACTAAAGTCCATTCCCTTCTGCCACAGCAATGACACCTCCCTCTTGCATATGATGTCACACAACTTCCATTTCTCACTGCCGCAGCAGTGATTTGCAGCAATAACTTCTCCCACCTCTCTTGCATCAGATGCCATAACTTTCATTCCTCACTGCCGCAAAATCAGCAGTGATTTTGCGCAGCACTCTCGCAGCCCCCTGACTAAACTTCATATATTTTCTTCTATTTTTTGTAAGAGCAGCGATTTCTCACTCTTCAACTGGGGATTTTGTTTGCTAATATCTGCCTTATTCCCCCACCGCCGCAGTAAAATGTATTCTGCTCATTCTTAGAGGAGAGGGATTGAATCCATTAAAGTTTTCTCTACTTGCATAACCAAAGCTACTTGCAGTTGTTTGCCCAGCTTGCTTTCCCTTGTAAACACCTTTTTTGGGGATTTGAACTTGGAGCTCAAGCCGAGCCTCCGGTTCGAGCCTCCATTGAGGACAGCAAGCCAAGTTTGTTTTCTATTAACCATCAGGACTGGATGGGCAGGCGAACTCGTGAAATTAAGTTCCAAACGCTGGCTTGGGAGGAGCCTAATCATTCAGTCCTGTCAATCATCATTACGAGCCTATATAAGCAGCTTTAATTGCACCTTCTCAGCGTCAATTCTTCCGGCATCCCTCCACCTCCCCATCTCCTCTATTTCTGTTATTCTCCCTCTATTTGAACTCGGAGCTCAAGCCGAGCCTTGGGTTCGAGCAGTGGTGGTCAGTAACGAAGTACAACTACTTCGTTACTGTACTTAAGTAAATTTTTCAAGTATCTGTACTTTACTGGAGTAGTTTTATTTTGAGTAACTTTTACTTTTACTTCACTACATTCCAAAGCATAAGATCGTACTTTTTACTTCACTACATTTCATAAAACATATCGTTACTCACGTGATACATCACGTGCTCCGAGACGCAGAAGCGGTGTATGATTCATGAACAAACTGATTCTTTTCAGTGAACCTGTTCAATCGGTTCGCAAATCGCAACAAACGATTCATTCACAAATTGGAATGATCCGATTACAGCTGTTCACGAGTCGAAAACTCACTGATTCAAATGATCCGTTTAGGCGAGTCTTCTTCAGTGAACTGAACTCACAAGTAAAGAACCGGAGATCTTGTGAGCGCGCTACTGATGCTGTGAAAATGCGTTACTAATGTCGAATTTTAGGATTCATTATTGTAACTGAAAATAATATTTAGGTCAAAACTGTCAGTTGTTTGTGAACTAAATCTGCTGTAAAGGGTGATCTATTTAAGCCCACTGAAATGCTTGAATGCAGACAGATCAACATCAGTGTCTCTAACGTTATGTTTTAGGTCAAAAAACAAAACATTAAAATAACACCGATTAAATAAAATAACTCATGCACGTGTAACGGATGTATACCAGTAAGGGCTGTGTGTAAACCTCACTCCCCTAACCTTAAAAAAGAGGCGCTCTAGCGACTGACGCAAGAGGCTGTAGCCTTTGGCGTTCCTTGTTAGAGCGCCCGCCTCCCGCCGGAATCCCGGGTTCGCGACCGCTCGGAGCAAGAACGAGTTAGGATGGTGTGGACCGGGGAGATACACGTTCATATTCCCCGCTGCTGTAACGTTAGCAGTTTTTTTTAAATGCTATGCATTTAGACCTATGTGTCTGTTTTTATATTGTTTATCAACAGTATAACGTTACATTTTTATATTGTTTAGATCAACTAGCCGAGTAGACAGATATGAATGTTTATTCATAACCATACTGAAAATAAGTAAATATTGTTAGCTGATGCTAAAATGTCTAGCTAACAAGCTTGCTGGTGCTAAGTTGAGGAATTTTTTGATATAAAGTCCAAACATCTTTATTCAGCCACCTAGATAGATTCCATCTGAGGGAAAAGAAAGGATGTGATGTTCAGAACATAGTAACTACAGTAATTATCAGAGTGGGAAGTGATGCCCTCTGGGGCATTGGGCCAGGGTGTTTTACACCACAGACAAGGTTTGAGAAGAAAACAAATCATTATGAAAATATAATTAGATTTTCCTTAAAATGTTCTTCCTAATTTCAGGCCTAATTCTAATGTCATATATAACGACGTTCTGCAAAACAACAAGTTCTAAAACACTTTTTCTTACTGAAAATTAGATGGTGAAATCTGTTTTCTCTCAGGTACATGGCAGTGTAAGCTTCTGGCGAACATTACTACATCACTCTCATCAACGTAGTCCATATCAACAAAATATATATCTTGACTCTATATAGTGGCTATTTTGGGAAAAACCCAGGTATTTTGGGCAGTAGGATTATAAAAATATGTGCTAATATAAAATTAAATAAAGTAGTCTATATAAAATTGCAAAATAAATCTGTCTATCAGTACTTTTACTTAAGTACATAAAAATTGAGTACTTTTGTACTTTCACTTGAGTAAAATTGAAAAAGCAGTACTTTTACTGGAGTAATATTTTAGTATACGTATCTGTACTTTTACTCAAGTACTTGATCTGTGTACTTTGACCACCACTGGGTTCGAGCCTCCATTGAGGACAGCAAGCCAAGTTGTACCATTAACCATCAGGACTGGTTGGGCAGGCAAACTCGTGAACTTGTGAAAAAAAAGACCTAACACTAGCTTCTGTATTCTTTTTGTATTATATCTATTTGTTTTCTATTTATTTATTATACAATTAACAAAAAGCAAAAACACTAGCTTCCTCCATTCTTTTTCTATTCTATCTGTTTTCTTTTTATTTGTTATATAATAAAAAAAACCTTGCTACATTTACTGCGTTAGGCTAACTGAGGCTTGTCATAGCACTTGCATATCATTGCTCTTTTGTTGATTTTGATTGCTTCCATTGTCCCCTTTTGTAAGTCGCTTTGGATAAAAGCGTCTGCTAAATCAGTGGTTCCCAACGACATTCCTGGAGGCCCCCAAACACTGCATGTTTTCCATGTCTCCTTAATAAAACACACCTGATTCAGATCATTAGCTTATTAGTAGAGACTCCCAGACCTGAATTGGGTGTGTCAGACAAAGGACAGATGCAAAATGTGTAGTGTTGGGGGGCCTCAAGGAACATGGTTGGGAACCACTGTGCTAAATGACTAAATATAAATATTCCATGGGTGGTAATTATTTAAATGAGTGCATCTGTGACTTCAAAATATCTGGAAGAAGCATGCTGTAGTGAGAATGAGCTGTGTGGTGTAGTTATTTTTAAAGTGTTTTCTGTTAAAGAGAATATCTCCTTTTAGAGTGAGCATTGTAACCTTACATATATTTTTATTCTCAAACAGCAACATTACACACATTCTTTAGTTCAAAAAGTTAAAAAGTGGACCTCTTTAATAGTAATGTCTGTCCTACTTTCTACCTCTCCCTGACTGGACAAACCAAAGTTCTGATCACTCATGTTGTCAGAATGTTACAGAAGTTCTCAGAGAGAAAGATAAATGTGATCTTACCTTTTAGTCAAATAACATTCAGTTTTTTAACTGCTGTTTGCATTGGAAGGTCTAGTGGACTGACCCCACTGAGTGGAGGACCCCAAAATTAGTCTAGAGACTACTAAGTGCCACCTTTGAGATTTTGCCAAATTTCATAACTTTCCTCCAAAATATTTGGTCTCCCTTTGACCCCGTTGGGGACAAATAATATCAGTGTTTCCCACACATAGAGACTGGGTATGTGTGTCACCAAGTATATTTGGTGACACACTTTTGTCATTTTTTTACTATTATAACTTTTTTTTATCAGCCCGACATAATGAAACCATCCGCGATCGATTAATATCTCCCCTCACCCTACGCGTTTCATACTGCTCGTTCTGTGTGCTCAAGAACTGTCGACACTCCCACAGACAATCTCCAATGTTTCCCATACGTTGATTTATTTGTAGAGGGCCGCAACAATATACACCGTCTGCTGCCATCTGCTCCCGCGTCTCACAAACACGAGAGTGACTTTAGCACAATATTTAGCAACTTTCAGACCCTTTTGGTGGCTTTTTTCACATAACAGGTACATATTGACAAACCTAGGGACTTTTTGAAAGAACCTTAGCTATCGTTCTGTTGGTAGATGTCTCCTGTACTTCCCCGCAAGCGCGAGGTCTGACTCTTCCAGCGCAGTGTCGCCTTTCTCTCTGTCTGTTCTGTGTAGAGAAGCAGCACATTCAGTTGGCCGTAACGCAGCAAAATCATCAATAAATAATTTACACAACAGTGTTTCCAAGCACCTGTCGCTTACTGACTGTTTGAACTTGTGGGTAATGTGGGTAACTTATCTTTTAGTATAAATCTTAGTTCTTCCAAATGTAACATATTTCCCAGTTCTCTTGCCCACATCTCAAAAGTAGGGACAGAATCTGCTTTCCATATCTGTAAGATCAGTTTTTTTGCAAGCAACATGCAGAGCGAAATGGCCTGTGTTTGATATTTACTACTAAAGGCATTCTCTGCACCTAACAGTCCAATACAAGGCTCAGGCTCCAAGTCGACAGAATACACTTCAGAAAGAAATTTAAATATATACATTTAAATGTATATATTTAAATAATGGCTGAATTGGCAAAATGGCTGAATTTTGCTACATGACCATAGAGAATGAAACAGGGTGCCCTCTAACGTTTTACACTTATTACAGAGTGGGGAAATTGTGGGATAAATTTTATGAAGTTTTAATTTAGAATAATGAAGCCTATGAACTACCTTGAACTGAATCAAATTATGTCTGGCATTTACAGAGCATGTATGGACATTTCTCAAGCACTCATCCCACATGTTTTCATGAATATTAAAACCCATTTCCTCTTCCCAATCATGTTTTATTTTCTGAGTGTTATTGTCCACCTTTTCTACCAATAGTTTGTAAAAATTTGACACAGTACCACTCGCACCAGGGTGCATATTAACAATACTCTCTAAAGTTGGATTTAAATTCAAAACTTAAAAGTCTGGAATGTGCTTCCTAACGAAGTCTCTGACTTGCAAATAACGGAAGAAATGAGCAGGAACCAGAGCACACCATTGTTTTAGTTGTTCAAAGGAACTAAATGTACCTTCCCTATAAAGATCTTGTATTGTTACTAGTGGTGGGCCGTTATTTAACGTGCTACGTTAACGTGAGACTCTTATCGGGCGATAAAATATTGCCGTTAATCTATTCTCAAAGTTGGGTTGGGAGCTGGGTCTATACTAGCAAGCTATGATGACTTTCACCCTGATATTTTAGCGCGGATGTATACCTAGGCCGAATTGCACTGTAGGGGCGAGAACAAGTCTTGAACTAGAGGCTCGCATGATCCGTGATGGACAGATTGTTAACGGCTGGTCTATGTGGTAATACAATCGGGCAGGACATCCAAACGCTCACCTATCATTCATCAACCTCAAATATGGCTTTTCATCTGAAAGATGTATGTAGTAACAACTTTACATGGCAGCTCAATATGATGTTAACCTAGAGAAATGTGCGCTATTGAAGTGTTTGTGTGGAAGCGTTTGCTGCAGGACAGGCTCGGTGCGCTCACTTGCTCTTACATCTCCGTCATTCTTGGTCAAACAGATAAAAGTAACGTTAGCCTAATACATCTTTCGAATCTGTAAAGACTCTACGTTTATTTGTGTGCACTCAGAATAACAACGAAATGTTGCGCTTTTAAGCAAACAGGATGCGCTTTAGGTCTCATGTGAACTTGAGCGAGAAACTTGAAAAATATATCTATAGAGAGTGAAATGTCTAAAAAATAAAAATAGAAGACGTGTGTGTTAGCATGGATGATTTACATGAAATTTAATCTGTGCAACACTGTGCATAAGATGGCTTTCAGTTCAATATAATAACAAAAACGACATTTTGGGTTTTATTCAACTAATAAGGTGGGCACGCTGTGATCTGTACTATATTTTTACTGTAATTGACAGTTATCGGCAAAAAACAAAAACAACAACACGGGAGTGGGAGGAATGGGAGTAATCTTCCGAGAGTGGAACGGGATTTTCCTCCAGTTTTTCGTGGGATTTGGATGGGAAGAGATTAAAGTTTGTGATGCATTTTGGAAACAGGAGATGAGCCCCTGGTCTGTCGCCACCTGGCTTGAGAAACCCGTTCTCAAAGACTTACTTTTAGTCATTATTTGGGTAGCACACATATATTCTGAATGCCTTCGCGGCAGAATTCAAATGAGCCATTTTAATCTAGATTAATTCCAAGATTAATCTAGATTAAAAAATTATCTATGCCCACCACTAATTGTTACTATACCCATGTGTTTCCACTGAAAAAAGATCTTATCTTGTAACCCCGGAGGGAAAACATGATTGTTAAAGATTGGGTATCTAGATATAAATTTGGATTTTTTTTAAATATACCTTGATTTGTTTCCAGACTTTAATTAGGTTTGAAATAACTGTTACCATTTATATTTTTTATTTCAATTTTGATGGGGCTGTTAAGCAGAGCTGATAATGAAGTCTTATTACAAGAAGCTTCTTCAATTGCTAACCATTCTGGCTTGTCATCTAACTCCACTGAAGCAATCTTCCTCCACCACACTAAAGTATTTAAGTTTGCTGCCCAATAGTAGAATTTAAAATTGGGAAGCCCAAACCCTCCTTGATCTTTAGATATGTTTAGATGTTTCTTGTTAATTCTAGCTGTCTTGTTGTCCCAAATGAAGCTACTTATAATTTATTCTAGCTGTTTAAAATAATTAAAGGCTGTTTGAACTTTTAAATATGAACATAATTTGTCTGTTAATATGCGCATAGTTTGTTACTCAGCCGCTGGCAGTGCGTTGAATGAGACAAAACAGTACTATCGCCAAAACCACTGCATATAGTTGCTTTTCAGTGTAAGTAAAGTTAGATTTATATTGATATCATACGAAGTCGCCATTATAAATCAGGATTTAAGGAGTATAGTGAGAGTGATTCCTGGTTAACGTAGTATTAATGGGTCGTGTTTACTATTTATACTTGTTTAATGTATGACAACGGAAAATATAACGTGAACAGCTTTATTGGGGCATTCAGTTGTATTACAGTATATGACATTTCATAGAGTAGAACAGATCTGAAGTGCCAAAACTCATCTGAACGTTCTGAATGCAAACTTGACACAATGACGTCATACATATGCAAATTAATGTGACGTCACCTGTCGCCACAAGTCTCACAAAATCCTGTGGGTAACATTAACCATGTTTACATGTACACTTTTTTGTCATTCCGATTTAAAGATTCGGTGGACGGTTTACATGAGACGTTATCTAATCTAAAATGGTGTTTACATGTGCCTGTGGTTTCGATTTTAGGATACACTAATAGCTTACAGTGACAACAAAAACAAGTCACCAGAGGAAAAAAAGGGCCATATTAATGTTAATATTTTGAATAACTATTTGCACTTGCTTAGAATAAACGGTTAATATTTGAAACCCTTGCGTTCATTCGAGCGCTCAGTCATATGGCCAGAACGTGAAATCATAGAAATCATACGCCCCTCTGTAATGCAGCTCTGAAATTAATTGTACTCTGATACTACAAAGTTTTACTGTACTTAAATGGAACAAATACACTATTTCAACAAGAGTTGCTGAACAATGAATCAAAGGAGCATTGCTTTATGAAGACAGGGAGTGATCGCAATGAGCTATATCACACATAACATGTTTTCGTTCAATATTCATGACGTGAGCACGTATAAATTGAAGCAGATCGGAAATTATGAATCCGTAATCTATGTAAATACAAATGACAAAGGCAAATTTTGGTCAAGTTGTTTATTTTCATTGAGCTATACCTTCAATATCATCATTGTGTTGTTTCTAAGCTGAAAAGCAGAAAATTTCGCTTCATTTCAGATCCGTTTTTCACTGACATGAGAACAGACAGTCCGTAACACAGCAAGCATTCGCCATTCTAATGTGTTTTTAACTGTATAATAAAATTTTTATCTTTATACCTTCACGTAGTGTCGGTGTCCCCATATCACAGAATGTACTTCGTCGCCGACATCATGTTCACGTTCTGATGACCCGACCTCTTGACCTGATAACGTAGACGCAAAGTAATCGGTTTAATATGTTTACATGGTAGGATTTAAATTTTGTTCGGTTTATCCAACCCCTCTCAAACCGATTACAATTTAATTTGGTTTGGGCATTTTTATTCCGACTGAGGTGTTTATAGGGAGCATTTTCATTCGGATTGGACTTTTACCAATTACAATGCTCCATGTAAATGCACCTAATGAAGATTAATAACAAGAAAAGACAATTAAAGCCATAGCCTCCTAATCATAAACATACAACATGTTTCTGGCATTGTCTCTCAGGCTGCATATCATACCCTATGTTCAGACTAGTCAAAAGTGGCCCAAATCCATATGTGATTTTAGATCCATTAGTTTCATAACAGTGTGAACAGCACAACCCACATACGATTTGATCTGTATGATTCTGTTTTTGGCCACTTCCATAAGTGGTCTTAAATCTGATACAGGTCTGATATTTTGCAGTGAGACCACAGTCTGAATAGTCACAGTGGAATTCATGCAACTTTTACATCACTCTAGATCAGTGGGTCTCAATTCCAGTCCAATTCCTGTACTGCATTATTTGCATGCCTCTCTTATTTAACTCACCTGATTCAGTTAACCAGCTCGTTAGAAGAGAGCTGCATGCATGAACTGTGTTCCGAGTGACATGGGCTGTTTCTCAATTCCAAGGACACAAAGAACGGACTTGTGTTCTCGTGGAGACTGGTCTTGCCAAGCTTCCTTGGAAGAATGAACTCGGAATGACGCAAGGACACAGAACACATCCTTGTGAGAATTGAGATGTACTGCATTCTTGCTTAACTGACTGCATAGTCTCAGCATAAGCAGTGGCCAATGAACAATACATATAGCATAACATTACAAACCAATGCCATAACTTATTAAACAATTTCAGATTATAGGTATTTTCATATAATTGTAAATTTTATTTTAAAGTGTTATGTTTAATTATGACTAAGATGAATTTTAATATGGCAATAAAAACACAGACTTTCTCCGAGTCTTATAACTTTATCAAAATTAAGCAAAACAAAATTATAAATGTTTATTTTCAACTTCAAGAGCCGTCAAGTATTTACGAGAGCGAGTATAAAGCTACACTGACCGCCCGCAGTGTCTTCTGGCATTTCTAACGGCTCGATTCCCTTAAGTCTGCACTCGATGCATCCTCGATATCAAGAACATATCCGGGCACTTTCATGCATCCTCTGTACTTGCGTCTTGAGATTTGGAACTGAACTTCAATGTTTGATGATGGCGTAGAACGAGAACACAAGGACGCAAGATCTCTGAAGAACTCATATCGAGAAACGGCCATGGTCCCTACACAGTGTTCTTTCCTCCTTACTCCCTGAGCATGGGAAATCCAACTTATTAAGGGGGAAGTCGTGGCCTAGTGGATAGTGTTGGACTTTTAATCCGAGGCTGTGGGTTCGAATCTTGGCTCCGGCAGGAATTGTCCACGACTGAGGTGAGACCCTTGAGCAAGGCACCGAACCCCCAACTGCTCCCCGGGCGCCGCAGTGCCGGCTGCCCACTGCTCCAAATGTGTGTGCACTTGGATGGGTTAAATGCAGAGAACACATTTCACTTCTGGTTATACTCTGTATAATTGTGTATGTGACAAATAAAGCTCATCTGAGCTTAATCTTTTTCAAATTTTTATTATTATTATTAATTTTTGTATTACTACTTCGGAACATTCATTCACGGATTTTTGACATAAGTGAGATATAATTTACCTCCGTAAGTAAATGCAATTTAAATTCATGTCTCTCACACTTTGAATTGAACATACATGCCCCAGTTCGAACTTGAATAATGGTGGAAGACCACTTCACAGGGCACTTATTGTCGATTAGAACAGACGTTTGAAGTGATGAGAAACATACAAAATGTGCACAGCGGTGGTACGCAAGGACTGGAATTGAGAACCACTGCTCAAGATAATTATTTGTCAGAATCCTTCAGTGAAAGGAGTTCAAACAATCACTTCAAATATAAAAAAAAATCTCAGCAATAAATCAGAATTAAGCACTTGTAAGTCTTGCCGTGTGAATGCAGTAAGTTTTTTTTTTAATATTGTGTGAAAATGTTTTCCAGCGCTCATGCCCCTTTTGGACTTATGCACAGTTCAGCCTGATGCTGCGGTGTCTTCTCATGCATTCTTTGGGCTATCAAGTCAAATCGGGTAATTTGTTCTAGCTCTTACACACTCTTTATGTATTTGAAAGCAGTCAGATCCAAAGATTTTTGTTGACTGAGCTATTGCAGCATGTATGAATGTGATGCAGTTGTATTTATTTCTGCTGCACCTTTTAGGCAGCCTCCTGCACTCTCGGAGTTAGTGTCCCTGTATGTGGGTCGCTGTCACAGCCTGTGGAAAGAGCCTGAACTGATGCTGTGGTTGGAGGAGAATGTCAGAAAAGTTCTAAAGAGGGTTGACTCGCACGATCCTTATGTGGAGGACTGCCAAAACAAGTAAGAAACCGTTGAACACAGATGTTACTTTGTCTGTTTGAGTTTGTTGATTTTGAAGGGATCCTATTATGCCCCTTTTTACATGTTAATATAAGCCATGTGTTTTCAAACCTTTTTGTCAGCTGAACCGCTTTGGTCTAAATTTACTTAAAATGCTATCTGAGATTTTAAGTAAATATTTATACAAACTAAAGTCATATTTGCATGTTTACTTACAAAAAGCAGTGAGCTCATAAACACTACTTTATTACTAATTTAAACCTGTTTTGTTTTAATTTTAAAATTATTTATATATTTAAACTTTGATATAATTATAATTTAATTAATTAATTAATAGCTTTTCATCAACTCACAAACCCCCTGAAATTCCCTTGTAAACCCCGATTTTGGAAACCCTGATATAAGTGAAAACATTCTATTTTTGTGCCTGTCTCTTTAAATGCAAATGAGCTGCTGCTCCCCAACCCCTTTTGCAGAAGAGGTATATCTCTTTACAGCTGGTTCCGTGGATACTCCATCAACAACAAACAAAATATCTTGATGCATTTTAAAGCTTTGTCAGTTTAAATTCCTGATATATGGTTTTCTGAGCGTGCACATACGTTGTGTGAGCATTTAACTAATTTCTCTTTCACTTTTCTCACCCGTTTTATGCCTTGGCCAGAAATTATTTAAATTCGGGACATTCTGATATGTGCATTCCTGGAAGAAAACCTCTGGGGGTTACTGATGTAACAGTGGCCAGTTTATTGTCAAAAATGACTATGATGTGGAGGTAAAGGTTCCTGATATTCTTCACTTTGAAGTGCACATGCACATTGGCTGGTCTAAGCTGAAAAAATGCTTTTTTGACGTCATTTGAACATTAGCGTGAAAGTGAAACAGTCAGTAAAGTTTTCTTTATTTAGTAAAGTGATTTCCACATTAATTAAAAAAATATATAACAAACACGATTTAATTAAACCATTTTAAAGAAAAATATGTTTTGTTATAGCTTTTAGAGCAAGGGCTCCGCCATCTTGCAGTACCACCACATGTAACGTTACGAGGTTGGTTTGCTCCGTTGGCCAGTTAGGTAATATATAAGCATTTCTTTACTTTTTTGTACACACGCTTGTTTAAATGGAGGAAGACTAACTTTAAAGGACTCTTGAGCCCATAATAATAACCCCTATGCTTTGCCACAATGTAACTTTGTGACGTTGCCATTAAAGTAACTGCAATGTCGTAGCAACGTCGTGGATCAATAGTTGTGTGCTGTAATTAGTTGGTATTTTTTATAATTATTTATTTTCTATGGGCGGACATGCAGTAGTTTAAGCTAATTTATGTCCTCATATGTCCAAACTAATTTAAAGGCGGTTTCAATAGCTGTGAATTTTGAATACAGACTCAAATTTTGAAAAACACAAATATGAACAGTATAATACACCCAAATTATTAATAAAAACATAGGATGTACAGCAAAATATGAATGAAAGCATTCAATACGTTCTGTGCTCAGCATCAATATAGATATCAACAGATATGCTATGCTAGCGTAATATTAGCTTGCAGACAGTTCAGATAATCAAGGAAAGATACTGTAATCACAGAGGTATAAATATTAACAAAAGTATTTAAAGTAGACTGTGGGTAATGTTACTTAACCAATCTGATGCAGTTGTTGAACTTTTTTTGGTATAACTGACGAGAAACGGAGAGAAATGTCAGACTCTCCTCTCCAGCAGCATGTGTTCCCGGTTACCATGGTAACTCAACAGACACCAGAAGGCTACTATAGCCTATACATAAAAACATATTAAAAATGGTTTTAGCATCTTTCCAGAGTTGAAGAACTTTGTTTTATACATTTTGTCAACCTATTTATTTATTATAAATTGAAAGACTCCCCTCAGAAAAGCTAATTCTTCTGTCAGACACAGTTGAAGTAAAAAGTGCCTCAGACAAATGCACTGTCCTGATACAGTATCTGCGGCAGATGAGAGGGTGTAACCAGTCTGTCATTATTTTAATTTAATAACTCGTTACGAAATATAAGTTTCACAACTCAGAAAAAAAAGATTTTCCTTTTATGTCAATACTGTGTACGCGGTGCGTCATATCACTTTATATTAAAAGCAATCGTCCATATTCCGACTTGGTGAAAACTAAACAAACACATTTGTGACCCTGGACCACAAAACCAGTCATAAGTGTCAATTTTTCAAAATTGAGATTTATACATCACATGAAAGCTGAATAAATAAGCTTTCCATTGATAAAAAAAAATTGTGAAAAAAAATTGATGGTTTGTTATGATCGGACAATATTTGGCCGAGATACAACTATTTGAAAATCTGGAATCTGAGGGTGCAAAAAATTAACAATATTGAGAAAATCACCTTCAAAGTTGTCCAAATGAGGTTCTTAGCAATGCATATTACTAATCAAAA
Source organism: Gymnocypris eckloni scoliostomus (assembly GCA_027564155.1). NCBI lineage: Eukaryota > Metazoa > Chordata > Actinopteri > Cypriniformes > Cyprinidae > Gymnocypris > Gymnocypris eckloni. Next base: position 35,618,057 of record CM050423.1, read on the forward strand.
ATTATGTTTTGATGTATTTACAGTAGGAAATTTACAAAATATCTTCATGGAATATGATCTTTACTTAATGTCCTAATGATTTTTGGCATAAAGAAAAATCAATAATTTAGACCCATACAATTAGTATTTTGGGCTATTATAAATATACCACAGTGACTTAAGACTGGTTTTGTGGTCCAGGGTCATCTTTTATCTTTAAGGCATGTTCAATCTTGTGTCAGAAATGTAATTACACCTTTTAAATAGCATTCTGGTAATCAGAGAGCATATAAGGAACATGTAAATAATGGTAATGAAATTACGAGCATACATGTTAAAATGACCAATTACCAAGTCATGAAGTTACCAATGTATTACAAATATAGTACCTGGACGTTCTTGGCTTTGATGTAATGTTAAGAGAATGTACTGATGATGTTGTGAGTTGGTGGTAATGGAATTACGTGCATATTACGTCACGGTTACGTTGCCTATTGGCAAGTCATGACATTACCAAAAAGTATGAATACATTACGTAACTTCATGTTGTAGAGCCTCGTCGCCCAAAAGTGATTTGAGAACCAGCACATTCCTAAGGGGTCTTAAAAGGTTAATACATGAGCCATCCGCATTTAACTTGCTGGCCGAGTTCCTGCCCTAAGTCTCCTTATCTCAGGAGACCCCCTAAAACTAGGAGAGATTTAAGGGAAACATCTGGATGTTCTCCAATACAGGACAAAATAATTCTTTATCTGGACATAGTCCTGGAGGACCATTTAACTATAAATCAATACTTCAGGACTGTTTTATGGTGAAACTTTCAAACTGAGCCTCACCAGATTTCCCAGGACGTGACATAATCATGACCCCCAGGACAGCCCCTCTTTCACTCTACTTTCATCCCCTCTGCAGGTCAAAGGAAATAACTTTTCTGTGTCTCTGCCTAGTGCAAGGAACCCACCCCAAACTGTGTTCCTTTATGCAAAAAGACATTAATTTATTCCATGGCTATTAGAATAGTGTACTCAAGAAACAATATACAGTATATATATTAATGTTGTACTCTGTCTTTCATATACATGGTGTGATTTATTTAGAATTTAGGATGCTTCAATCTGTGCCTTAACCTGTATAGTGGAACCGATGCCATTTCTTTTAACCTATAACGGATTACGGTTCCCGGTAGGGGTGGGCGATATGACCAAAATCTTATATCACTATATGACAAATATTATATCACAATAACAATATATATCATGATATAGTGATTTTTTTTTCTTTTAAAAAGGTTTTTATTATATTAAAATCTTTAATACCATATAATTTTCATAATCCTTGTCACCAATGTCAATATCAAACTAATACAAGCATAAAGAGAGAGAGAGAAAAACTCAACCTCACTCAAGATAAGTAAACAGTCAGTGATGAAATAAGGATAAAAAACTAATTGCAATAGGACAAATAGGACAAAAAATACAATAAGAAACATTACATACATTGTGTAAATTAATTAGTCTTCACTGTTAATTATATCTATCTATCTGTGATAGATATAATTAACATGTGTATTGTGTATAGATTCTATACATATTATAAATATCTCATTATTATTGTTATTTATTCTCATTAAAGTTACAAGAGTGATTTAGTCGAGAGCAGTGAGAGATTTTCTAGCAGTGTGCTATGAACATGAATGGAAGACAGAACGAATATTGGACAGCTTCCCCTTTAAGACCGAAGTCCGGATCTAATACACGGTTACATTGCATTTTCTCTTTCTGCCGTTTACTCGCTCTTAAGACCTAAATCGCTGTGTTTGAGGATACTTGCAAAGACGGGGATTCTGACGAAGATAAGTGTGTTTATTTAGTTGTTCAAAGCGTGACCATGCTACATATGTAGTCCCTCGTTTAGGAACAAGCTCTTGGTTTTGTCCTGGCTGGTCGTTCTCATCTTCACCTGCTTCTGTCTGATCACAGTCACTCAAATGATGAAAAGGTATTACCGGAAACAATGTATTTTGCGAAACCACGATATAAACGATAGAACATAATATGAAACGATAGACTTTTTATTTCGTCTATCCGATATATATCGTCATATCACACAGCCCTATTTCCCGGTAAGGTTATAATGTGTTTAGATTCATAATGACGGTCGTGAAAATTATGAATCAGTGATGCGACCGATTTGGTGATATTATAAATGGGTTAAGCATGTGATAACACTTTATATAAGTATTAAAACTCTTATTATTCGTCACATGGAAGATCACAGAGTAGATTTGGTATGTCCCAAAAGACATGGGCGGGGCTCTGCCCCACAAGAACAATCTGATTGGAAGAAGTCTCTAGTGGGTGTACTGAAATCAGCCTGTTAAAACTGAATACCACAGCTTTTTAGTTGGTCTGCTTTTTACTTGCTCGCTCGCTGACGAACCGGAAGCTGGTCGCACTGGACCACCGCCTTACCATCAGGCTGAAGACACCATCTAAAAGCATTCAACACTTCGTAATAGTAATAACAACTCGAAACAAACAGCTCATCAGCTTCTGCGTTCCAACAAAGAAACCAATACCGCCAATTGCAAGAGGGCTTCCTCAGTGACGTCACGCAACAGCAACGTAAGGCCGCAGAGATTTCCAGGAAACACGTGGGACGGAAAAAAGATTGTCGGCCAGCCCAACGTAAAGCAAGTATCAAACAAAATCTCTATTCTTACTGAACTGGTGAATTGATCTGTATGCCAGAGACAGCAAATTCTCTGCCGTGATCTTCCTCTCGCAAAGTTACAAGATAGAAAAGAGTGCTTGTTTAAACTTGTCTAAACTTTCTTCTAACGTTACTCGCAAAACTCCTGGTATGTGTGTGTGTATGTTTGTGTTTTATTAAGTTAGTCCATGTATTGTAGAATAACAGTTAGCAAATAAACCTTGTTTAATTTATAAAGAATTATGTCTTGGGATGTGTGATTTCTTGTTCAAACTATTTTGCCAAGATCGCGTTACCTAGCTCAAATGGTATTAAAACCCTTTAGTTTGTCATATCGTTGGCCACGAAATAAAGATAAACTAAATTGTTAAAGATATACTGATGTTAATGGTCACTGGACGAGTCGTTAATAAAGTATAAATCATAAGTTAAAGATTAATATTATTTTAATCAAAGCAATATTGTATCTGTAATTAATGATTCCCCAAAGCTGAAATAATAGCTTCATGGATTCATTACAATGTGTTAGCTGGGAATCTGTCACAGTGCGCCACGTAGGGCTGTAGTCAAGTCCACCTTTGTCGAGTCCAAGACAAGTCCAAGTCTAGGACTATCGAGTCCGAGTCGAGACCGAGTCCAAAGAGGTTCGAGTCCGAGTCAAGACCGAGTCCAAAGAGGTTCGAGTCCAAGTCAAGTCCAAGTCCAAATGAGACAGTCAAAACAGACAAAGAATAAAATTATCTACTTCAAAACCACATACTTAATTATTGATAATTTATGTGATAAGAGAGACAGCATATCTTCTATTCTAATATAATAATTTTGCATTATTGTTTGTAATGATCTAAAAGCATGTGCAGCAACACTGTAGGATCAAATAAGGCTATTTATTTCTCCTCCTGAGACCCAGCTATGGAGTTTTTGCCTCTGTAGTGGACATTCTATTTTAGTGTATTTCTCTGAGGCCTCACATGGCAAAGTTATAAGCCTGGATGTCCTGTACAGAGCACATTCAGGGCTTTATAGAGATATTAAATGTTTTTTAAACCCTCTCCTACGTCTTTAAAGATGGCTTTATTTAATTTAGTGAAAAATTGTACATCCTTATGGAAATATGATTGTATTCTGTAATTGTCATTTAAATCTGAATAATTTTCAGATTGTTTGTCATAAAGCAACATCTTAGGAAAATATTATGGGTTTTCAAATTCAAATATGACTTCCTGTTATGAAACAGGACATAATTTCATGCATGTCCACTGTAGAGGACACCAGGACTAAAAGCATGTTTATTACGCATTTTGGGAGACATAACAATTGAATAGGGAAATAAATTATTTATCAGTTTGCTTATGAAATATTAGATATGATTATGAAAATCTGTATTACTCCCATTATGATTTTTTTTTTTCAACATTCTGTCCCAACAGCAACACATTAATATGCAAATTAGATAGTGTATTGGTACACTGTGTTTAATGGGAAACCAGTTTATGGAATTTTTTACACACGTATTGCATAAAACAAAATGGTATATCAAATCATTTTGTTATACATTTTAAAACATAGTTGAGAATCATCCTTAAAACAAAGTTTAGTATAAAAAAAATCCTGAAACCTAAAAATTTATTTGGTGATTTAAAAAAAACTCCCATTGATTTTGCCGTTTTGATGTCTATTCATGCCATTTAATTTTAGTCCTTATGTCCTCTACAGAGGACATAAATATGAATAAAATATAGTTTTTCAAAAATGTTATTTTTCAATTGTTTTCTTATGGTCTAAACAATGTAATAACATAAACTTTTTTTGGGGGGGGGGCGGGGACGGTGTCTCCGTAGGATATTTTAGGTCTAGCAATTTCACTAATATTTGACCAATTCTCGATTTTGTAAGATTTTATCTAGTCAACTTGAAAATGTAACTACAACATGATTCAAGCAACTTTTTCTTTATTAACCCTCTAGTTAAAGAAAAGTATATTCTAAGTGCACCACACATGTTCAGCAAATCACTAAATATCTTTGCAGAAAAGACGCATGAACTACAACTACATCTTGTACACACTTTTATTATGCATATTAGGCTATATGTTCTGAAATAATACAAGACAAATGCTAAAAAAACTCAAGTAATTCTGAAATGACTGAAGGTATAACACACAGAGTGCTGTTATTAACTATACAGGCTCTGTAAAACAATGAACAGCAGTTTTCAGCCTGTCACCCTGATGCAAACCTGAAATATCAGACATACAATAGTAGTTCTTAACAGATTTTGCATTCGATTATGCTGCTGTTCCATTGTTTTTTCTATGTAGACATTAACGCGATTGACTGTTGCGCTCGCGTCTCTTGCAGCGTCTCGTGCATGAAACGGCATTCTAAAAACGCAGCGCTCTAGTTATTAAAAGATGTTTAACTCCTGTCTTGCATTTTTCCTATTCCACTGCCCGCGTCAACACAAAAGCACATTCTGTGTGAATGGCACCTAGAGAGCATCACACGTGAGCGATTAATCATATGCACCAATATGTGGTTGGATCGTTCTTTTCTCTTTACTGTTATTATTAAAGTGTATAATTCTAGAGTTTGATAATATTTCTATTCAAAATCGCGATTCCTCGATTTATAAAAAATCTAACTGTGGCAAAACATTACATTTGAATTAATCGATAAAATCTGATAAATCGCCCAACCATTGCCACAGTGTTTGCGTATTTTTTACTTTATTTACATTTTTGTGTAATTAATTTTATTTTACATCCAGGTGTATTCCGTGCCTCCTGGCTTTATTATTAGTTTTGCTCTTATTCGTTCTGTTTCTCATTCATTTGGTGCCACGGCGTTTGATGATTTTCAGTTTGTTTGTTTTTACATTTAAACATTTTGTAAGTTTGTAATTTTATATTAGGCTCATAGCATGGTTATGGTGTATTTTTATTCGTTTTGTTAATTAAAGTCCCATGTTTATTGCAGAAAATGTGGTGTTGTAAGTTATAGATAAGCAATTGACCTGAAATGAAAGTGAAAGCAAAATGAGCACGGGAATTAATAAGGTATTTAAAAGCGAAGGAATGTGAGAGGGAAAACTCAAACAAACTTTGTAAAACCAAACTGTATTATGCAACTTACCGACAGCGTGTCTGTAGCCAAAATAAAAATGATTTAGGCCTCCACGCAGCGTGCACACTCCGAGCCAGGCGCACACTCATATGACGCAGCTGTGCATTTAACAGGCGACCAATGGCTATGCCCGTTCTAGATGGAGTTAAACCAATTACATTACCCATTTGCGGAACAAGCGGGGCAGATTAATGGTTTTGTTTTGAAAGAGAAAAAAGCATATATTGCTGGACTCGGTCGAGACCAACTAGAACATTTGGCGAGTCCAATGACCAAGTCCGAGACAAATCCGAGTCCAAATACCAACGAGTCCAAGACGATAGAAAAATGTCCGAGTCCGAGACCGGACTCGAGTACTACAGCCCTACGCGCAAGTACTGCATTGAAATATCATTTGTGCTGACTCGTAATTTAAATGGCTTAAAACAGTTTGTTTAAATTGAAAAGGCTTAGAACACATGAGACTGATAAAGCAGTACCAGCCAGATCATTCAGAGAGGTGATTAGGCACATTTGCTGGTTTTACATACAAATACTGGTGATCGAGCCAGTGTAATGCAAATATGTCTAAAAGGTCTGACATTACAAGGTGCCACATAAACGATACTGTATGAAGCCCCATATGATTGTAAAGTTGCTTTCGTACGGCAATACACAATAAGGTGCTATATAAATACTTCATTCATCATTGTTTGTTTACATCACGTTGCGCCTCACGCTATGAAAATGATGTTTGGGATATAACATAATGATCAAAACTTTGTGAAATAGGCATAGATAATGTTATATAGATATTGATATACACTGAACAAAATTATAAATGCAACACTTTTGTTTTTGCCCCCATTTTTCATGAGCTGAACTCAAAGATCTAAGACTTTTTCTATCTACACAAAAGGCTTATTTCTCTCAAATATTGTTCACAAATCTGTCTAAATCTGTGTTAGTTAGCACTTCTCCTTTGCTGAGATAATCCATCCACCTCACAGGTGTGACATATCAAGATGCTGATTAGACATCATGATTAGTGCACAGATGTGTCTTAGGCTGGCCACAATAAAAGGCCACTCTAAAATGTGCAGTTTTATCACACAGCACCATGCCACAGATGTCGCAAGTTTTGAGTGAGCATGCAATTAGCATGATGACTGCAGGTATGTCCAACAGAGCTGTTGTCCGTCAATTGAATGTTCATTTCTCTACCATAAGCCGTCTCCAAAGGCATTTCAGAGAATTTGGCAGTACATCCAACCGGCCTCACAACCGCAGACCACGTGTAACCACACCAGCCCAGGACCTCCACATCCAGCATCTTCACCTCCAAGATCATCTGAGACCAGTCACCCGGACAGTTGCTGCAACAATCAGTTTGCATAACCAAAGAATTTCTGCGCAAACTATCAGAAACTGTCTCAGGGAGGCTCACTTGCATGTTCGTCGTCCTCATCGGGGTCTCAACCTGACCAATTCGTCGTCGTAACCGACTTGAGTGGGCAAATGCTCACATTCGATGGCGTCTGGCACTTTGGAGAGGTGTTCTCTTCACGGATGAATCCCGGTTTTCACTGTACAGGGCAGATGGCAGACAGCGTGGATGGCGTCGTGTGGGTGAGCGGTTTGCTGATGTCAGCGTTGTGGATCGAGTGGCCCATGGTGGCGGTGGGGTTATGGTATGGGCAGGCGTATGTTATGGACAACGAACACGGGTGCATTTTATTGATGGCATTTTGAATGCACAGAGATACTATGACGAGATCCTGAGGCCCATTGTTGTGCCATTCATCCACGACCATCACCTCATGTTGCAGCATGATAATGCACGGCCCCATGTTGCAAGGATCTGTACACAATTCCTGGAAGCTGAAAACATCCCAGTTCTTGCATGGCCAGCATACTCACCAGACCTGTCACCCATTGAGCATGTTTGGGATGCTCTGGATCGGCGTATACGACAGCGTGTTCCAGTTCCTGCCAATATCCTGCAACTTCGCACAGCCATTGAAGAGGTGTGGACCAACATTCCACAGGCCACAATCAACAACCTTGATCAACTCTATGCGAAGGAGATGTGTTGAACTGCGTGAGGAAAATGGTGGTCACACCAGATACTGACTGGTTTTCGGACCCCCCCCCCCCAAAACATTTTAGAGTGGCCTTTTATTGTGGCCAGTTAAGGCACACCTGTGAAATAATCATGCTGTCTAATCAGCATCTTGATATGCCATAGCTGTTATCTCGGCGAAGGAGAAGTACTCACTAACACAGATTTAGACAGATTTATGAACAATATTTGAGAGAAATTCGCTTTTTGTGTACATAGAAAAAGTCTTAGATCTTTGAGTTCAGCTCATGAAAAATGGGGGCAAAAACAAAAGTATTGCGTTTATAATTTTGTTCAGTGTAGATCTTTATGTTGACTATTCATCCAAATTATAAAATATTGATGTGTTAAAGTAACGTGTTATAAATGTTATAAAAAAACAAAGAAATACCTATTCATAGGTTCCATGTGACGTCACAGTGTTTTATCGCCGCCATTTTTGTGTCCGAGTCACAGCTGTACGACCTGTCAGTCTATGCTCACAGCAGCCACAACTACCAGAGGAAGATCAACGAAACACTCCCAGAAGGTTCACAAGGTTACAATATGCCCGGGATATGTTGTGCTGTAACAACAGTCATCAGAGAAACTCCAAACTACAATTTTATTAGATCCCAAAGATTGCGGAATAAATTTTTGGCTTCAATCAGAAGGCAACACTGGCAGCTAACGTACGGTCAGAAAAGTATAATAAGAAACAATTATGATTCTTTATAGGAGAATAAAGGACGTTAAAATATTTGTATTGTACCACATAGGCTATGACATTTGTGTCTGCAGTTAAGTGTATATATATATTTACAGGTGTATAAAAATAATAACACGGTTCTCAAAAATAATCACATTTGTTTTGCTAAAATTATTTATCATATTATTTAATTTGTCATCAAAAAACTAAAAACGTCCTGAGTAAATTACCTTTGTGAATTGTGACTGGCTGCACAAGTGGTGTAATCATTTAGGACTTAGCCTACATACATATATATACATACATTTTGAGAGCATAACTGAAAGTCTGAATCGTCAGTCAGTAAAGCATTTTTTAACAATGGCAAAATGTATAACTGAAATGTTATTGCAGCCATGTAGCCTATGAATAAATGAAAATGCATATTTTTAATTAAAGAGAACTTGGTGTGGGCTGCTTTTGGTGCTTGGATTTGTGCTTCGATAATGAAATCCAGGTTTAAGAATACACTATAACTGAAAGATGTCTTCCCTCAGGTAGATTGCATGTTTTCTTGGCTTGCTAGATGTTGGGCTCATGATCAGTAATCACGTTGTTTGTATTTACCAAAACTGACTTTCTGAAATAAAACGTGAACAGAGAAGGGAATCGCGAGTCATGAAGCAGGAGCGACCAGCCGGCAGAGGATTCATCAAACTCTTTAAGCCTTCATCGAGCGTTTATTTTTGCAATTCAAACTAATTAGTCCAGAAAGACTGATTTATTATAAATTGTGCTAATATTATCTAATTAAATTCAGATTGTGTAGTAAGCTAATAACGTTATCTTTTTACACTATCATTGACTCAAAATTGCTTTTAGCTGATGTCAGTTTTAAATTTACAAGTAATCCGGACTAGGGATGCATCGATCTGATACTCAGGATCTATAATTTTCTACGGACCGGGTATCGGTTAGACGAGACCGATCCAAATCCGATGTGCCTATACTATTCTGTGTTGTTGTTAAGCCCCACGAAAGCCACATAAACATCATAAAGCACCATAAAGTTTCCGTACACTATATTTCAAGTGTTCTGAAGCTGTTCCATGGTTTAATCTGAGGTACAGATGAATATTTAAGTCGTTAAATTCAAGTTCACATAAACTCTTCTCTCTGCTGCAGCTGTCTGTCATCCTCAATTCAGCATTCAAACTGTGCGTTGCGTTCGGTTACTACAGTCAAACTCTCTTCAAGAGCGTACAGTAACTGAGGTTTAAAACTGTTCAAAGAAAAGGCTCAATAAACTAATGCACAGATTTAATACGCCACTTATCAATATATCTTCCCTCTGTACTTTTCTTTTCTATGCGGACTCAGAGGGCTGCGCAGCCTGCGCGCTGTTACTGAAACTGTTGTTTCAAGTGCATCATTCTCCGCACGGGATGCGCATTGCATTTTGTGCCACTCTGTATTGGAGCCTTTTGTTTTAAAATACTTTTGCGCAATGAAATATAATAATAGTCTTTCTTGTTCTGTCCTATCTGTCATATGTTGCTGACTTACAGTGCCCTCCACTAATATTGGCACCCTTGATAAATATGAGCAAAGGCGGCTGTGAAAATAAATCTGCATTGTTTATCCTTTTGATCTTTCACTCAATAAATTCACAACATTCTAACCTATCATTGAAGTAAAACAATTGAAAGTGGGAGAAAATCTCATGATGAAATAAATGTTTTTCTCCAATGAATGTTGGCCACAATTATTGGCACCCTAGAAATTCTTATGAGTAAAATATCTCTGAAGTATATTCCCATTCATATTTACATTTTTTAGCACACCAGGGTGACTAGGAGCATGAAATTGTCCAGCCATGACTTTCTGTTCCACAGGATTATAAATATGAGGAACACAAAGGTCAAATTCCATTTATCATCCATCACAATGAGAAAAAACTAAAAATATATTTCTGATGTGAAGAACAAGATTGTTGAGCATCACAAAATAGAAAGTGGCTGTAAGAAAAGAGTTCAAACATTGAAAATCTCCATTCCCACCATCAGGGTAATAATTAAGAGGTTCCAATCAACTAAAAATGTAAAAAATCTGCCTGAAAGAGGACGTGTGTCTATATCGTCCTAATGAATGCTGAGGAGGAGAGTTTGAGTAGCCAAAGACTCTCCAACAATCACAGCTGGAGAATTGCAGAGATTAGTTGAGTCTTGGGGTCAGAAACCTAAAAAAACATCAAACATCCCCTAAATCACCACATGTTGTTTGGGAGGGTTTCAAGAAAAATTCTCCTCACTCATCCAAAAACAAACTCCAGCAAATTCAGTTGTCAGACACGACTGGAACTTCAAATGGCACTGGCTTCTATTGTCAGATGAAACTGAAAAAATAGCTTTTTGGCAGCAACCCCACCAGATGAGTTTAGTATAAACAGGGATAAAAAAGTACCCCATGTCCACGGTTAAATATACTGCTGGATCTTTAATGTTGTGGGCCTGTTTTTCTGCTGGAGGTCCTGGTCATCTTGTTCAGATGCATGGCATCATGTATTCTATCAAATACCAACAGATAAAAAATCTAAATCTGACTGCCTCTGTTAGAAATCTTATAATGGGCCATGTTTTGATCTTCCAGCAGGACAACAATCCAAAACAAACATCAAAATAAACACAAAAATGGGTCACTGAGCACAAAATGAATCTTTTACCATGGCTGTCCCTGTCCTCTGACCTGAACCCTACAGAAAATGAGTGAGGTGAACTGAAGAGAAGAAGCACCGTCATGGAGCTGTGAATATAAAGGATCTGGAGAGATTCTGTATGAAGAAAATGGTCTCTGATCTCTTGTCTGGTATTCTCCAAACTCTTCAGGCATCATAGGAGAAAACTCAGAGCTGTTACCCTGGGAAAAGGACGTTGCAATAATTGGGTGCCAATAATTGTGGCCAACATGAAATAGTGAAAGCATTTATTTCATCATGAGATTTTCTCCCACTTTCAATTGTTTTACTTCAATGATAGGTTGGAATTTTGTGAATTTTTGAATGAAAGATAAAAGGATAAACAATGCAGATTTATTTTCACAGCCACCTTTGGTCATATTTACCAAGGGTGCCAATATTAGTGGAGGGCACTGTATATTTTGGCTATACATTTCAAAAATATATTATAATTTTATAGTATATATTTATATATAAATGTATTTGCTTGTTTTTTTCATGGATGTGATTTTTGGGAACAGGAATGACAATGTGACATTTAACCAGATTTCCATATGACACTTATTCACTTTTATTTGTAAATAAAAATGTTTCACTAGGTTTTATACAATTATTGTGCACCCATGATTTTTCTAGAGTATCTTTTGCTGCTGAATTATCCACTAAACTAGTTTATAATAGTGTTTTTGTCAAAGATTATTTCATAAGTTACGAAAATAATGACACTGACATTAAACCTGTCAACATCTCATCTGACCGCAGATACTGAATCGGGACAGCACGTTTTTCTCAGGCACTATTTCTTTACTTAAACTGCATCTGAGTCAGATGATCCTAATATATTACACCCCTAATATATTATATATTTTTCCATTGTTGACGAGTTTATGCTTCTTGCAGCTATAGGAGCCTGATTACTCCCAAAATACAGTTCGAATATTGGCGGGTGTTAAATATCATGCCATATTGGCTATATTTTGTTTAAAAATGTCTGATTTCACAGAGACTAGGCGAACTGTTAATATACAGCCTATTATGATAATGCTTTCCATAAAAATCTGTAAAGAAAGAAGCTTTGAACTAAATAATTGAATGTGGAGAATAAATCCTGGCACCTCCACAGATTTAAGTGTTCACTTTCCATGATCAGAAGTCACAGAAGCATCTTCATCTGGATTTTAATTAGTGTTGGGCATAGATTAATTTTTCTAATCTTGGAATTAATCTAGATTAATCTTGGAATAATCTAGATTTTCTTGGAGAATTAACTAGATTAATCTAGATTAAAATTGGCTCATTTGAATTCTGCTTTCAAGGCATTTCAGAATATTTTGTGTTTTTCCAAATAATGACTTATAATTTAAAGTCTTTGATAAAATGTGGTTTCTCAAGCCAGGTGGCGATTAGACCAGGGCTCATCTCCTGTTTCCATAAATGCATCACAAACTTTAATCTCTTGTCCCAATCCACAAAAAATTTTAGGGGAAAATCCTGCTCCACTCCCGGAAGAATGACTCCCATTCCCTCCACTCCCGTGTTGTGTTAATTTTTCGATAACTGTCAATTACAGTAAAAGTAATTGTGCACACAAATAAATGAGAGTCTTTACAGATGCACAAGATGTATTAGGCTACTTTTATCTGTCGTGACCAAGAATGAGGAGATGTAAGAGCACGTTGTAGGCAAAAAGCTGGACGTCCTGAGTTAGCAAACTTGCAGTTTCCACACAAACATGTTTGTTTGTTGTTTAAATGGGAGTTAACATCAAAATAAGGTCCATGTAAAGTTGCACTACATACATCTTTCAGATGAAAAGCCATATTTGAGGTTGATGAATGATATGTCAGCGTGCTGCGCGTTGTGCGCGTTGTGCGCGATTGTATTACCACATAGACAGCCGTAACAATCGGGGTCCATCACGGCTGTTATGCTGCGATGATGTAAGTTGCTCCGGATGGCGGTGTCGCTCTGCGGGCAACAGTGCAATTCGCGCTAGGCGGCACATCCAGCCGCATCAGGACAATATCATGGACGTGAGGAAGAATATCGTGGGCAAAGTATAGACCCAGCTCGCCAGCAACCCAACAGCTTTGGAATAGATTAACTCTGGTTTTTTTATCGCCTTAAGAGCCTCACACCCGCAGTCACGCTGGAGCTGCCGCCGATAACGCTCACTAATTTTAATATTTAGCAAGACTCAAACTGCCCGGCGTTAAAGCAATGCAGTTTTTCTTTGGTGTGCAAGAATGAAGCTGAAGTACTAGATGCTGTAAAATCTGGACATTTGTTATTGTATTTCTGATGTTATCTATTTTTTCAGTAAAGAAATTCATAAAGTCATTACTGTGAGGGAATCCATTTAGATCGGGTGACATCTGTTTATTTGTTAATCTAGTCACTGTGCTAAATAAAAACCTTGGATTGTTTTGGTGTGTGTGTGTGAGTTTGTGTTTAATAATAATATCCTGGCAACTTTTAGAGCATGTCTATAGCTGGACATACTGTTTTTCCAAAAATGCAATTCTAAAGACAATGACTTGAAGTTAGTTTCTTCCATTTGCGATCAAGATTAGTTTCTTTCTTGAGAGAATGGGTATAACTGTTGTACCATGGCGCAATAATGTCTAGGTTTTTATTATTACCTTTTTAATTTGATGGGGCAAAAGTTTCATAAAATGAAGATAGTTCCCATGTTGCTAGTAATTTTGTCTAGTTTTTGTCATCTGTATTTATGGGAACACAGAGCAGCTGAGATAAATCCGGCAGGTTATTGGTGAATCTGTTTTTAGTGGCTGGAACAATAGTTCTGCCTGTAATCAATTATATAGTTAAAATCATTAATATGCAGCATGCACGATACAATTTTGAGGTAGGATATCTATATCATTAAGATCAATTTCATGCGATATAATTAAATCTAGCGTATGATTAAACGATGTGTGGGCCCAATGATGTTTTGTTTGACACCAAAAGAGCTTATTAGGTCAGTAAACGCATGTCCTAATGCATCATTTGTATTATCAACGTGAATGTTAAAATCTCCTACAATTAGTGCTTTATCAACATTAACCAATAGGTCTGAGAGGAAATCTGCAAATTCTTTTAGAAAATCTGTAAATGGCCCTGGTGGTCTATACACAGTAGCCAGAGTAAGAGATAGGACAGATTTATTTTGCATATCTGACAGTGTAACATTAAGCATAAGTATATCGAATGAGTTAAACCTGTATCCTGTTTTCTGAGTAACATTGAGAATATCACTATATATTGTTTGACACCGTCAGTGTGTCTGCTGTGGCTCATGCTTATAACAGTAGCTTGGTGGAGTAGATTCATTTAGACCAAAATAATCATTTGTTTAAGCCAGGTTTTAGTCAGAGTACATCAAAACTATTTTCTGTGATTCATTTATTTTACAATAACTGCTTTGGGTGTCGATGTTTACCCAAGCTTTAAAAATAGTTTTGTTCATTTACACCACCATTTTCTGGTTTAATCATGATCAGATTTGTTCTAGGTCCTGCATTAAATTTATATTTTGACCTCACTGTAGAATACAGATAACTCTGATACAGGTGCTGGTCATATAATTAGAATATCATTAAAAAGTTGATTTATATCACTAATTCCATTCAAAAGTGAAACTTGTATACTGAACTGTGGCGAGTGGGTGAGACATGCCGTGGGATCCAGCGTGGCAGAGGAGGTGGGTCTGGAGAATCACGGGCAGATCGGGCAGCTGGAGGCACATTATCTGCTCTGCCAGCCGCTGGAAAACACGGTATGAGAGATGACTCGGGTTCAACAGAGTCGGCATCTGGATCGAAACCCTCATGTGCTGTGAGCGTGACCTTCAATGACCCCAAATATCCCAGTCAGTGGCACTTCATATGAGTTTAAATAATGGATGATACAATGTGACCGGTATTTTTAAGGAGAGAAACAAACACAAATGAAAAGCGGCAGCCCTCACGGATGACTGCCGCACACAAAACAGGCAAACTAAAATTCCAGGCCTGGTCCTCTTACTTAGATTTTCCACTGTCGCACATCCTCATTTAACCCTTCCAAGCTCCTCTGTTGGACTCGAGACCGTGAGTGGCACAGGTGTTGTTCATTACAGCATTTACTCCACCGGCCTCGCCTCCGTCCCACGGCTCTCGGCCCCGCCCACTCTCGCCACATATACATTCAATTCCACACAGACTGATATATTTCAAGCTGTTTATTTCTTTTAAACATTTTGATGATTATAACTGACAACTAATGAAAACCCCAAATTCAGTTTCTCGGAAAATTAGAATATTGTGAAAAGGTTCAATATTGAAGACACCTGGTGCCACACTCTAATCAGCTTAATTAACTCAAAACACCTGCAAAAGTCTTTATTAATGGTCTCTCAGTCTAGTTCTGTAGGCTACACAATCATGGGGAAGATCCACTGGTGATTTGACGGTTGTCCAAAAGAACAATTCTTTGACATTTTTTCATGTGAGGGCAAGATACAAAAGGTCATTGCAAAAAGGCTGGCTGTTTAACATTAATAGAGAGGCGAAGGGTAAAGATGTGGTAGAAAAGTGTACAAGCAATAGGGATAACCGCACTGAGAGGATTGTGAAACAAAACCCATTCAAAATTTGTAGATTCACAAAAGTGGACTGCAGCTGGAGTCAGTGCTTCATGAACCACTACGCTAGTTGTGACGTGCAAGACATGGGTTTCAGCTGTCGCATTCCTTGTGTCAAGCCACTCTTAAACAACAGATCTGTGTGTTTAAGCGTCTCGCCTGGGCTAAAGACATTAAAGGACTGGACTGCTGCAGTGGTCCAAAGTTATGTTCTCTGATGAAAGTAAATTTTGTTCAGTTACACTTTGGAAATCAGGGTTGTTTGTCTGTAGGGAAGAGAAGAGGCACAGAATCCACGTTGCTTTTAGGTCCAGTGAAAAGTTTCTCACAGTCGGTGATGGTTTGGGGTGCCATGTTCATCTGCTGGTGTTGGTCCACTGTGTTTTCTAAAAGGTCCAAGGTCAATTACAGCTGTATACCAGGAGGTTTTAGAGCACTTCATGCTTCCTGCTGCTGACCAACTTTATGGTTCTCGATGCAGATTTCTTTTCCAACAGGAATTGGTACCTGCACACAGTGCCAAAGCTACCAGTTCCTGGTTTAAGGATCGTGGTATCCCTGTTCTTAATTGGCCTGCAAAGCATATGGACTTAACCCCATAGAAAATCTATGGGGTATTGTGAAGAGGAAGATGCGATATGCCAGACCAATGCAGAAGAGCTGAAGGCCACTATCAGAGCAACCTGGGCTCTCATAACACCTGAGCAGTGCCACAGACTGATCGACTCCATGCCACGCCGCATTGCTGCAGTAATTCAGGCAAAATGAGCCCCAACTAAGTATTGAGTGCTGTACATGCTCATACTTTTCATGTTCATACTTTTCAGTTGGCCAAGATTTCTAAAAATCCTTTCTTTGTATTGGTCTTAAGTAATATTCAAATTTTCTGAGATACTGAATTTGAGGTTTTCATTAGTTGTCAGTGTAATGATAACATATAATATATATATTGTTATAAGGGAAACAGGTCAATTTAGCTCAAAGGGAATCATTAATGATTTTATAGGGAATTTGAACAGACTCAACTGTTTCATGGCAATTCACAGAACAAGCCGTATAACAAACTCTGCACTGGATATTAAAATCCCAAAATATAGTGAAAACACTATTAAATAGCACAGTAACAAAATCGACAGATTAAGACATTAACTTGTGAGCACAAAACACATGATATTTCTCTTTTCAATATAAATAAGACTTTATTTATATAAATCTATGACATGTAAACTAATCTACACAAGCATTCACACATTCATTTTGCAGAAAGAGAGAAAGTGAGGAAAGGGTTAGATTAAGAGAATGAGAATTTGATATCCCACGCGTTTACAGCAATATGTGCAATTGCATAAACCTGAACAACCATCAATCACATATTTAACACTCGCATTGACTTTTCAATAAGGCTAAAATCTATATTAAAATTACACCAGCTCAGCAAGAATCTGGGGTTTGTACTAAGTAGCTTTTGTGTTTAAGGATTCCCTTTTGTCCTCCGCTTTTGCAGGAAAGGGTTTCTCCAAGTCGCTGATTGGCTTAGAGTTCAGGAGTCGTTGAAGTGGGCGATGTTTCTTGGTTGGTTTAGTTGTGGGCTGGTGGTACTTTGGATGGGCTCTCGAGGTCGGACTCGGAGTTGGTGAATTTAACTTAGCACACGCTCAACGGAAAGAAAATAAACTAAAGTAAAAGAATAAAAGGATGTAAAGAGACTAGGTGGTTTTTCTTCTCATCATGGTAGCAGCTGGCTTGTGGGCCAGAGCACATGGCTGAAGAGAGAGTTAGAGAGAGCTTGTAGATGGCATTTTCAAGAGAGAGCATTTTCAAGAGAGTGTCCTAGTATTTAAACTCGGGTCTTGACCAATTAGATCCTATGCTGGGCTCTGGCTGCTGCTTTGTTGCTCCAGCCAATCAATAAATAAACATGTCATGGTCAGTCACATTGATCGAATCTTACATACTCTTGCAAAGTATCATTTTGGATGTGATTTCTATAACCAGAATATGGTACATTTGACAGAAAATCACTTTGAAGAAATGTTTGAAGCTAGAATTATCAAACTCATACATACCAAACATGACATTAACCCTTAAGGCTTAAGCTATTCAATACTAATTAAAATCACGACAAACACAATGATTAAAACAAGGATAGTCAAATTTGTGGGTCACATACATAATATGCAGTTATGCATAGAAATTATTAGTTTCATTAACAATGAGAATGAAAGTCTTTTAAGATGATTTTACAGTCTTTGTGACCCAAGGAATTTCAGCCGGATCCTTTGTCTTGTTGGTGTGGTCGGGGGAAGTCAATCTAACAGTCTGTAGCTGTGATTTCTATCACAGATTTACATGTAATGGTCACATGTTGCATCTCTTTGACCATTAATATTTATTACTCAAATGTATTACCAAATTTGATAGCCTCCTTCCTGCATTGGAATTATCATTAAGTGTTCCTTTGGTTTTAATGTTGCAGGCTGTATTCAGACGGGCTGGAGCTAGGGGTCTGATTTATGACTTCCTGCTGTTGTCTTGTGGAATTCGGCTCCTCATGTTTCAACCATGCTTTGATCGAATCTTGATTTGTCTGATTCGGTCATTGATATACTACATCAGTTATAATCAACAAAATTAAAAGAAATAAACACTTGAAATATATCAGTCTGTGTGGAATGAATGTATACATTATACAAGTTTCACTTTTTGAATGGAATTAGTGAAATAAATCAACTTTTTGATGATATTCTAATTATATGACCAGCACCTGTATATTGGACACTGCACGTACCTCTATCATTTAATTGGGTAGAACAGAAGTCATTATAACTGTCATGTTGTCCTACAGGAGTTCCGCTCCGACTCTGCTGGGGTGCAGGTCATCAGCACAGAAAAGCCTAGGACGCTCCCAGAAAAGATTCCAATTATTAACAGAGCAGTTTCTGATCTTTCCACCATGGCAACAACCATTGGTTTAAAGCAAACAGTCTACTGAACCTTTCGTGTATCTATTATTTATCTTGTATAAGATGCATTTGGTTGAGTTATGCTGCAGTAAAGCGCTTCGTTGTAGTACTACGGTGATTCTCTCAGTACGCTGCTCGAGCAGGACAGACAATGATGCATAATATTAATGACTATGACTGGTACTGTCATATACACATAACATTGTAATGAGAACACTTAAAATACAGGGTTTCGTACGGGTGCTTGAAATCCTTGAAAATGCTTGAATTTTAACTTAGTGTTTTCAAGGTTTGAAAAGTGTTTGAAACTGCTTGAAATTGCAATTGCTTTGGTTTTATAATGATTTTCTTTATTACTGAATAATGTTAGTTCACTTTTTAGACAAAATGAAAATGGCTCCGCTCGACTCTGCACATGTGATCATCTGCCGGTCTTTGAAGACCCTCGCCCTCCGATGGAAGCGAAAATGCCCATGCTCAGTTAAACTAAATATCATGATTAAAGTGAAATAATAAAATAAGCATTTCAAAGTCAAAACGCAGCGTGGGTATTTTTATATTAATGCATCTCTGAAGTGAACCGACTGCCTTCAGAAAAGTTTCAATGGTATTACAGTCATTACCGGGGAAACAGCTGTAGTCATGCAGTTCCAAAATGCTACCTAGTGGTTCCAAAATGCTACCTAGTGGCAGACATAACCTCATATTTTAGACTTTTATCTATTTTTATAACAAAAAGGGATGAATCAGAAGTGTATATAATTATTTTAATTTAAAGCACACACACATCTTACTGTCTTTCTATTTTATAATTTTTTTGAATGCACATTAGCTTTTTGTTCACCAGAGCTGCTGAGAAAAAAAATACTTCTTTATACTTTGGACTCATCCCTTCTTAATTTGTTTTAAATGTTTAATGCTGAAATTTGAGGTTTGTCACTTTATACAACTCTTTCTATTTGTGAAATCCTGTATTTGAACTGCAAGTAATGTTTTTTAAAGTAATTTTATGGTTTAATATGTTACAATTGACATAGCCCTTCCCCACTCATACAGTATTTATTTTATTTTTGCAGGTTAAAAACCCTTACATTTTATTTTTAAAATCCTAAATCCTAAAGAAAACCTTTATTTTTATTTCATAATTTATATTTATATTTTACTGTATGTTGGCTCTTTATATTATGCAATGCTATATGGTATTTAGACTGGTGGTTTTTAATAGCACAATAACATCTGATTTAAAGTGGAAAAACTCAAGTGTGTGTTTGTGTAAACATGTAATTTACCACAGTTTAAAGTGCTGGAAAAGCTTGAAAATGCACCTTGAAAAGTGCTTGAATTTGAATTTGGAAAAGGTGTAAGAACCCTGGGTTCGTACAGGTGCTTGAAATGCTTAAATGCTTGAATTTTAGCGTAGTGTTTTCAAGGTTTGAAAAGTGCTTGCATTTTGTATAAAGTGCTTGAAACTGTTTGGAATTGCAATTGCATTGGTTTTATAATGATTTTATTACTGAATAACGTTAGTTCACTTTCTAGACAAAATGAAAACAGCTCCGCTCGGCTCAGCGTGTAAATGTAGTGTGATGATCTGCCGGTCTTTATTGACTCGCGCCCTCTGATGGAACAGAGCAGGAGATTAAAAAATGTAGAAAAGGTGCCTTGAAAACGACAAATAAAAATTATGGTTAAAATAATGTAAAGTCTTCTGTCAAGTCTGCTTTTTTTATGAGAGAGTCTGCGTATTCAAACCGTGTAAAAGGTAAGCGAAAATGCCCATGTTCAGTTAAACTAAATATCGCGATTAAAGTGAAATAATAAAATAAGCATTTCAAAGTCAAAACGCAGCGCAGGTGTTTTTAAATTAATGTATCTCTGAAGTGAACCGACTGCCTTCAGGGAAGTTTTAATGGCATTATCGTTTCATCTCTTTGACGTCCAGTATAATGTATAAAAGTAGTGTTTGTAAGCACAGAGCTGCTTTATGTACAGTCGTTACCGGGAAAACAGCTGTAGTCATGCAGTTCCAAAAGTGATGCCTGGCAGACAGAACCTATTATTTTAGCCTTTAATCTATTTTTAAGGGGAAAAAAGGGATGAATCAGAAGTGTAAAGAATTATTTTCATTTAAAGCACATGTACATCTTACTGTCTAATTTTGATTTAGATTTAGAAACCTGTATTTGAACTGCAAATAATGTTTTATTTTTAAAGTCATTTTATGGTTTAACATGTTACAATAGACATAGCCCTACCTCACTCATACAGTATTTATTTTATTTTTGCAGGTTAAAAAGCCTTACATTTGATGTAAAAAAATCCTGCAGATACCCTGTAAATTCTTTCCTTTATTTTATATTTTACTGTATATTGGCTATTTATATTATGCAATGCTATATGCTATTCAGATCGGTGGTTTTTCATAGCACAATAACATCTGATTTAAAGTGGAAAAACTCAAATGTGTGTTTGTGTAAACATTGTGTAATTTACCAGAGTTTAAAGTGCTGGAAAAGCTTGAAAGTAATTGAATTTGTATTTGTAAAAGGTGTAAGAACCCTGTAAAAAAATTAAAATAAAAACCTATATATACAGTGCTCAGCGTAAATGAGTACACCCCCTTTGAAAAGTAAAATTTTAAACAATATCTCAATGAACACAAAAAACATTTCCAAAATGTTGACAAGAGTAAGTTTAATATAACATCTGTTTAACTTATAACATGAAAGTAAGGTTAATAATATAACTTAGATTACAAATTGTTCAGTTTTACTCAAATTAGGGTGATGAAAAAATGAGTACACCCCACAACAAAAACTACTAAATCTAGTACTTTGTATGGCCTCGATGATTTTTAATGGCAGCACCAAGTCTTCTAGGCATGGAATGAACAAGTTGGCGACATTTTGCCAGATCTATCTTTTTCCATTCTTCAAGAATGACCTCTTTTAGAGATTGGATGCTGGATGGAGAGTGATGCTCAACTTGTCTCTTCAGTATTCCCCATAGGTGTTCGATTGGGTTCAGATCAGGAGACATACTTGGCCACTGAATCACTTTCACCCTGTTCTTCTTCAGAAATCCAATAGTGACCTTAGATGTGTGTTTAGGATCATTGTCATGTTGGAAAAGTGCACGACGACCAAGGGCACGGAGTGATGGTAGCATCTTCTCTTTCAGTATAGAGCAGTACATTTGTGAATTCATGATGCCATCAATGAAATGCAGCTTCATGCAGCACTCATGCAGCCCCACATAAGGACACTGCCACCACCATGTAGGCACCATGAATTTTTCTTTGTATTCCTCACCTTTGCGACGCCATACAGTTTTGAAGCCATCAGTTCCAAAAACATTTATCTTGGTCTCATCACTCCAGAGTATAGAGTCCCAGTAGTCTTCATCTTTGTCAGCATGGGCCCTGGCAAACTCTAGGCGGGCTTTTTTGTGCCTGGGCTTTAGGAGAGGCTTCTTTCGTGGACGGCACCCATGCATGCCATTCCTCTGCAGTGTACGCCGTATTGTGTCACAGGAAATAGTCACCCCAGTTTGGCTTTCTACTTTAGATAACTGCAGTGAACTTGCATGTCGATTTTCTTCAACCCTTCTCATCAGAAGACGCTCCTGACGAGGTGTTAACTTCCGTGGACGACCTGGACGTCTCTGTAAGATGGTTGCAGTTCCATCTTTTTTAAATGTTTGTACCACTTTTGCTACAGTATTCTGACTGATAAGTAAAGCTTTGCTGATCTTCTTGTAGCATTCACCTTTCTTGTGTAAAGAAATTTTCTTTCTCAGGTCTTGTGACATTTCTCTTCCATGTGGTGCCATTGCTGACAGCATGAAATGGGAAGGGTTTTCTTTAAGTAACACCCTTTTATAGTTAACTGTCACCTGTGTAATGAATAATTAGACTCACCTGTGGTTGAATTCTTGTTAAATTAGACATTTGTAGTCTAAAATGTAGCTTTGCTCCAGAGACTTTCAGTGGGGTGTACTCATTTTTGCATCACCCTAATTTGAGTAAAACTCAAAGTTCTCTAAGTTATATTATTAACCTTACTTTCATGTTATAAGTTAAACAGATATATAAAACTTAGTCTTGTCAACATTTTGGAAAATGTTTTTGTTCATTGAGATATTGTTTAAAATGTTACTTTTCAAAGGGGTGTACTCATTTACACGAGCACTGTATATATATATATATATATATATATATATATATTACATACTGTGCTATTGAACCACTCAAAATTATCACAAGGAATATTCCTTCACCGCGACAGCCCTAATTTCAAATATCAACATTGGCTACCAGAAATTGCTTACCCCACCTTTAAAGGAAAACACCACCGTTTTTTTGTGTGTCCAGTACATTTATTTTTCTTGTGTGAGAATGTTGATGTTCATCTCTGGGTCTTTATTGTACAGGAGAAAGCAGAGATACCAGAGTGCTCCCCGGAACATCCATAGACATGTGCTGATGTCTGAGATCAAGGAGGCAACAGCTACCCTTCCTTTAGTAAGAGACAATTTTCCTAAACTACACCTTCAGGCAGTAAGAATGCAGTAATCAAAACATACTCGCTTTACCCCTTTTCCAGCAACGCAGTTTAAGTGCTGGTTCGGGGCCAGAGCCTAGTTTAAAATCGGTTATTTGTCTTTCGACACCCAAAGCACCAGCTCCGAACCAGGAAAAGTGGTTCGTAAGTAGCACCAAAACATTGCTGGGCTAGAAGTAAGAACCGTTTGTGTCAGGGGTTGGGGGCAGGGTTACCTTGACCAACAAAATACTTTTGACTGCCATATTTGAAATAACAGCTAAACATAAACACATTGGATTCGCTGTTTTGGATGTCGATGTAGGTTCTTAAAGCCATGAACATCATATAGCAACGCGTCCACCATTTTGGAGTGACTGGAAGGCAGATGGTTCTTTGTTTTTGGATCGCTTTCACGCTCGCGTCATTGATCCCCTAGGATTATTATTATGGCCCGAGCACTGCAGTGCGAGGACCCTATTGAAGTGATCTGTTTCTTATTGGGGCCCAAGCGCCGGTGGTGTGAGGACCCTATTGAATTGCTCTGTTTCTTATTAGGGCCCGAGTACCGGTGGTGCGAGGACCCTATTGGAATTGCTTAGATTCTTCTTCTCCAAAATGAATAGCATTTTAAAGGGCCTAAACATGCTCGAAAACTCATGAAACTTTGCACACATGCCCAAAGTGGTGAAAATGTACATCTGATATGAGTTTCAGTAGTGGGTGTGGCAAAATGGCTCTATAGTGGCACCTTTCAAATTTCAACGAAGTGCCTCTCAAGCTGTGTTTCACATACATGGATGAAATTTGGTAGACACATATAACACACCAATACCTACCAAAAAGTTACCCCGATGTGAAGTCCGAAACCCAACAGGAAGTCTGTTATTTTGAATTCTCTCTGCAAGTTGTGTCGTTTTTGCAATTTTCAGGTGTTGTATGTAAACGAACAAACTCCTAGTGATTTAAATATATCAACACCAAATTTGGTCAGTGTAATCTAAAGCCCTTTGTGAGGTTAAATTGTGAAGATCTTGAGTTTTCTTTGAAAGGCGTGTCCGTGGCGGCCTGACAAACTTTGATGTTTTGCCATGAAAAAGGAAGTTGTTATAATTCAGGCATACAGTGTCCGATCTGCACCCAATTTCACGTTTGATAAGTCCTGAACACATGCCCTTGCCCATATTCAGTTATAGTCATAGTGCCACCTGCTGACAACAGGAAGTGGCATGTTTTACGTTCTAATGAACTCCTCATAGAGATTTAATGACATCAACATTATATTTGGTAAGACTAATCTAAAGGCCTTTGCAGGGCTGTGCACAGGGGAGGTGCCCGTCTGCCCTCATCGGCTTAGGTGCCCCTCTCACCAAACTCACCTCTGCCATCACCCCAGCTCAAAGTGTTCTGTCACCACTCCGCTATAGATCCACTGATTCCACTCTGTGTTTTCCCACTGCTCCGTGTCATCACTCACAATCGGTGTGCCCGATCTCTGGAGACGACAGTTCTTTCCAAAGGTCGATGCATTAACAGTCAGTGGTTGATCTGCTGAATTAGTAATTTGGTAGTTTATGTATTTCTGTCTGTAATGATTTGCTCTTGGTCTTCTAAAATTCATAACTTTACAGACTATCCATGTTCTTAGAATGTCTAATCAAATTATTGTACCCGATCAGATCTAAAATACAGTATTTCACAGAAGTGAGTACACCGCTCACATTTTAGTAAATATTTTATTATCTTTCATGTGACAACACTGAAAAAATGACACTTTGCTACAATGTAGTGAGTTTACAGCTTGTATAACAGTATACATTTGCTGTCCCCTTAAACTCAACACCCAGCCATTAATGTCTAAACCGCTGGCCACAAAAGTGAGTACACCCCTAAGTGAAAATTTCTAAATTGGGCCCAATTAGCAATTTTCTCTCCCCGGTTTTATGTGACTTGTTAGTGTTACAAGGTCTCAGATGTGAATGGGGAGCAGGTGTGTTAAATTTGGTGATCGCGCTCACTCTCTCATACTGGTCACAGAAAGTTCAACATGGCACCTCATGGCAAAGAACTCCAGCGGTTCTCAATTCCAGTCCTCGCGCCCCACCGCTCTACATATTTTTCATGTCTCTCTTAGTTAACACACCTGATTCAGATAATCAGCTCGTTAGAAGTGCGCTCCATGAATGAACTGTGTTCCGATTGACATGCTCCCTACACCGTGTCCATTGCTCCCTACTCCCTGAGCAGGGGAAAGCCGCTGAAGTTTACTTCACTTCAGAACATTCATTCATGGATTTGCGTTGCGCAACATCTTTACGCACGGACGAGTGTGACATCATATACGCCTGTAAATATATACAATTTAAATTCACGCCTCGCACACTTCAATGCACTATGAATGGAATACGTTCGCTTCGAACTGGAATCATGGAGGAATATCGTGTGATGTCCACTTCGCAGGGCACTTGCGTTCGAATAGAACAAACGTCTGAAGTGATAAGAGTAACATACGAAATGTGCAGAGCGGTGGGGCGCGAGGACTGGAATTGAGAACCGCTGGCGTAAGCTATAAGAAGATTGCCAAGGTTTAACAGGACAGGTTCTACTCAGAACAGGCCTCGCCATGGTCGACCAAAGAAGTTGAGTGCACGTGCTCAGCGTCATATCCAGAAGTTGTGTTTGGGAAATAGATGTGTGAGTAGGCATGGGCCGGAATGAGATTTGCACTGTATGTTAACCTTAGATAAAAAATATCACGGTATCACGGTATTGCCATTACAGGTCTGAAATGTAATTTTTTAAAAGTCTGTGTAGAAAACAACAACTTTTTTCCCCACTGAACACAATATATTTTATTTTTGAGAAACATCAACAACAAACCACACCAACATTTTGGAACGGTAAACAATAATTAAAATAAATAATTGAATTCTTCTTAATTAAATTAAGTGCAGTCACTTAAGTGAGCCTAAACCTGCAGCTCAAACAAAAACAAAATCAAAAGAATGTCTGTAAAAAAAAAAATATAATAATAAAACAAATTTTAAAAAATCTGGAGCTCAACAAGGTTTTTGGAGACATGCTCATTTTCTATATTTTCATTTTTTTAGTCCAAGTTATGATGCAGGAATGTTCACCTTTCCCGCATGGGAAAGTGGTGAGGTACGAGGATGTGTGCACGTGTGCATACACATAAGGAGAGAGAGAGAGAGTGCGAGTGTGTCACACACACATGCACGGTCTCTCTCCGTAAAACACTCTAACAGTGGTAAAGTTAGTTTTTTTAAATGTTGTGATTTTGAACAGACGTAAACAATGGCAGGAGGCTTAAAAGTATAGACTTGATATACACTAATTTAATTATCGTGCCTAATCACAGAAACGTAGTACTTTACGTTAGTCTGCTATTTCCCGCTCTGTGAAGTAACTTGAGGGATGAAACTGGTTGATGTTAGCTAGGTAATTAACCATGTTATCTGTCTCAAACCTCGGTAGCAAGCCAAATTGTATTTATTTCAACACTGAAACAAACGGCGGGTGGGTGAGTCTCTGTCTTGATCGGGGATGAAAGAGGGAGGAATGAAGATAACACAGCTATATAGTTTATGTACGACCTGGAAGTATTTATTTAGTGATCGGCGCTAAAACATCATCTGTACTGAACATCGTTGTGTACGGAACATGATTAGTCTAAGCAGATTCAGCAGACTTCGTGTTTTTCGATGAGGGAAAAAGTTCTGCTCGCAGGCTCGCACCAACTGGAGGGGGAGGGGCCGTGTTACTCATGTGCTCTTCACTGCACACAGCCGAGGGAATCCTGCACTTTCCGTCTTTGATGACACGTAAAAAACTGGTTCCACATGAAGGCTATAGAATCTAGCGAACGTGTTAGGGGTCGCCCAGCCCGCAGCTCTACAAATATCTGCCTCTGACGTCTGACACGGAGAAGAGTGAAAACTCCTCACATGACTGTCTAACGTTACCGAACATCTGAACATAATAAAACGGATGCACATTGACAGATGTTCTTCTGTCTGTTCTCCAAAATGTACAAATGTAGCCTATATTTCTGCAAGCGTAAATATTGTGAAAATATCAATATTAATTGTGTCTAGGCAAAGGCATTCCTCCTGGAACAGCCCTCTTGATGTTTTTAAACTTTGTTACAACTCTGAGTGAGAACCGCTTCAGACAACTTAGCACGTGCGTGCAGCAGGGAACTGAACAAATCATTCAAACTGATTCGCGAACCGATTCACTGGTTTGCCGACTGGTTTGATCAAGCCTTTGAACAGAATTTACTCAAAAGAATGAATCATTCGCGAATGGGCATTGCTCATTGCCCAGAGAAAAGTAGACAGCACGTTTGGAATAAATTGAAGCATTTTTAATTTTTAACTATGTATTGCATTAAGATAAAGTAACGAGAGGAGTGTCGCCCACAGTAACCAAGTAAAAGTAAAAAAAATTCACAAAAATAATTTACTTGAGGAACAGTAAAAGTACCCATCTTTTAAATATACTCAAAACATATTAGTTACCCAAAAAATATACTCAAGTAAATGTAACGGAGCAAATGTAACTCGTTACTACCCACCTCTGTCTGTGGGACATCCTCAAACGGAAGGTGGAGGAGCGCAAGGTCTCTAACATCCACCAGCTCTGTGATGTCGTCATGGAGGAGTGGAAGAGGACTCCAGTGGCAACCTGTGAAGCTCTGGTGAACTCCATGCCCAAGAGGGTTAAGGCAGTCCTGGAAAATAATGGTGGCCACACAAAATATTGATACTTTGGGCCCAATTTGGACATTTCTACTTAGGGGTGTACTCACTTTTGTGGCCAGCGGTTTAGGCATTAATGGCTGTGTTTGGAGTTATTTTGAGGGGACAGCAAATTTATACTACAAGCTGTACACTCACTAATTTACATTGTAGAAAAGTGTCATTTATTCAGTGTTGTCACATGAAAAGGTATAATAAAATATTTACAAAAATGTGAGAAATCCTTTCACTCACAAGTATATCGCTGTTTAATTATAATTAAATTGTGGGCATCAGGGAACTGCTACTCATATGCAGGCAGGGCACTGATACCGTTTTCGAATGCGCGCTCTTATTTTACTTTCACTTTTACTTTTGAGATTCACGATAACATGGACTCTATACTACAGATCAGCAGTACCATACATTTTACAAGATTAGATGTTTGTCGGTGGGGCTCTGTATCTGCAAATAATTCGCCATTGTCCAGTCAGTCATCTCTTCTTACTCTGTGTCCTTACTCAAGCGCTAACCATGTCCCTTTAGTGCCCCCGTAAAAAGCGTTATTTGTTTTCTGTGCGTTTCTGAATACGGATTCACGCTTTGGGCACACCCCTAACCCCACCCCAGATGTCATCATCCATCACGAGGTTTCACTGTAGACATAGTCCGATGCCAATTTGGTGGACTTTTGACTGAAAACCTCCAACAGTGTTGACTACAGCCACTGTAGCTACATTTCGCCCCCGACCACTGTAAGGCACATATATGACTTTGGCTTTGTTGGGATATAGGTACTTGTGTATCTTTAATATCGCCAAAGAGAGGATCAGTGAGAATCTTAACCTGATGTTCAATGAAGTCCACCATATCTATAAACTTGAGCCTACAGCCATTTCGTTCTTGTAATTAACAAGCTGTGATTCTCCATTCTGAGTCGGTAAGGCAATCTCATCATGATATTCTTAAGGTTCGATGAAACATTAATCTCATCCATATAATGCAAGTTTACCATCACATTGCAGTACCCTCTCAGAAACAAAGCATATGCTTGCAAACCACTGATGTCATCAGGCTTTATTGCAGGCCAGTTCAAAGCCTTTTCCATGAAGGCTGCAGTGATTTTCAACTCATGACCAAAGTGTTCCTTCAACAAATTCTTGGCTTTACAGAATCCTTTTTCTGCTGACATAAGACGACAACTTCTGACCAACTCTCTCGGCTGTCCTCTGGTGTACTTTTCTTAATAATGCAAGCAGTCCTGTACATTTGTGGTCTTTCTTTCAATTCCATGCTCAAAGGCTTGTGTGAAGGCAGCAAACTGTAAGGGATCTCCATCAAAGATTGGAATTACTCGAGGAGGTAATGAAGCTACATCCCTCCTCTGCACAAGCTGAGCTGTTATGCTTGCCTGTTGCTGCATGATGTTATACAAAATACCTTGTCCTACATCAATTGGCGGATGAACAGGAGATTGCAAAGAATGGATTTGTAATTGGAAATGAGAAATTATGATACCTTGCATCATTGGCTGCTATTTTTGCATTCATCATGAGTTGTACCTTTTGTCTTTTGAGTCTTTCACTTTGAATGCGAAGTCTCTCTTCTTCCTCCTCCAAAGTGTTTCTTCTCCATAGCAGCAGCATGTTGTAATAATGCAGCCCTTTCTGCCATTGCTTTTATCTGTGCAGAAGAAGTTGAACTTGAAGAACTTGCTGAACCTTTTGACACTTTGCTGCATTGGGATTGTTTTGTAGACACATTTGAAATACTGTCATCAGGTCCTATTTCACTGCTTACTGCAGATGAAGCATCACAGGTTTTATCCACACTCAATGTTTTTCCAGCATCAGACAACCATTCTGGGATTTCCTTTTAAAAACACTGATTTTCAGCCAGTTTAGTATCGAACCATTTGGTTTGCTTATCAGACTCACCCTGGGGTATTGGCATTTCCACAATTGAATTATGCAAATCTTCAGCTTCACAATATTTGAAAAACCTCTTCATTTGCTTTTCTGCATTTGGTACAGTTTCACTTGTGATTATAATTCACCTTTTGTTTGATTTTGTTTACTTGATTCAACTTCTGTTTTCTAGGTCTTTGCAAATTTTCAAAGAGCAGAGCAACCTCCTTTGTGGACATTTTTCTCTCTCGTTTTTGCAACACATTTTCATCAACAGCACCATCATTTGCACCATTTTCCATAACCTTTCCACCATCAACAGTAACCATTTTACAACCTGAATTTTCCTTTCCATCCATGAACAACAACACAGCCAGCACAAACTATCAGCACAGTATGTCTCCATTTGATCCAAAACTTCCCATTCCAACATTTAAACAACATAAACAGCACCCACCGGTCTTCCTTGTTGTCCGTTCCGTGTCTGCGTTGCAAGTTCCTTTAATCCTCGTTTACTTTCCTCGTTTGTCGTTTATACGGAAATTCACTCCAATAGCGTTCCATGTATAATCCATTGAACGCCGCTGAGCAAGTTTTTTCTATTGTACCATGTAGAGAAAAGATAATGGAAGAACAGCACACCTTTTGGAAGTTTGGTTACTTTCATGTACCACATCATAAATACCAGGTGCCAGCTAAAGAAGCGGCGTCTCTATAAAGCCCCTCCCTCCTCATCAGCGCAAAAGTGCGCGATTTCTTTCGGTCACAGAACAAAGGAAATTACTTTTCTGTTTCTCGTCTCACAGGGAACACCGAAACTCGCGTGTTCCTGTATGCAAAAAGACATTCATTCATTTCATGACTTAAAACCATCTACTAAAGAAACAATATATATGAATATGGATATTAATGTTGTCCTCTGCCCTTCATATGCTTAGTGTGAATGCGAATTATTTAGAAGGTGGAATGCTATTTAATCTGGGCCTTACAGGGTATCCCATGCTATTTTCTTTTCTTAATCTATAACGGATTAATGTTCTCTGTGAAGTTGTAGCGTGTTTGGATTCATATGGACAGGCACGAAAAATTATTAATCAGTGATGTGATAGATTTGGTGACTATTATAAATGAGTGAACGTGATAAGAGATGAATGATCATGTAAGATGTAATATCAAATGATGTGTACCTTGCAAGAGAAGCTGTGCAGGCGGGGCTCTGCCCCCCACGGACACGCTGATTCGAACAGCCGTCTGTGGGCCGGTCTAAATCGGACTGTTTAAAAGCAAGGCGCCAGTGCTCAAAGCTCTCTTACTTCTCCTTTCATCGCTCTCCAACTCACGCAAGGACGACCCGGAAGCCGGCCCACTGGACTCTCGCCTTAACATCGGCTGAGACAAACTATCGAGGCGAATCAAAGACTTTGTAAACGCCGTAACACAGAACCAACATCAAACAGCCCCGGGCTCCAACACGGCTTCCCCGGTGACGTCACGCAACAGCAGTGGAGATTCCCAGAGCAACATGTGGAACGGAACAAAGGATCGAAGAAACACGTGGAAACACACGTGGAAACGAGACAAAGCCACAGCCTGCTTAACCAACACAAAAGCAAGTATTATAAACAGAGTCTCTATTTCTAACTGAACTGGTAAATCGATCTGAACGCAGTAACAAAGCAAAGTCATTTGTCGTGATCTTTCCGTTTGGTTTAAGTGTTAAAATAGCTAAGAGGGCTATTTTAACTTTCTGAAGTTACCCACAAAACATCTGTATGTATGTGTGTGTATGCATGTTGTGTTTTTTATAGTTTAGATCATGTATGTTAGAATAGCAGTTGAATAAATATACCGTGTTTCATTTTATAAAGAATTGTCTCTGGGGATGTGATTTTCAAATATTTTAACCTTATATTGCCATAAAGAAAACGTTACCTAGCTCAAAATTGAGAAAGATTATTAATCTTGTTTATTGTTCGTTGGCCACGAGGCAAGAGAAACGAGATTTAATAAGACATACTGATGTTAATGGTCGCTGGACGAGTCGTTAACAAGGTATGATCATAAGTTAAATATTAATATTACTTTAATCAAAGCAATATTTAATCTTTAATAAATTAATTCCCGGAGCTGAAACAATAGCTCCTTTTAATAATATGCTACAACCAGCAGCTTACTACCAGAGGCTTGGAATATGGCAACTCATGCTTTACGCACACATCCAATGTCCAGTCTTCATGTAGATTTCAGTCTAAGATTACTTTATTGAACCTAATATAAATTAGTGGTGGGCCGTTATCGGCGTTAACGTGCTGCGTTAACGCGAGACTCTTATCGGCGATAAAAAAAATATCGCCGTTAATCTATTCTCAAAGTTGGGTTGGGAGCTGGGTCTATACTACGCAAGCTATGATGACTTTCACCCTGATATTTTAGCCGGATGTATACCTAGCCGAATTGCACTGTAGGGGCGAGAACGAGTCTTCGAACTAGAGGCTCGCAGTCCGTGATGGACAGATTGTTAACGGCTGGTCTATGTGGTAATACAATCGGCAGGACATCCAAACGCCACATATCATTCATCAACCTCAAATATGGCTTTTCATCTGAAAGATGTATGTAGTAGCAACTTTACATGGCCTCAATATGATGTTAACCTAGAGAAATGTGCGCTATTGAAGTGTTTGTGTGGAGAGTGGAAGCGAGGACAGGCTCCGTGCGCCACTTGCTCTTAAAATCTCCGTCATTCTTCGTCATACAGATAAAAGTAGCCTAATACATCTCGAATCTGTAAAGACTCCACGCTTATTTGTGTGCACTCAGAATAACAAACGTTGTGCTTTTAAGCAAACAGGATGCGCTTTAGGTCTCATGTGAACTTGAGAATTCACTCCCGTGTCACCCTCTGCTTCAACCTGTTTGTATGCCTAACGTTACTGTGAAATTACCACATCAGACGTGACGTAACATGGATGCAGCTATGAAGCCGCCGGGTTTGCTTCAGGAACATTTATTTTTAAGAAGCTTCCCAATGGAAACTGTAAACAGTTCATCACGACCTCTTATGTAGGCCTACAGTTCAAAATTCATGTTTAACTGAATAAACAGTTAGTAAACACAAGTACATCTTATTGAACATAGTTTATTTTCATCGCCAATTATCATAGTAGAACAGCTTTCTCAAGCAGTTTGTGATGCATTTTGGAAACAGGAGATGAGCCCTGGTCTAATGCGCCACCTGGCTTGAGAAACCCGTTCTCAAAGACTTACTTTTAGTCATTATTTGGGTAGCACACATATTCTGAATGCCTTCGGCAGAATTCAAATGAGCCATTTTAATCTAGATTAATCTAGATTAATTCCAAAATTAATCTAGATTAATCTAGATTAAAAAAATTAATCTATGCCCACCCCTAATATAAATACATACTTGCAATGATGAATGGTGGACA
Source organism: Gymnocypris eckloni scoliostomus (assembly GCA_027564155.1). Lineage (NCBI taxonomy): Eukaryota > Metazoa > Chordata > Actinopteri > Cypriniformes > Cyprinidae > Gymnocypris > Gymnocypris eckloni. The sequence continues at coordinate 35,651,622 of CM050423.1, forward strand.
CCTTGGCTTCCCAAAGTGTGGTAAAAACTGTATACGCTCCCTGCCCCAAGCCTGCTCGCTCTATGTGAATGAAACACCGACTTAAAAGCCCTTTGTGCACATATTGCCCACAAGTGGTGACAGCCCAAAACACATCAACATTAAAAGATTGGCTCCTACAATATATATTTGTAGTACTCTCTTAACAATAAAAGAGAGAGACCGAGACAAGAGTTAGTGGTTGCCCAAGCGGTCCTCTTTCTTGTCTTTAATAAACATTGTATTTCATTAGAACACTTTGAATCACAGTAGTCATTAACACATATAAAAACTGTACATTTATGTACTCATAAATATCTCAGTTAAACTACTCGGGTTACGTTAAGTATTACAGGTAGTATGCAAACGACTCCGATAAACTCTATGAAACCGGTATTAAAATTACACACTTATACAAATGATCAATTTAAACAAATTATTAACACATTAAAGCATGTACACTGTAGTTTGGCATTACATTTTAATACATTTAACTAACCTTAACAATAATAGAGAGAGACAGAGACAAGAGTTAGTGGTTGCCCAAGCGGTCCTCTTTGTTGTCTGAGGACGCGCTGCAGTAGACCATATGCACGGAGCGCTTTTTAGAACTTCCGGATAAAGATACGCCAGCTCGTAAACTTCCGGTGAAGCTCATTTTATATGTGCTGTATATAGGTAGAGACTCTCACAGAAACCTCTCCTGCCTAATTTTAATCAGAATCGGAGAAAAAACTCATTGCAACGGCGTAAATAATGACCGCGGCATTAACACACAGTTTCATGTTATTAAAGAACATATTATTGTATATGCAGTCTTGTTATCTCAGGGAAATACCCATACATACACGTAACTACATTTAAATGCTGGCAAATAAACACCATCTTAACAGTTTAGGCAGTTAGGCTAATCTCTTAAATGACATGTAATGTTATTCTCGATAATCAATATCTTACCTTCAGACTTCAGACAATGAACACTTTTAAAATCTTAGAAAAAATGTAAAGCCTTTATTATTTCTCAAATCTGTGCAGTAAAATTCACTTTATTTAAAGGTTCACTTTTCAATTATGAAGAAATGTGCCAAAAAAAAAAAAGACTTACGAATTAAATTAAGACATTTTAATTACCGTTATAACCAGGAGATGGCAGTATAGGATCCTTTATTGGCTGAAGCTGCCATATATATAAACTGCCTAGTTTTTTTCTCATCTTCTGATTTATTACAACAGATAAATATTATAACAAATTTAGTACTTTATCGCACTGAAGTATAAAGTATAGCAAGTGCAGGAAGTCACACAAAGTCACTTGTCATTTAAATAAATAAATAAATTAGGCCAGACAACAGCCTATGCTGAATTATTTAAATACAAAATAAATAATTTGGTATAATAATAATGCATTCAATATTTTGAAATGTTTAGATTGAATTTAGTAACTACATCGTTTAAGTTTGATCCAACACAGACCTGTAGTTTTGTTAGTCTGAATTGAGTATGAATCACTTAATGCACAGCTCTTTAACATCGGCTCAGATGAATTCATTCCATGAATGCCTCTGTCAATCATAGCAATGACTCGCCGCATAATTTAACGGATTCACTCGTGTAAATTTAACATTCGCTTTTGTCATTCCTGAAATGGAATACGTGGACGTTTGGTCATCTTAGACAAACAAAACTTCTCCTGATTGTGAATGGATTATGTAGAGAAACCAAGCACAGGACGCTCCTCTTACAGCACAGTAAAGTTGACCGGAAATGACTGAGCCGGCTTATCTACAACCAGGAAGTAACCGTGCATAAGGTCAGTTGTCACGGTAACTCTACTCTCTCTCAACTGTCACCAGGAATTCGGAAAATGCACCTGTACTGTCCAGTGCAAACTCATTATAACACATTAAAGTTATTTAAATAAAACTTATATACACGTGTAAATAGAAATAGACATACATAAAATATATACAAATAATGTAATATTTTTATGACACAAACTCTACGCAGCAGGGTGGTCACACTCTCCCCAACAAAATAAAATGTCGTCCCGACATCAATACACTCAAAGTCCTAAAGCAGTCCATATCGTTTCACTTCACACTTGTAAAAGTACCAGGTCACATGTTTTTCAATACTTATTCACACATTTATTTTTCTTTTTTTATATTCAGTACATACATTCAATTATCACTCATCATGTTTATCACTCATCATGTTTCTGTTTTACAGACAGTCCTTGTTAGCTGATTATCAGCTTTTCTGAATTCAAGTTCAATGAGCTAGTGCCCCAAACAACAGTCCCAGAATCAAGGCACTAAGGAATGTTCATTAAGAATCAAGTCCATACAGGAAACAGTCAAGTTAAAGTGCAACTTATACTTCAAGTCGTTCTCTGAGGTGCTCCTAGAAAGTTTAAGAACATTCAGTTCATTTAATTTGACTAGGCCTTTAAACAGTCCATGTTTTTTGTTTTGTTTTTTCGGCCCAACAACAGTTCATTCTATGAATGTCGCAGTCTCTTTGTGGGCAACAGATAAGTGCAATCAGTTAAGCAGTTAGTGTCAATATGATGGCAGTTTGTCAGTACAGTTCTGAGATCTGAGCTCTAGTCAAGTGAAGGTTTTTTGTGATTCTTTAATATGCTGTATAATAGATAAGTGAGGGTTGAGAATAATGAATCTGCTGTGGTACCCAATAATTCATGGTTGGTGTCCATGTGTGTGTGGGGTGTGGATTAAAGTCATTTATTTCATTTTGTACACTGTAGCATGTAGGAGTTCCAAAGTTTTCATATGTGAACCTCTTTGGTGGTCGTCGTTGTCGGATTCTAGATGGTTCCTCTGTGGGATTCCTCTGCGCAGGTAAGTGATGCTCTGATAAATGCTGATCAGGTAATCGTCATTCTTCAACAGGTAAGCGTCGTCCAGGTAAGCAGTGTTCCTCAGCAGGTAAGTCAACATGTTCTATTACATTTTGTTCCTGTTCAGCTAGATGTGGCAACACTGTCAACTCAAGCATTTGTTTCGACTGAGCTGATGATTTTTCACTCGTATGTAACAGGTGTGATGTGGTTTCCTATTCCATTTGATTATGATTATTCGGCTGTGTTCTGAAATGGTAGGGTTCAACTTGCACATAGTACTCATCATCACTTTCACTGTCATTCTCTGGCTTATGTTCCTCTCTTCTCTCAGCAGGTAAAGCTGTGCTTTTCTGTTGTTTTCGCTTCAGTGTGGCATTTTGAGTCTGTGTGGTAACCTGAGGTAACCTGATCACAGGGGAGAAGATGATTACAATGCAACACCCTTGATCTGCCTTTGCCCTGCTCTGGTTTCACTTCATAGATTGGAGTATCTTCAGCAGCCTGGCGAATGACAATGTAGACGTCATTCTCCCAGAAATTTCGAAGTTTTCCTGGACCCCCTTTTTGAGCCAGATTTTTAACCAGAACTCTGCTGCCAGGACATAAACTAGTACACCTTACTTTTTGGTCATAATTTCTTTTGTTTCTCTCAGTACACTTCTTTGCATGCTCACTGGCAATCTCATAAGCCTCTTGAATACCCTTTGTCCACCTCTCCACATATTCACTGTGGTCGATGGAACCTTTGTTTGGATTGAGGCCAAACAACGCATCAACTGGAAGTCTTGGGGAGCGACCGAACATGAGGTAGAAAGGAGATAATCCAGTCACTTCGCTTTTAGTACAATTGTAAGTAAACACTAGCTTATTCAATTCATCTTTCCAACTCAATTTCTGTTTTTCGGTGAGTTTTGAGCATCTGCAGAATTGTCCGATTGAATCTTTATACTTGTCCATTTCCTTGCGGGTGGTATGGGGTCGTTCTAGAGGCAGTGATGTCGCTGTATTTTTGGAGCTGATCGAAAAGTTGATTTTCGAATTCCCTGCCTTGGTCATGGTGAATTCGCGAGGGGAACCCAAACCTCAGGGCAAAATCATTGAACAAATGATCTTTTACAGTTTTTCCAGATTTCGAAGTCGTAGCATATGCCTGCACGTATCGAGTGAAATGGTCGATGATCACCAGGATATACTCGTAACCTCCCTTGCACTTGTCTAAGTGAAGGAAGTCAATGGACACTAACTCAAATGGATGTGTCGTCTTGATACTCTTGAGGGGTGCCCTAATCTCTCTGCATGGTTTTTTCTGCTTTATGCATGAACAGGTTCTCAGCACATAGTGTTCAATATCCTTTTTCATGTAGGGCCAGAAAAAGCGATCTCCGATAAGGCTGGTTGTGCGATCAAGACCTTGGTGACCCATCTTATCATGCAGTTCCCTCAAGACAATACTCTTAAACTGGGCAGGCAACACTAGCTGCATTCATTGTGATGTTTTGCGGTGCAGTATGCCGTACTCATCCAACACTAGCTTGTTCCTCTCACGCATTAGACCTCTAACTGTAGGATTGGTTGACTGCCACTGCTTTGAAGAAGGTCTACTTTCCGACTGTAAGTAGTCTATGATTTCTTTGACATTCGTGTCATCTCTTTGTGCTTGCCGGATCTCCTCTTTTGATAAAGATTTGTAGGGTTCATCACCAATCTCCATGCTTGCTGGCGCACACTGACAGACTACCGTAAGGGGTGGATCTGGGTCGTGCTGAACCTCGACAGCTTGTTTTGTGGCTCCCACACATTCTGATGAAAGCTCCCCTGTAAATTCGCTCATTGCTGTTTCTATATCAGCTGGCATTCTGGATAGTGAATCAGCATCCACATTCTCTTTACCTGGGCGATAGCGAATGGTGAAATGGAAGTCTGCAAGTTCAGCAACCCATCTGCATCCAGTGGCATTTAACTTTGCAGAGAACAACACATAAGGGAGAGGATTGTTATCACTGTACACGGTGAAGGTAGGTGCATAATATAGGTAGTCCCAAAACTTTTCTGTTATAGCCCATTTGAGGGCTAGAAACTCCAGCTTTCCACTGTGCAGGTGGTAATTTCTCTCTGCATTGGTCAATGTTCTTGAACCATAGGCTATCACCCTTAGCTTTCCGTTCTGGTTCTGATACAAGACCGCACCTAGACCTTGGTTGGATGCATCTGTGTGAAGTACGAATGCTTTTGAAAAGTCTGAAAATCCCAATATAGGAGGTTGAACGAGACAATCAATCAGCTTTGACAATGTTTCTTGATGGTACTCTGTCCATTCAATCAGCTTACTGGATGGCACCACATTACTTTTTCTGTTGGTTACTACTCTGCTGTCTCTTTTCTTTGTGCTCTCATTTTTCTCGTTGCTCTTCAGAAGGTCATAAAGGGGTTTAGCAATTCGTGAAAAGTCTTTGATGTACTGGCGATAGTAACTCGGTAGACCTAAAATCTTCCGTAGTTCTCCCACAGTGCTTGGTCTTTTCTCTTTAAGTGCTGTTACAGCAACATTGTCTGCAGGGTCAATTCTACTGCCCTCTGCGGAAACAATTCGGCCTAAGTAGCGAACCTCATTCTTGAACATATCAAACTTTTGTGGTTTCAGCTTTACTCCATGGGCTTGTAAACGTTGCAAAACTTTTCTCATCGCTTCAAGATGTCCATCAAATGTCTTGCTGAAAAAAGTATGTCATCCAAGTAGGGCACACAAATTTCATCTGTAAGTCCTTCTAAACACTCTTCCATGAAATGCTGAAATGCTGCAGGTGCATTCATGAGGCCAAAGGGAATACGCACCCACTCATATAAGCCCCATGGTGTAGTGAATGCTGTCAAATGGTCTGCTCTCTGGCGACATAAAACCTTGATGTAAGCTTTTGCCCTTTCTAATACAGAAAACCAGGCATTACCTCCTAAACTGTCTAGAATGTCTTGCACACTCGGGATAGGCTGGCGATCAGGTAGTGTCTTCCTATTGAGGTCTCTATAGTCAATGCACAACCTAAGGCTGCCATCTTTCTTACGAACACATACGATTGGTGAAGAGTAGGGAGAATGGGTTTTCTCTATCCAGCCTTGGGCAATTAAGTCATGCAGGTAGTCCTTCATTTCCTGATACAGTGTCTTGGGGACTGAAGTGTACATGCTGACAACAGGCGTATCGTCAGTCAGAGAGATACTTAGTTGAAGATCTTTGATGCACCCAATATCGTCATCTGACCTTGAAAATGAACGGCACTCTTCTCGTAGTAGCTGTTTTACTTTATTTTGCTGGTGCAAAGATAAGTGGCTTACATCAACAGGTGGGTCCCACAATTCTTCACTGTTACTTTCATTAGCATTGGTGGTTTTTTGAACCTCACTGATCATGGCTGTTGTTGCACCATGTGATACTGCAGTTGGTAGTACAGATTTTATTGATTGCATTGTCCCAAGCTCAGTTTTCCCTACAAGCCTGATATCATGGTCTGTTATGTTCTGTATGCTGATCTTGACCACTGGACGACTTCCTTTCTGAAGAGTTACTAGGGTTTCCAGAGGTTCTAGACCATCTGTTCATTGTGGGTTTACATGTGGTTCAAACAAGAAAACAGTGTCTTGCTTCATATATGGCATTTTAACTTGACATTGTATCTGCATAACTGTGCGTTTTGGTATGTTCACAGGATCTTTCATCGTTTTCACCAAATATTCACCCGGATTCTCAGTAGCCACTAGATTAATGAAGGTCTGTATCTTATTTTTTTCATGCCAGGGAAGGCATACTTGACAATCTTGTGCAAACGTCCTTTACTCACTTCATTATCTTCACTCTGTCTCATCACTTGTTCAATCACATTGTAGCTGATGATGGGTTTGGATAATCTTTGATTTTTTTTAAGACGAGGATAGGAATGACTAAATCTTTTACGCTATCAACAGGGGAAGACAATTTGAAAGTTATCTCTACCCATCCAACATAAGGCATAGCTGCCACAAGCTGCAGGCCATCTGGAGCATCTGTTGCCTCAGAAATATCCTTCAGTTTCACTTCAAGTATGTACTTGTTTCTCCATTGTTCATCTACAATACATACTTGAGAACCTGTGTCCCATAATGCCTCAGTTTTGTGTCCTTGTAAGTAGCAGGTTACCAGACATTGTTTGCCAATGAGAGAAGTGACGGGTGTTAACTTGACATGAAGCAGTTAAGATGTGATCAAGTGGAGACAACTGTTGTGTAGACTGTTGTTCTACATTTTCAAAGTGCTGCTTTGGACATTGGTGGGACATTCTTACAGTTCGGGTCACTCCCTATCCCGTGGAGGCAACCCATTTATGTTTAAAGGCGTTCTATTTTGAAATCTTGCACCTCTGGTTTTGCAGTCTGCTGAAAAGTGCTCACTGCTACCACAACAATAACAATGGGTGCATAGTTCCTCTGGTCCCCTTTGCTGGCAGTAAAAACACTGTCTTGTCCTTGAGGGACGTGGTTGCCGAAACTGCTGAGGGTACTGTGGTTGTGGCGATGTTGCTGTATACTGTCGAGGCGCTGTATTAAACTGTGGTGAGTGAGGTTGTAGGGGAACAGCATATCTTGATGGTTGCATACTGTGTTGACGTTGGATGTTGCAGGGGCTGCTGTAATGGTATTGAACATGGTTGCAGACTGTGAGGCTGTGATGTCATATACTGTTGTTGCGAAACTGAGTTCTCTTGTGATTTAGGGTGGTGGGGCTGCAGTGGATACTGATGGTGTTCATACGTTGGGAGACTTATTCCCCATGTTTTGTTTGGCAGATCTTTATTCCACTGCTACCGGCTGGTAACTTTGTGAGAAATCTTGTAGCGGCTGACGAGTCGTCGTCATCATTGTAGCCTTGTTACTGACCGCAAAACACTGAGAAGCAGGTGAGGACTGTTGGATTGTTTCTTTAATTTGCAATATCTCACTGCTTAAGCTTTGCAGTTGCGACATCAGGTCAACTTTTGTCTGTTTTGATTGATGTTTTGATTCATTTAACTGTGTGACATGCACAGTAACACTGCGTTCGGACTTCTGTTTGTTTTGTCTCTGTCTCATGGGAACACACAACATTTAATCTCTCCAGCAACACTTCATCTGAAATTGTGGGGTCTAGGGCTGTGACGGTGGCAGATTTTTACCACAGCGGTGGTAATGGACCAACTACTGCTGGTGGCGGTGTTGTGATATATATATATATATATATATATATATATATAATTCTGAAACGCAAAAATAAATAAATGAGGCTCAATTATCTATTAACAAACATACGTGTTTATTTTAGCACTTACGTCAGTGAGCCTGCAAAACACTAAAATAAATATCAAATAAATAATACAGTTAAATAGGAAATTAGCCTTAAATGAGAAAGTTAAATACACCCGGTCTACCTCACGCGAGCGGCACGACAAGAACCCATTATAATCAGTGATGCTGTCTACACCAGATGCGCAATACAACACGACAAATCGGTCGCAGTAAACTGTCTCGTCCTATTTATGACGAACTGAAACAAAGTTAAAATGTCCTGTGGACAGACTCAACGTGTTGTGTTGCGACGCGGCTTCCACCAAGCAAACATCTTCCATTTACCGCGGTCTTATTCGTATTTGGCCAATTTGGAGAAATCCTCACCAATACACACCTGATCATCCGGCGCTTATGGCGACGTGAACTTGAAGACACTTGTACAAACGTGGATGGGTGACATGAATAGAGATGATTCCAGATCAGCGATTTGGTTTCCCAAAAAGGTCCATCGCTCATCACGAAATAAATATGCTGAATGCAGAATAAACAGTATTTTCTTGCGCTCAAACCTGCCAATCTAAAGGAAGCACCCTGTGGCGTTTGAGGTAATTTGTGAATTAGCAGATTTATAGTCTAAATAAAACAATTTGCAACTGTTACTATTATTACACTTGTTTACAAAACTTTGTATTATGCTTGTTATAGAGTGTGTGACGTCACGTGCACTACCGCCGGTGGCAATACACAACCGCGGTGGCAACTGACCACCGCCGGTGACGCGGTTGTCACGGCCACCGTCACAGCCCTAGTGGGGTCAGACAGGAATGACTGGAGGTCACTTTGAATACGGTCATTCTGTAATCCAGTCAACACGGTATGGAGGAACATATTTTGAACTAAAGCTGGGTCATATCTTAAGCCAGACTTATCTTATTGTGAAGCGTATATAATTTTCTGTCTCAGATCAAGAACACGAATGAGAAAGCTTTGTGGCGTTTCTTTAGCACGCTGGGCCTCTGCAGTGAGCTGTTTGTATAGTTCTGTTGCATTGCATGTTGCATGTTGGAAGCGTGAGGTCTGCTTTGCCTTCAAGATAACTACGCAACTGAAGTCCAGGTGTGATCGCTCGAATGACTGAATCAATAATATCTTGCTCAAGGTAGACTTTATTTAACCCACTCTCTATTTGACGGGCAAGACTTGAAAATGACAATCTGTCCTTCTGACCTGGCTCACCAATTGAGGCCTGAAATTTTAAGGTCTTTGTGCCACATTGCTGGTGTGATTTGTCTCTGAAATGCAGATGTAGAATCACCACGTGCATTGTCAGTCGTTATCTGTCTTCTTGTCATACTCTGAGACACATCAGGGCTTATATACATGGCAGACAATGATTCAGATGCATTGCCAGGTTGTTTCAATTGTCTTTGAGCTAAACTTTCTCCTCTTTCAGGTGGTCTTAAATCTGTTCTCAGCTCAGTTACATTTATATCAGTCATCATCAAATCACTTAATTTATCATTGATGCTGAGAAGCTCGGCCATGCCTCCATCCTCCAGCTCTTCTAATTCTTTTCTTAAGAGATGATTACTGAGGAGGTTTACAGAAGACAGGCGAGTTGTTTCTGATGTCCTCTGCAGAGATTTTTAAGAATTGGCAGAGTTCTATGAGCTTTTCTCGTGTTAATGTACATAGTCGTTCACCTATTTCCTCTTGAACGCTCTGAAGTGTATCCATCTCTATCTGCAGTGGCTGACAGTATGATGAAAGTGGACGTTTACCTCACTGACTCGACTTTGCTGCCTCTTAGTAGTCACTGTATTTCAGGCGTATGCACAGCTCAATCAGTTTTGCAGTACCACTTCACTCAGCTGCTTCACACTGCTGCTTGTAGGTAAGTATGAATGTTACAGGGTGGGACTCTGCCGATAAAGATGAACCACCCAATAAACATCCCAGCGGTGCCTCCAAAATTTGTAGTACTCTCTTAACAATAAAAGAGAGGGACAGAGACAAGAGTTAGTGGTTGCCCAAGCGGTCCTCTTTCTTGTCTTTAATAAACATTGTATTTCATTAGAACACTTTGAATCAAAGTAGTCATTAACACATATAAAAACTTAAATCAAATCACAGTAAACAAATAAATAGATAATCATATATACAGAAATGTTGTAGATCTGTCACATATCTGGATGTACTCATAAATATCTCAGTTAAACTACTCGGGTAACGTTAAGTATTACAGGTAGTATGCAAACGACTCCGATAAACTCTATGAAACCGGTATTAAAATTACACACTTATACAAATGATCAATTTAAACAAATTATTAACACATTAAAGCATGTAAACTGTAGTTTGGCATTACATTTTAATACATTTAACTAACCTTAACAATAATAGAGAGAGACAGAGACAAGAGTTAGTGGTTGCCCAAGCGGTCCTCTTTGTTGTCTGAGGACGCGCTGCAGTTGTCACGGTAGCTCTACTCTCTCTCAACTGTCACCAGGAATTCAGAAAATGCACCTGTACTGTCCAGGGGCCGGATTCACGAAACATTCTTAAGAAGATATTTCTTCTTAACTGCCATTTTCTTCTTATTTTTTAACTTAAGGAAAAAGTTACGAATATTTTGTATTCCCAAACATTTTTCTTAAGAATATTCTTATCTTTTTTCTTAAGATTGTTCTTAAGACAAAACTTAAGAAGAATTCAAATTCTTGAAAAGAATCTTCTTAAAAATAATCGTAAATAACTTCTTAAATTTAGGACAGCCCCAGACTTGTCTTAAATCCCAAACAGTAAGATTTATTTAATACATTTATTGGGTTATTTCAAATTAATTGTTATATTTAAGCATTACAACAACATTAGCTACATATAATACATAGTAGCACCATTAATAGGGATGTGCACGAGTTTTCTGAAGTGACAGGATGTTAATGTAGCTAAACAATGATCGGTCATGATTAGCCTATCTGTGACGCTACTTTTTGCTGACTTCAAAACCTCAGTAGCAACTTTACAAAAACGAGTCAGATAGGGAGCTTTAATTGGACGCTTTCATTTTAGCTTATAAATACGACAGAGGCTGCATCCGACAACTTAGGCAGCTGACTTGCTGCCTCGCTGCCCTGTCAGGCAATGAATTTAAGGCAGCGTTTTTGAGGCACCTCGCAAAACTGAGTTCGGACAGGCTTCTAAATGAAAGCGTAACGTTTAATGATCTACAACAATATAGAACGAGTTTTCGTGATAACTAAATTAATATTTAATTACTACAACACTAGTTTCTCGCTAGAAATAACACCAAAAGAGCAAAAAGTTTGTCAGAAATATACATTTATACACAAACTAACCACCAAACCGTACTTTCAGACGCCATCTTTATTTTTTAGCTCAACTGAAACAGATCGCTACAGCTTGAGACAGGCTGTTCAAAAATACGCCGAATTAAAAACGTGAAGCTGAGCCCCAGTCAAAGTCGCGACAAAAAGAGAGTGCGTGCTTATTATGATTATGTGGGTAATCTGCAGGAAGCGCAAAAAGACAATAAAGGGTGAGTTAATCAGTGCATCATGTATTCACTCAGATAAAGACATTTTTCATTCTTATTTTCTTAAGAAAAAATGTAAGATGTTCTTAAGAATATATTTGAGAACTTATTAAGAATTTTTCAAGAATTGCACTTAAGAACATTCTTACGAACTTCGTGGAATTTATCTTAAGAAATTTCTTAACTTATTTCTTAAGAAGATTTTTGTGAATCCGGCCCCAGTGCAAACTCATTATAACACATTAAAGTCATTTACATTAAACTTATATACACGTGAGTAGTAGTATACTACACCACCTGTCAAAATGATTGATGACAGGTGGGGACTTCCGGTATAGGGGCGGGACTTCCGGTATAAGGCGGGACTTCCGGTGTAGGCGGACTTCCTGTATAGGCGGACTTCCGGTGTAGGCGGGACTTCCTGTATAGGCGGACTTCCGCATAGGGGCGGGACTACCGGTATAAGGCGGGACTTCCTGTATAGGCGGACTTCCTGTATAAGGCGGGACTTCCGGTATAATCAATCATGTTATAATGACAGTAGGTTTTGATGTTTTGACAGGTGGTTTTGATGTTATTGACAGCAGGTTTTGATGATTTTGACAGGTGGTTTTGATGGTTTTGATTTTGACAGCAGGTTTTGATGGTTTTGATGTTTTGACAGCAGGTTTTGATGTTTTGATGATTTTGACAGTTGGTTTTGATGGTTTTGATGTTTTGACAGCAGGTTTTGATGTTTTTGATGATTTTGACAGGAGGTTCTTGTTTTTGAAGGCTGTATAATAAATGACAGAAGGTTTTGTCTTTGAAGACGCTGTTATCAGGAAATTCCCTCCCACCACGCGCATCCCATACCAGCATATCTGGGGCTGTGAAAAACTGTGAAGTGCATCCCCACAAACATCTGTTCTTTTAAAACAAAAGATCAAGCCTACATCTCGCCTCTAACACCGGAGGTTAAAGTAAGGAAAACTTCAAAACAAGAAAGTCAGAGTATATCATTTATAAAAGAGTGCAAAAATAGACGACGTAAACCAAATAAGAGTCAAACGCGTAATAGAAAACAATAAAGACAAAGAAAACTAGGGGTTTGAATATGGATAAGCTAACAAAGGTTAACTTGGTTTATATTAAACAAGTTTTAATATAAAGAAAATGCATCGAATATACATGTAAATGAGCGATGCTTGTATTTTTTCAGAAAGTATTAAGATACAGATCAAAATCTAGGTTTAGTCTAATCTTACAAATGAGAAAATAAATAAAATGCATCAGACGCTTTATACAAATTTTGTAACACTACAATTTAAAACTACGTTAACAGAGTTAAAGGAACACGTATCTACCCAACATCTAAAATGAATAAAAACACAGTTAAGAAGATTCTTGTACCAAGTCTTTTGAACTAATATTAACATTAAATAATATAGAGTAACCTTACTTACTGTGGTATAAAATAAATATCAAGCCGTTAAAAAGATACGTTTGTCAGAAGTTTGTAATATTACAATTTAAAACTAGTTAGTTTGACAATGAAAATAAAAAAATCTAACTTTTAAAAAGACAGAAGTTGTCACAAGAAAAGCTGGGAAACAAGGAAAAATAACAAACGCACATGTAGCCGTTGTCCAAAAAGAAGGTAATCTCAGAGACAAAAGATAGTCTATGATAACTTAGCTGAAGGTAAAAGTTAAACAAAAGAAAAAGTCCCCCCAAACGGCGACCGGCGAGAAGTCCGCTTGTGTCCGTTTCAAACACAGAATGGCGAGACATCCGGTTCCAGGCAGACCACGCCTACGCTCCATCCCCTAGATCCGGACGAGGAGGGACCAAAACTGAGATTTAAAAGGATTTAATCCATGACTGTTTTTAAAACATTAAAGTTAATTTTAATAAGTCTTTTACATGTCTTAATTAAACCAGTCAACATCATTCACCTAAATCTTTTCACTTTAAAAAATAGTACACCTATGGTTTTACTTTTAAACAAACAAGTCCTAACCTCTGGGGGAATGTTTGTTTTATTTGTTTAACAACACATTTTACTTTATTTACTCTTTGCTTTTTGTCAATCTTACGATACGTTATAACAGCTAAAACACAGGTATGCACATACAAATATTTAACAGGAATGAAACCAAATCAATAACTCTCTGATTTTCTTGCCATAAGACTTGTTATCATTTGAAATACGCTGCAGCATGTAAACATTTTTTTTACATCACACGAGATGCAGATATTTCATCTCAAGCAGTGCAACGGTTAAAGACGGTCGTGTCAATATCACATTTCACGCAGCACGAGATGCCAGTGAAGTTTTTTAGTCAGACGATAAAAGCAACACCGTTGGATCAATTTATGACACAGTTTTGGAGGAAGCGCAGAGGCGTAAACGCACACACATACGCACACGAGCGCTTAGACTTTTATGATGTCTCATACAAAACTTTTTACAAATAAATAACTTTCTTAGAATCACGCTGAATATATCTACAAGATGACGAAAAGTATGATTAAAAAATGATATAACTATTGTTTAACAAATATCATTCTAACAAAATGTAAAACCTAAAACCACGAATCTCTAACCTAACTAATCTTTACAACAGACTTTCTTTCTCGCTTAATAAACTGCGTTATTAACCGTGGGGAGTTAAATGCAGCATGCTTTATTGCATTCAAATAAAAACAACAACCGATCTATATAGGTTTATTCGACTGAGCTTTGATAAAATAACTGATGTAAGAAACATGCAAATATTCGACAAGGTTTATCAAACTGGTGTGTCAGGTGATTTGCATTGTTGTACATATCTCGCCTATACAGTTTTGTTAAGATGTTTAACATCTGTAAAAATAGTCTAAAAAGTCATCTTTTAGCTTCCACATAGGAATTATGTCCACACTCAACGGTTTTGTGTAACAGAGTCCAGAGACAAATGAAAATAAAATGTGTGAAAGACTGATGACAGGAAGAGCTACAGACTAAAAGCTTCAGATTTTATTAAAACAATCGACGTGTGCATTTTTCTCTTGAATAGGTATGTATGCAGTAACCAGTGTGTACACGAATATTTATAATACATAACCGCATAATTCAGTGATTCTATCAAATGAATCATTCATTTTAAAGTCAGATTTGATTTCTCGTCAAAACACAATAAAACTTTTTAAAACGTTAAAACTTTCTTACGACTTTTTAATTATGTCGAACAAAATGAATATAGGGTTATGTTTTTAGTTTGGGATGTTTGTGTTAATCACACCTTTAACCTAAAACATTTTTCAACCAAACTCTCTTGCGAGCACACGGCGCACAACTGCCAACAACATCCATAACTTGGTTTTATCATTCGCTGTAGCTGAAACTCTATAACGTGTTCAATTTATGCATCAACGGATCTATAGATGCTGGAAGAGCTCATTGAGCTGTTTAACTGTAGAAAATGTATACAATGAGTAAAACTAGATCGACAGACAGAGTGTACGCCCTAAAACAAGCCTGGAACCATTTCGAACCATTCTAACACTAAGTGCGACCACGGAGAAAATGTGTTATAGTACAGCAGTAAAACACTGGACGTGCGAACGACCAAATAACTACAAGTCCTACTTAAAATCTACGATGAAACTAGAAAATATACGTGTGACCTAACAGTGTTTAAAATACTGGACACGTGCAGTTAGATGAAGACACGCAGAGTTGGCTAACACAACGAAACATGTCGTGAAGCAAACGTATAACGCTACAAGCGTTCTCCAGGACTGACTGACTGACTTTTTTTCTTAAGATTTGATTTCAAGAACACACGCACACACACACACACACACACACACACACACACACAAACCAAATCGTTACGCTATTTCACGAAATGACGGGGTGGTCAATTTCGACATACTCAAGCCTGTTTACCATAAGCATGTTCTTCTTATACATTTTAACAATTATTTTAACAAATATTTTCGTTTCCACAAAGATACAAACGTTGTCGTACAAATGTTGCAGGCCTTTCAGGTCAGCGAACTACAATACCCAGCATATACATCGGACTACAAACATGGTTGCCACGAATCCATACATATACAAACGGTCTATACGACAGATCTCTAAATCGTCAGACTTTTGGTTATACGTGACGTTCGGATACCCTATATAGAAAGACCAGATTACCAACGCTTTTTTACAAAGTATACGCTTCTTTTGCCTGGCGATGTTACAAACCCCATTTTTGCGAGATCTACACGTCTGTAGAAATAATTAACAGGTCTTATAAAATCATTGATTTGACTTAACTTTAAAACACAATCCGCACGAACGATAAATCAGACGCTCTTAAAATCGATAGTGCACAAAACGTGTGTAAAAGGGCGGATGATCGCAGGAAAACAATTTAAGGGTGCTACACACAGGTGAGTGGGTCTGCACAAGCCACCTGTAGTAACACACTCTCCTCTAGTCGCACTAGACACTTTCACACACTATTGTGTGTACATAATCCCACAAAGACTGATTGTAATATATGACTGATATATGTATGTTTACAGGCCCGCAACCGCAAATCACCCTACACCGCTTTCCCAGCCAGCTGCTTAAATGTCTCTCTTTTTGCACATGTACACTATTTGAGTCATCTACACAGTTGTGGAGTTTGTATTTTTAGTTTATTTATAGGTAACCATTTGTATATATATATATACACACAGCATCTGTATAGTCAAAGCTGACAGTAGGTTTATACTGTTTTACTTTGTGTTGTATATCTGTATTCATGTAGCACCGTGGTCCAGCGTGCACGACATTTCGTCCGCTGTATGTCCACAGATGTAGCGGGATGACAATAAAGATAGGGCGTATGTCAGTGTATGTCAAGATAGTGACATACACTTGACTTGGCGACACATTAACGTGATATTTCGGGGTCGTGTCTTACACAATTGTGTGTTACTTAACGTTTTTATGCCGTTTTCATATAAAATATAACAGTCTGTTACCAATTTAGATGTGTTTATTATGAAATCACACAAAGAACCAGTGAAGAACGATTGTTTGCTAACACGGAATTAATTAAAATAATACTCTGTGCTCATTTAACCGGTATATTTACAGTATGTTGAACGTAATACAGTTAAACAGGAGCATTGAAACATTAAAACCTATTAAACAGTTGTTTCAATACAAACATAATTTATCAAATACTATTAAACTATTGAATTTTGGACACCTTAAAACACTTTATTCAATCAAAAACCTGTCCCAAAAGACAGACGGCCAAATCTTCAACGATTACTGAGACGGACGGAGTTTATGCAAAAGACAAAATAATTATTCTTCGTCACAATAACATAAGCGTTCCCAATAATTTGATAACCTTACTGTAGATTTTCTCAATATTCTTTATTCTAGTTATTGTTTTCCTCTTATTCATAAACCCACAAGAGTTAAATAAAATTCAACAGCTTACAAATTCTCTAAGTGAATACATCAAATCTGATGTTTTATATTCAGACTTGTCTGATCATTTTCTGATATACCTATCGTTATTCTATAATTAGGGCTAACAGGATGGAACTCTCAAAAGAAATACGGCAAAATAACTGTTTTTATCGATCAATTAAATGACGGATCCTCTACATGACACCGGTTAAGACTAAACAAATGACTTTTATTTTGGGACGTCTTTCCGGTCTGCCTACGATACATGCGTTCAGAAGACAAACCACACGTGAAAAGCGGGTGTTTGTGTTTTTTCGGTTGCCTTTACAACTAGTAGGCCTACGCTCAGACTTTTATAACTATTACACTTAAAGAGAACCATTTTCACAACAACAACGCTGCACATGGATACGCATTTTCTTTTTGTATGTCTCTAAACAACGGTTAGGTAAATGACTTGAGGTTGTTACGTCATTTTTACGGGAAAAGGTGGGATGGATTCATGTATTTTTATTCCGTCCACACAAATGCTCTGGCACCGAATGTCTTTTAGGCCTGACCCCAGAAAACAGACGCCTTAATATTTTGTTCTTCTTTCATGAAAACAAGCGGCAGGTAGTTTTTGTCCTCAGCTGCGGTATAGGCGACACGCTTTAACACGCCGTGAATTCGATAGTTTGTTAGCAAACGCAGCTGTTTATTACTGAGATGTCACATCAGAGCCGTTCTAGTTTATATTTTAAACTACTTATATGTTTAACTTAGTTGCATCTTTAACGGGCGCCACCGTTTCACGCCTCGTCACACCGTTGTGAGATACTATAAACAATACAAATAAAATACGTAAACTCACGCTTTGTAAGCAGAACCGCTTTTACATGTTTCCGTGACTTTGTTAGCTCTTTCTGTTTGAATTTGTGTACCGCTTTTGCTATCCTTATCTTATTTTCCCCACCTAATTGTAATTGTTAGGCCTTGGCGTTATAGCCTTTTAAAAACTAGGTCTCCTAGATTTTGGCGCCTCGTTAACGGGCCTTTTGTTCTTATAAGTTAATAATTATGTCAATTGGTTGATTTAATAAAATATTGCTTTAAATCGCATCTTCGCTCGAGACATTAACGTTACATTATTACATTGTGGGGATATGAGATACAAGATCGTTTGAAATTGATAACAAACAAAAAAAAACGATCTTAGGCGTGACCATTGTTTATGACTTCCTGGCAACGTCCACACAGGTTGAGGGCGGGCCCAAATGCTAAAACCAAAGACACCGGACTGACAAACTCATTTATAAGTTGTTTCAGATAAAAGTGGGTGCTACATTTAAATGTTTTAAATACATTTTATGAAGTCAGAGAATATTACGTTGAGACAATCTTTTATTTCAACAACATTTGAGTATACATTAAATGTACAATTTAGTCAGAAAAATCTAGCCAGAAAAGAAAATCTCTGCAGACAAACATGTTTTTGTCAAATATAAAATCAATCAGCGATACAACAATTTCACACGTCATATAATCACAGTTTTTTACAATCAGCAAAATACATAGATCTGTGTTTTGAGATCTGTCCATATCATCTTCGTATTCAGACATCACGTCCAGCATTTTTCTAGCGGTTAGACAGGTTGACTCTCGGCTGATTAGAAACAGTCAAATCATCCTTTCTTACAATTTCCATTTCGTTCTTGAGATTTGTTTCACGCTTTGGTATCACCCGCATAATCATGATTTGATCGCATGTCGCCAAAATGATCTTACGATCAGACCGATCATTTGTCCTCTGTAATATAGTTTAAATGTGGGATCTTCTTCTTTTACAAAACACGTTTTTCCGTAACGCATCAGAACTCCAATCAGTAGCCATTAGCTTTTGTGCAACGTTTTTCCAAGAGATACATTTTGTCCCCTAACCGATATAGAGCGTTATCACCATTTCCTAGAATTTTGATTGACCGTTTTAATCCGTGACGGTTCTTAGGCATTTCACTTTCAGTTTCAATTTTCAGTTTATGGTTCAGATCCGCCAAAACGTCGTTAGTAGAACAATTGGAGAGCGCATCAGGCTCAGACAAATTGGATTCTTGAAGTTGATTCTGTTGATCCATGTAGATAGCGTTTTGTTTTGACAAGGTCTTACAGCAGATCCGTCGTCTGTACCTTCAAACCCGCTAGCAATGTCGTAAATGAGTTTGTCAGTCCGGTCGTCTTTGGTTTTAGCATTTGGGCCCGCCCTCAACCTGTGTGACGTTGCCAGGAAGTCATAAACAATGGTCACGCCTAAGATACGTTTTTTTTTTTTTGTTATCAATTTCAAACGATCTTGTATCTCATATCCCCCACAATGTAATAATGTAACGTTAATGTCTCGAACGAAGATGCGATTTAAAGCAATATTTTATTAAATCAACCAATTGACATAATTATTAACTTATAAGAACAAAAAGGCCCGTTAACGAGACGCCAAAATCTAGGAGACCTAGTTTTTTAAAAGGCTATAACGCCAAGGCCTAACAATTACAATTAGGTGGGGAAAATAAGATAAGGATAGCAAAAACGGCGGTACACAAATTCAAACAGAAAGAGCTAACAAAGTCACGGAAACATGTAAAACGGTTCTGCTTACAAAGCGTGAGTTTACGTATTTTATTTTTATTGTTTATAGTATCTCACAACGGTGTGACGAGGCGAGAACGGTAGCGCCTGCTAAAGATGCAACTAAGTTAAACATATAAGTAGTTTAAAATATAAACTAGAACGCGGCTCTGATGTGACATCTCAGTAATAAACAGCTGCGCTAACAAACTATCGGAATTCACGACGTGTTAAAACGTGTCGCTATACCGCAGCTGAGGACAAAACTACCTGCCGCTTGTTTTCATGAAAAGAAGAACAAAATATTAAGACGCCTGTTTTCTGGGGTCAGGCCTAAAAGACATTCGGTGCCAGAGCATTTGTGTGGACGGAATAAAAATACATGAATCCATCCCACCTTTTCCGTAAAATGACGAACAACCTCAAGTCATTTACCTAACCGTTGTTTAGAGACATACGCAAAAGAAAATGCGTATCCATGTACGCGTTGTTGTTGTTGTGAAAATGGTTCTCTTTAAGTGTAATAGTTATAAAAGTCTGAAGCGTAGGCCTACTAGTTGTAAAGGCAACCGAAAACACAAACACCCGCTTTCACGTGTGGTTTGTCTTCTGAACGCATGTATCGTAGGGCAGACCGGAAAGACGTCCCAAAATAAAAAGTCATTTGTTTAGTCTTAACCGTGTCATGTAGAGGATCCGCTATTTAATTGATCGATAAAAACAGTTATTTTGCCGTATTTCTTTTGAGAGTTCCATCCTGTTAGCCCTAATTATAGAATAACGATAGGTATATCAGAAAATGATCAGACAAGTCTGAATATAAAACATCAGATTTTATGTATTCACTTAGAGAATTTGTAAGCTGTTGAATTTTATTTAACTCTTGTGGGTTTATGAATAAGAGGAAAACAATAACTAGAATAAAGAATATTGAGAAAATCTACAGTAAGGTTATCAAATTATTGGAACGCTTATGTTATTGTGACGAAGAATAATTATTTTGTCTTTTGCATAAACTCCGTCTGCCTCAGTAATCGTTGAAGATTTGGCCGCCTGTCTTTGGGACAGGTTTTTGATTGAATAAAGTGTTTTAAGGTGTCCAAAATTCAATAGTTTAATAGTATTTGATAAATTATGTTTGTATTGAAACAACTGTTTAATAGGTTTTAATGTTTCAATGCTCCTGTTTAACTGTATTACGCTCAACATACTGTAAATATACCGTTAAATGAGCACAGAGTATTATTTTAATTAATTCCGTGTTAGCAAACAGTACGTTCTTCACTGGTTCTTTGTGTGATTTCATAATAAACACATCTAAATTGGTAACAGACTGTTATATTTTATATGAAAACGGCATAAAACGTTAAGTAACACACAATTGTGTAAGACACGACCGAAATATCACGTTAATGTGTCGCCAAGTCAAGTGTATGTCACTATCTTGACATACACTGACATACGCCCCTATCTTTATTGTCATCCCGCTACATCTGTGGACATACAGCGGACGAAATGTCGTACACGCTGGACCACGGTGCTACATGAATACAGATATACAACACAAAGTAAAACAGTATAAACCTACTGTCAGCTTTGACTATACAGATGCTGTGTGTATATATATATATACAAATGGTTACCTATAAATAAACTAAAAATACAAACTCCACAACTGTGTAGATGACTCAAATAGTGTACATGTGCAAAAGAGAGACATTTAAGCAGCTGGCTGGGAAACGGTGTAGGGTGATTTATGTGTACGGGCCTGTAAACATACATATATCAGTCATATATTACAATCAGTCTTTTGTGGGATTATGTACACACAATAGTGTGTGAAAGTGTCTAGTGCGACTAGAGGAGAGTGTGTTACTACAGGTGGCTTGTGCAGACCCACTCACCTGTGTGTAGCACCCTTAAATTGTTTTCCTGCGATCATCCGCCCTTTTACACACGCTTTGTGCACTATCGATTTTAAGAGCGCCTGATTTATCGCTCGTGCGGATTGTGTTTTAAAGTTAAGTCAAATCAATGATTTTATAAGACCTGTTAATTATTTCTACAGACGTAGATCTCGCAAAATGGGGTTTGTAACATCGCCAGGCAAAGAAGCGTATACTTTGTAAAAAGCGTTGGTAATACGAGTCTTTCTATATAGGGTATCCGAACGCACGATAACCAAAAGTCTGACGATTTAGAGATCTGTCGCGTATAGACCGCTTTTGTATATGTATGGATTCGTGGCAACCATGTTTGTAGTCCGATGTATATGCTGGGTATTGTAGTTCGCTGACCTGAAAGGCCTGCAACATTTGTACGACAACGCTTTGTATCTTTGTGGAAACGAAAATATTTGTTAAAATAATTGTTAAAAATGTATAAGAAGAACATGCTTATGGTAAACAGGCTTGACGTATGTCGAAATTGACCACCCGTCATTTCGTGAAATAGCGTAACGATTTGGTTTGTGTGTGTGTGTGTGTGTGTGTGTGTGTGTGCGTGTGTTCTTGAAATCAAATCTTAAGAAAAAAGTCAGTCAGTCAGTCCTGAGCGTTATACGCTTGCTTCACGACATGTTTCGTTGTGTTAGCCAACTCTGCGTGTCTTCATCTAACTGCACGTGTGCAGTATTTTAAACACTGTTAGGTCACACGATATTTTCTAGTTTCATCGTAGATTTTAAGTAGGACTTGTAGTTATTTGGTCGCGTGACGTCCAGTGTTTTACTGCTGTACTATAACACATTTTCTCCGTGGTCGCACTTAGTGTTAGAATGGTTCGAAATGGTTCCAGGCTTGTTTTAGAGCGCACTCTGTCTGTCGATCTAGTTTTACACGCCATTGTATACATTTTCTACAGTTAAACAGCTCAATGAGCTCTTCCAGCATCTATAGATCCGTTGATGCATAAATTGAACACGTTATAGAGTTTCAGCTACAGCCGAATGATAAAACCAAGTTATGGATGTTGTTGGCGCCGTGTGCTCGCAAGAGAGTTTGGTTGAAAAATGTTTTAGGTTAAAGGTGTGATTAACTTACAAACATCCCAAACTAAAAACATAACCCTATATTCATTTTGTTCGACATAATTAAAAGTCGTAAGAAAGTTTTAACGCTTTTAAAAAGTTTTATTGTGTTTTGACGAGAAATCAAATCTGACTTTAAAATGAATGATTCATTTGATAGAATCACTGAATTATGCGGTTATGTATTATAAATATTCGTACACACTGGTTACTGCATACATACCTATTCAAGAGAAAATGCACACGCCGATTGTTTTAATAAAATCTGAAGCTTTTAGTCTGTAGCTCTTCCTGTCATCAGTCTTTCACACATTTTATTTTCATTTGTCTCTGGACTCTGTTACACAAAACCGTTGAGTGTGGACATAATTCCTATGTGGAAGCTAAAAGATGACTTTTAGACTATTTTTACAGATGTTAAACATCTTAACAAAACTGTATAGGCTAGATATGTACAACAATGCAAATCACCTGACACACCAGTTTGATAAACCTTGTAATATTTGCATGTTTCTTACATCAGTTATTTTATCAAAGCTCAGTCGAATAAACCTATATAGATCGGTTGTTGTTTTTATTTGAATGCAATGAAGCATGCTGCATTTAACTCCTTACGGTTAATAACGCAGTTTATTGCGAGAAAGAAAGTCTGTTGTAAAGATTAGTTAGGTTAGAGATTCGTGGTTTTAGGTTTTACATTTTGTTAGAATGATATTTGTTAAACAATAGTTATATCATTTTTTAATCATACTTTTCGTCATCTTGTAGATATATTCAGCGTGATTCTAAGAAAGTTATTTATTTGTAAAAAGTTTTGTATGAGACATCATAAAAGTCTAAGCGCTCGTGTGCGTATGTGTGTGCGTTTACGCCTCTGCGCTTCCTCCAAAACTGTGTCATAAATTGATCCAACGGTGTTGCTTTTATCGCCTGACTAAAAAACTTCACTGGCATCTCGTGCGTGGAAATGTGATATTGACACGACCGTCTTAACTTCGTTGCACTGCTTGAGATGAAATATCTGCATCTCGTGTGATGTAAAAAAAATGTTTACATGCTGCACGCGTATTTCAAATGATAACAAGTCTTATGGCAAGAAAATCAGAGAGTTATTGATTTGGTTTCATTCCTGTTAAATATTTGTATGTGCATACCTGTGTTTTAGCTGTTATAACGTATCGTAAGATTGACAAAAAGCAAAGAGTAAATAAAGTAAAAGTTAAACAAATAAAACAAACATTCCCCAGAGGTTAGGACTTGTTTGTTTAAAAGTAAAACCATAGGTGTACTATTTTTAAAGTGAAAAGATTTAGGTGAATGATGTTGACTGGTTTAATTAAGACATGTAAAAGACTTATTAAAATTAACTTTAATGTTTTAAAACAGTCATGGATTAAACTTTTTAAATCTCAGTTTTGGTCCCTCCTCGTCCGGATCTAGGGGATGGAGCGAGGCGTGGTCTGCCTGGAACCGGATGTCTCGCCATTCTGTGTTTGAACGGACACAAGCGGACTTCTCGCCGGTCGTTTGGGGACTTTTCTTTGTTTAACTTTTACCTTCAGCTAAGTTATCATAGACTATCTTTTGTCTCTGAGATTACCTTCTTTTGGACAACGGCTACATGTGCGTTTGTTATTTTTCCTTGTTTCCCAGCTTTTCTTGTGACAACTTCTGTCTTTTAAAAGTTAGATTTTATTTTCATTGTCAAACTAACTAGTTTTAAATTGTAATATTACAAACTTCTGACAAACGATCTTTTAACGGCTTGATATTTATTTTATACCACAGTAAGTAAGGTTACTCTATATTATTTAATGTTAATATTAGTTCAAAAGACTTGGTACAAGAATCTTCTTAACTGTGTTTTTATTCATTTTTAGATGTTGGGTAGATACGTGTTCCTTTAACTCTGTTAAACGTAGTTTTAAATTGTAGTGTTACAAAATTTGTATAAACGCCTCGATGCATTTTATTTATTTTCTCATTTGTAAGATTAGACTAAACCTAGATTTTGATCTGTATCTTAATACTTTCTGAAAAATACAAGCATCGCTCATTTACATGTATATTCGATGCATTTTCTTTATATTAAAACTTGTTTAATATAAACCAAGTTAACCTTTGTTAGCTTATCCATATTCAAACCCCTAGTTTTCTTTGTCTTTATTGTTTTCTATTACGCTGCTTTGACTCTTATTTGGTTTACGCCGTATTTTTTTGCACTCTTTTATAAATGATATACTCTGACTTTCTTGTTTTGAAGTTTTCCCTTACTTTAACCTCCGGTGTTAGAGGCGAGATGTAGGCTTGATCTTTTGTTTTAAAAAGAACAGATGTTTGTGGGGGATGCACTTCACAGTTTTTCACAGCACAGCCCCAGATATGCTGGTATGGGATGCGGCGGGTGGGAGGGGAATTTCCTGATAACAGCGTCTTCAAAAGACAAAACCTTCTGTCATTTATTATACAGCCTTCAAAAACAAGAACCTCCTGTCAAAATCATCAAAAACATCAAAACCTGCTGTCAAAACATCAAAACCATCAAAACCAACTGTCAAAATCATCAAAAACATCAAAACCTGCTGTCAAAACATCAAAACCATCAAAACCTGCTGTCAAAACATCAAAACCATCAAAACCACCTGTCAAAATCATCAAAACCTGCTGTCAATAACATCAAAACCACCTGTCAAAAACATCAAAACCTACTGTCATTATAACATGATTGATTATACCGGAAGTCCCGCCTTATACAGGAAGTCCCGCCTATACAGGAAGTCCCGCCTTATACCGGTAGTCCCGCCCCTATACCGGAAGTCCCGCCTATACAGGAAGTCCCGCCTACACCGGAAGTCCCGCCTATACAGGAAGTCCCGCCTACACCGGAAGTCCCGCCTTATAACGGAAGTCCCGCCCCTATACCGGAAGTCCCGCCCACCTGTCATCAATCATTTTGACAGGTGGTGTAGTATACTTACTACTCACGTGTAAATAGAAATAGACATACATAAATACATAACAAAATATATAAAAATAATTTAATATTTTTATGACACAAACTCTACGCAGCAGGGTGGTCACATATATATAGGTCAGTGGCCCTTGGCTTGGTATTATTGGCAGAATTCGGCCCTCTGTGAAAACTAATTGAGGAACCCTTGCTGTACATTATTTGTTTTGTATTGTTTTTTACCTTCTCCTCTCAAAACTCTAGCCTATAATAAAAAATAAAATAAAGGAAATTCTCCATTTTGAAAATTAAAGTTTATAAAGCAGTTTGCACCACGCTCTTCCATCACTTAATATTTTATTCTGGTGCATTAATCTATTAAATTACTTGGTATATGAGACCATGATCTGCACTCACAAATTATTTTTTATTTTTTTGCGTTTGTTTTACATTAATTACCAATAGGATAAAACACAAGCAACTGTGTCAGTTGTTCATCTTTGAAGCCCATTGACCAGTATGATAAGTCTATTAGGGTGTTTTGGGGGCCTGAATAAGTTTTAACATGCTCTGACATTTGTGCTTTTTTCAGTTGCTTATAAACATATGGCTAAAGTCCAATAACACTGTAATCAGCACAAACTGGGCTACAATAATATGTGAGCAGTATGTACGTACATGATTGTGTCTTTGCGTGGTTGTTGAAAAACTAACATTTTAAAGTCGCTGAAATAAGGCCATAAAACACATACAGAACATTTGTTCACAAGATTTTTGAGAACTGAATCTTGTAGCCTAGAGTTTTTTGCTTCAAAATTATGTGAACATCATCTTGTTTACCTAATCACAGAAAACAATATATTGATAAAACATTTCTAAGACACTTTTTGTTTCGAAAGGGCGTATGCGATTTGTCATGAATAATATCATGAATCATAATCATGTATAATAGTGTGATTCACACCTGAGAAGACAAAGGCCCACATAATAAGCTGCATAATGAGTTTTTCATGAGAGGGAAGAGTTACAAGAAAGTATGTGAGGACAAAAACATTTTATATATTCTTTGTTTTTGTAGTTTATTTAGAATATATTTAACTATCACACAAAATAACTTGAGATTCACTTAAACAGTCAAACAGTTTATTAGGTACAGTCAAAGCTGAATTTTTTGCATCATTACTCTAGTCTCATGATTATTCTGATTTGCTGCTTTAAAAGCATTTTTTATTATTATTGTTATTATTAAGTTGAAAAAAGCTTAGTATCCTTTTTTCAGGTTATTTTAATAGAAAGTTCAGAAGAACAACATTTTTTGTTACATTATAAATGTATTTATCATCACTTTTGTGCTATATAAATGTTTTAATTTCTCTCTCTCTCTCTGTCTCTCTCTATATATATATATATATATATATGTATGTGACTCAAATTTCAAATGATATTCTGTATATTATTACACTTGGACTGTAAGACTGGAGTAATGATGCTGAAAATGCAGCTTTGATCACAGAAATAAATTACATATTCAAATCCATCCATCACTCCATCACTTGGTCTTAGCTGTGGTCCAGGTTCCTGTGCAGGCAGGAATCTCAGAGCCTGTGGAACATATCAAGGTTCAAGGTTTTAACAAGGTTTTATTCGTCACATACTCAAATATACAGAATATAATCAGTAGTGAAATGTAAATCAGGTCAGGTCCGCTCAGTGGACAGTGCAAAATATGTAACACAACACAAGATATATATATACACAAATATAGGTGAAAAAAAGAACTAGTACTAATGTTTTGAAAAAAGAACACAATTACCACAAAGCACACATATTTTGCCATACAGTAAATAAATCTAATTAAAGTAACATCTGTAAAATAGTGAATGCACACTTACTCTATATGATTCTGAATGGAGATGAAGACTGAACGAGACCTGCATCCCCTTCCTGTGTGAGATGCAGTTGAAGGCGAGAGTTTGTATTGATGGTCCTACAAGAATGTTATAAACAATCATTAGCATTTATTTTTCACAGTACCTTAGTATATGCATAGACCTACTTAATGAGGATACAATGCCAATATCAAAGAAACTATATTTGAACTATCAACCACAAATAATATGACCATATAGGTATAATAAAAGTACAGTTACTATATACTATAATCCACGATCGAGTGTCCTGCAAAGTTCAGCTCCAACTATAATCAAATACACCTGCCTTTAATTGTCAAGCAATCCCGAAGACCTTATTTAGTTGCTTTAGGTGTGTTTGATTAGAGTTGGGGCTGAACTTGCAGGACAGTCGATCGCCAGGAGCAGGATTGGGCACTACTATACTATGCTCTTACTCAGTATGATTTTCCTGCAAACTCAAAACTGAACGACACACGTGTCTTTTCTTGTGCAATTATGCCAGTAATATAGACACAAGCCCAACATGAAAATTGAAAATTGAATTGTTATAGCAATGACCAGAAGTGCATAGCTGATAATAAATTGCTTCACTGATAAGAATGGACGATCCTATGTCGTCGATTGGTCACTTATCAGTGATATTTATTTAGTCATTTAGCAGATGCTTTTATCCAAAGCGACTTACAAATGTGGACATTGTAGAAGCAATCAAAACCAACAAAAGAGCCACAACATGCAAGTGCTATTACAAGTCCTGGTTAGCCTAACGTATGAAGGTTTTTTTTTTTTTTTTTTAAGAAAACGAGTATATAGAAAAATTAACTTAGTGTTAGTTATACAAGAAAACCTAGCAGTTAGAGAATAAATATGCATTTGATAGAGGGTCAAATGTGTCTTTTTTTTTATAAAAAGAAGACCGATTAGATTAAAATTAGAATAGAGAGTGCTAGAGTTAGTGGGTCAAATAAAGATGGAAGAGATGTGTTTTTAGCCGTTTCTTGAAGATGGGTAAGGATTCAGCTGCTCGGATTGAGTTAGGCAGGTCATTCCACCAGATGGGAACAGTTAATGAAAAAGTCAGTGAAAGTGATTTTGTGCCTCCTTGGGATGTTACAGTAATGCATCGTTCACTTGCAGAACGCAAGTGTTACAGGTACTGGCTGGGCACCATGTAAACGGCTTATCTGCTCTCTCTGAAACAGGAGAAATAAATGAGACCGGGCAACATCTGCGTCCGTTTATCATCTCGCTCAGAAGAAAGAGAAAAATCTGCAAAGTGGGACAAACTGGCGTAACGCATCGGAAGCACAATAAGCGCCACACTGCCCCCTGCTGAAGAACTCCACAATTACTCCTGACCTCTATATAAGATATATTAGTGCAAATGAATGGTAGAAACAGGTTAATTACCCCTGATCAAAATTCAACAAAATTTATTTATAAAATTACAAAAACTACTGCAAAGGTGATAACAATTTACTGGGCATCACACAAGCTTCTAGAGGGCATATAAGTCTGAAGTAATGCATTTAGGTAAAGGGGTGCAGAGACAGAGGTGGTTCTGTAGGCAAACATTAATGCCTTGAATTTAATGCGAGCAGCTATTGTTAGTAAGTGCAAATTGATGAACAGAGGTGTGATGTGCGTTCTTTTCAGCTCATTAAAGATTAATCTTGCAGCAGCATTTTTGATTAATTGTAGAGGTTTGATGGAACTGGCTGGAAGACCTGCCAAGAGAGCATTGCAATAGTCAAGTCTGGACTGAACAAGAGCCTGAACAAGGAGTTGTTGCATTACATTTAAATGTTACATTATATAATGCAAATTAGAGCTGCAACTAACGATTATTTTGATAATCGATTAGTTGGCCGATTATTCTTTCGATTAATTGATTAATCTGATTAATTAAAATTATTTTATTGACAAAAAACACACTATTCCACATTCTGATCAATGTCCTTCAAACAACCTGAATGCTATGAAAACATACAGGGCTTAATTTATTAGACCACCTGTCAGAAAGTGAAAACATATTTTAGGAATCTGTCAAAAAAAAATTTAATCTAAAAATGTTATTGTAATTTATTGGGAAAATTACAAACATTACAAACTTGCATTGTTTATGTACTTTTTGACTGTAATTGGGTATCTGAAAAAAACACTATAAAGTGCTCTGCCTTTCATAGATAACAGCAATAATTATATTATAAGATTAGAAATAGCCTACTACTGTTACTAAAGAGCTTACGCATTTTGGAGGACTAACAATACAGAAAGTTAAACATGATTTTGGAATCACCAATGCTGTTAGTTTAGAGCAGCAGTGGCACAAACCTTACATAATTTGTTAAAAACCTTACATAAGTTAAGAATTGTATATAGTGAATATAGTTAAAATCTCTTTTAAACATTTAAATAATAATAAAGATAATAAAGACAACAGGTGAGAGGAATGTTCTGCAGGTTTATGTAGAACCTGCACATGTTCACTTTGATCACAGTCATGTCTTACTTTCATTTCTTTATTCTGTAAAAGGTGGTTATTTACATGCTGTTATCCCAAAAAGAAAGTATTTTTTTTTACATGCAATTCCCTTTTCTACCAGTAGGTGTAAAATGGAAGGTTGTAAAAATGTCCACTGTCCCCTTCTATTGATTAACACAGGTCTCATGTCTATAGGCCCTTTAATTAAAAAGCTATTACAAAAACACAGCCCAGTGAGCTATAGCAAAAAACTAAGAAAACTTGCACTTTCCCCACGGTCCCTTACTGAAAGCTCCGCAGAGCGTGAGCTCTCCCGGCTTGTGTGGGCTAGTGCTTATTACATCGAGCGAAAACTATGAAAAAGAAGACTGTGAAACATGATCAACTTTATCCTTTTAGTGGTCACACTGTTTAGATGTTTCTTGGGCAAGTCGATTTGGAGTTATTGCCGTTTATCGCTGAATGTGTCACGAATAGCGAAAACTAAACCAACCCCCCTCTCTGAGTTCCGTCTGTCTGATGTGCGTGCACGCGCCCCTCGCGCTGGAAATCAATCGGTATTTTAAACTTAACACAGGCTGTCAGGACGGACCCTTACGCAAAAATGGAAATGCTCGCGTGAACTTTTGACATTTATATATAAGGATATGACCGTAAACTGAAAGTTTTTTGCGCTGAGGACGCACACGCATGTCACAGCGCCTGACAGGGCAAGCCTTTACACTAATGTATTAACTTAAAGCTCAAAATAAAGAATTGTCACGCTGTGGGCAGCTTGGATCACGTACTTTTCCCGTGGAATCTCATTCTGTTTCCTCCACTATTTTTAGATGCATTTTGTCCATAGAAATGCATTATTCAGTGCTGTAATTTGAGCAACTGGCTGAAGTTGGACGTGCACTGTGGGCAGACCCGACTAATCGATAATGAGAATCGTTATCGATGATTTTCATTATCGATAATAATCGATTTTATCGATTAGTTGTTGCAGCCCTAATGCAAATCTACAGGACCGGGCTGTTTTAGTAATGTGGTCTGAGAAATTCAGCTTATCATCAATCACAACTCCAAGGTTTCTGGCTGTTTTTGAAGGAGTTATGGTTAATGAGCCTAATTGGTAGGTGAAATTGTGATTAAATGATGGGTTTGCTGAAACCACAAGCAGTTCTGTCTTAGCTAGGTTGAGTTGAAGGTGGTGGTTCTTCATCCAGCAAGAAATGTCTGCTAGACATGCTGAGATGCGAGCAGCTATCGTTAGATCATCAGCATGGAATGAGAGGTAGAGTTGAGTGTCATCAGCATAGCAGTGATATGAAAAGACATGTTTCTGAATGAAAGAGCCTAGTGAAGCCACGTAGATAGAAAAGAGAAGTGGTCCAAGAACTTAGCCCTGTGGCACCCCTGTAGCAGATGTTGTGACTTGGATACCTCACCTCTTTTAAGGACCTATCTGGACATACTTTGAAGGACCTATCTGAGAGGTAAGAGTCAAGCCACTGGAGTGCAGTTCCTGAGATGCCCTTTCTCAAAAGGGTTGACCAGAGGATCTGGTGGTTGACCGTATCAAAAGCAGCAGACAGATCCAGCAATATAAGTAATGAAGACTTGGAAGCTGTTCTTGCTAGTCTTAGGTCTTCAACAACTGAGAGCAAGGCAGTTTCGGTGGAATGTCCACTTCTGAAGCCAGATTGGTTACTGTCCAGGAAGTTGTTTTGTGTGAGAAAGGCAGTGACTTGGTTGAACACAACTCGTTCAAGTGTTTTTGCAATGAAAGGTAGAAGGGAAACCGGTCTATAGTTCCCTAAAAGAGTTAGGTTTCTTAAGAAGTGGGGTTATACGAACATGTTTAAATGCTGAGGGAAAAATTCCAGTGTGAAGGGATGTGTTAACGATGTGAGTGAGTGCAGGAGAAATGGCTTGAAGGAGATGAGATGGAATAGGGTCAAGCGGACAAGTAGTAGGATGACTGGAAAGGATGAGTTTAGAGACTTCTGCCTCAGAAAGTGGAGAGAAGTATGTGAACGAGTTTGTTTGCTGGTAAAATGTGTTTGACAGATTCTGGTGTGGAAAATTGTGCAGTGAGGTTTGTAATTTTATTAATAATGTGGCAAAGTCGTCAGCTGTTAGAGTTGATGAAGGAGGGGGAGGAGGACAAAGGAGGGAGGACTTTTTTTTTTTTAAAGCATGTGAGAATTAGGCGAATTGTTAATTTTGTCATGATAGTATGTCCTTTTAGAAGTGGAGACTTTAGCAGAGAAGTGATCGATAAAATTAAGGTCAGTAGGATTTTGTGATTTGCGTGATTTGCGCGTCTTTCTGCAGCCCTGAGTTTAGAAAGATGTTCACGGAGAACGACAGATAGCCAAGGGGCATAAGGAGTGGTACGGGCTGGCCTGGAAGATAAGGGGCAGAAAGTATCAAAACAAGACATCAGAGTTGAACAGAAAGTGTCAGTAGCACTGTTAGCATCAAGATATGATAACTGTTTAAGGGGAGGAATCGAAGATGAAACCATAGCAAATAGCCGGGAGGGTGAGAGCGAGCGTAAGTTACGTCGAAAAGTGACATGTGGAGGAGTATGTGATGTGTCAGGAATCATGTTGAGGTTAAGAGTGAGGAGGAAGTGGTCAGAGGTGTGCAGTGGAGTAACCAGCACATGATAAGTGGAGCGGTGTCGTGTGTAAATAAGGTCCAGTTGGTTGCCTGATTTGTGAGTAGCCAAAAGTATTTACAGCTAGCTTGATAAATTTACACCTCAGACGATCGCAAACACAAATGGCCGTGTATAACACATTCAAAACATTTTCACCTGAGCAGTTAATCATGAGCAAAAGCTTAGTTATAGTCAAAAACACAAGCATGCTTTGTATGTAGGCATATTATAAAATACAAAAACATTTTATTTATGGGAAACTATAGTTTCGAGAACAGTGCATTGCAGTACATTTTTGTCTAATCGTTTGTACTCCAGGATTAGACTATTAACATTATAACTCTTTTATAATGTTAATAGTTTTGTTAAAATGTTAAAAGTTTTATTACTTTTATATCATATTGCTGTCTATTTTATAGAACATAGAAAACATCCTAGCATCCTGAGACATTTATCTGATATTTTGATAGCGACCCCCTAAAAATATAATTGGAAGCTTGTTCTTCTTAAGTTAAGGGAAGAAAGTAGCTCTTCAGCACTTAACTGAGAAGGTGAGAATTCATGATTCACATAAAAAAAAGAACCATTATTGTACAAATAACAAAAATCAAGAACAGTCACACAATTCACTGTACAAGTGTGCAAGTGCACATGGTTTAACAGCAGGTCTTGGAAAGGAAACTTAAAAGACGACAAACTTGTGATCGGAGAAGCCATTGTCAATAGTTTCACACTCACATACAGATAAACCATAGGATAGGACAAGATCCACTGTGTGGCCATGTTCATCAAATACCAAAAAAAAACTGATGCAAGTCCACCACCATGACCAGTGGTGCGGGGGGAATTAAAAGAGGCACAATCCGGTGGTACAAACTCAATAAAAGAGCTAAGGTCTCCGACATTTTGTGAAGTCTTAGTCACAAATAGAAAATCCAAATTTCGTGAAGTGAAAAGGTCATTCAATATGAAGGTCTTATTAACTAATGATCTTAAATTAATCTGAGCCATGCTGACCAAGATCGAATCATGAGCCGACTGTGATGCACGACACAGCGGGCGAAGGTTCATTAGATCCACTCCACCTCTGCAGAGACGAGGTAGACATACCTGTGGGAGAGCAGAATCGAGAACGGGTACAACAGGCCGGATCCAGCGATCCAGCGCCCAGAGCAACCGCGATCCGAGACTGGGGTATGAGTGAGGTACTACAGAGGACGCCAGGTACAATTTCCATCTAGTGGATACACCGCCTCGCTTCCCATGGCTGCGGCACCATTTTCTTCCAGAAAAGGCACAGGGCAGCCGGTGCAAACTTTCCGGTATAGAAGACCCATCCGGAGGAAGACAAATGCTTGCCTTAGATCCTGCTTAATCAACTCCTTGATAGAGTTTCGGATGTCAAAGAGTATTTGTCTATCATAGATGAATGCAGTAAAGGCATGTTGATTAATCATAAATAAAAGCAGTACAATAACAAACAGCCTGGTAAGTCGCAGACGGCTAGCCACACACACTGGTGCCATCTTTGATTCCAAGTCAAATTAAATGTGTTTTTAGTAGTGGTGGGCCGTTATCGGCGTTAACGTGCTGCGTTAACGTGAGACTCTTATCGGGCGATTAAAAAATATCGCCGTTAATCTATTCTCAAAGTTGGGTAGGGAGCTGGGTCTATACCACGCAAGCTATGATGACTTTCACCCTGATATTTTAGCCGGATGTATACCTAGTCGAATTGCACTGTAGGGGGAACGAGTCTTCGAACTAGAGGCTCGCAGTCCGTGATGGACAGATTGTTAACGGCTGGTCTATGTGGTAATACAATCGGCAGGACATCCAAACGCCACCTATCATTCATCAACCTCAAATATGGCTTTTCATCTGAAAGATGTATGTAGTAGCAACTTTACATGGCCGCTCAATATGATGTTAACCTAGAGAAATGTGCGCTATTGAAGTGTTTGTGTGGAAGCTGCTTTGCTGCAGGACAGGCTCCGTGCGCTCACTTGCTCTTACATCTCCGTCATTCTTGGTCATACAGATAAAAGTAGCCTAATACATTTTTCGAATCTGTAAAGACTCTACGCTTATTTGTGTGCACTCAGAATAACAACGAAACGTTGCGCTTTTAAGCAAACAGGATGCGCTTTAGGTCTCATGTGAACTTGAGCGAGAAACTCAAACTCCGTCTTTGAAAAATATATCTATAGAGAGTGAAATGTCTAAAAATAAAAATAGAAGACGTGTGTGTTAGCATGGATGATTTACATGAAATTGAATCTGTGCAACACTGTGCATAAGATGGCTTTCAGTTCAATATAATAACAAAAACGACATTTTGGGTTTTATTCAACTAATAAGGTGGGCACGCCAGATCTGTATTATATTTTAACTGTAATTGACAGTTATCGCAAAAAAAAAAAAAAAAAACACGGGAGTGGAGGGAATGGGAGTCATTCTTCCGGGAGTGGAATGGGATTTTCCCCAGTTTTTCGTGGGATTGGGACGGAAGAGATTAAAGTTTGTGATGCATTTTGGAAACAGGAGATGAGCCCCTGGTCTAATGCGCCACCTGGCTTGAGAAACCCGTTCTCAAAGACTTACTTTTAGTCATTATTTGGGTAGCACACATATTCTGAATGCCTTCGCAGAATTCAATGAGCCATTTTAATCTAGATTTAATTCCAAGATTAATCTAGATTAAAAAAAATTATCTATGCCCACCACTAGTTTTTAGCCGATTCTTGAAGATGGCAAAGGACTCACCTGCTCTGATTGAGTGGTGGTTTTGTCAGGATGGAGCATCGAAAGAGGACACGTGGAGGGGTATGTGTTGTCAGGAACCATTTTAAGGTTAAGGGTGCTTTCACACCTGCCTCATTTAGTTCGGTTGAATCGCACTATAGTTCGTTGTCCCTCTTGGTGCGGTTCGTTTGGGCGGTGAATGCGCATTCGGTGCACACCAAAAGCAGACCAAACAAGCGCATCGAGATCTCCCTGAAGAGGTGGTCTCGCCCGATTGCAAACGGACTCTGAAGCGGTTCACTTGTGGTGAGAAAGCAATCCGACCTAACGGACCAGCGAACCAAGTGGTATCATAATTCATAAGGGGAAATATGTTATATAAAAAGCAGCAGTCAGTGTCTTTTGTGAGTGTGTGTGAGAATTTGTGAGAATTTTCACAAGAGAAAATAATAGTGAATTTATAACTGACCCGTTCAAAAGTTTACATACACTTAATTCTTAATACTGTTACCTGAATGAACCACAGCTTTTTTTTTTTTTTTTTTGTGATAGTTGTTCATGAGTCCCTTGTTTGGCCTGAACAGTTAAACTGTCTGCTGTTCTTCAGAAAAATCCTTCAGTTCCCACAAATTATTAGGTTTTCCAGTATTTTTGTGTATTTGAACCCTTTCCAACAATGACTGTATGATTTTTAGATCCATCTTTTCACACTGAGGACAACTGATGGGCTCATTTGCAACTATTACAGAAGGTTCCCTTAGAGTAAACCAAAAAAAACAACACAGCTTTGGATCGTTCAGGTAACAACACTGTATTAAGAATCAAGTGTATGTAAACTTTTGAACGGGGTCATTTTGATAAATTAAACTATTTTCTCTTGTGGACTATATGTAAACAACCTTTATGTGAAATATCTTATTCAGGTCAGTACTAAATAAACAATAACATACATTTTGTATGATCCCTCTTATTTTGGTAAAACAATTAACATTTTGCAGATTGTGAAAGGTGTATGTAAAGTTTTGACTTCAACTGTATATAGTAAAAATATATTTAAATATAATTATATGTACATATATAGATATATTAGAGCAGAATGATGACTACATTCGTTTTGCGTTTCCCAGGACAGCTATAAAGCCACAATAAGCCTGTGGAGCGAACTTGTCAATCCATCTTGATGAATGATGCAGAGGAACGTAAACCAGTGAACACTGACCAATTAGAGGACAGTTTTACTCACATGTGACTTGCATAAACGCAGTTTGATATGCTTTGCAATGTTGCCTTGTGAAAGCAAACCAAACCAAGAAAATGTAACAAGTTAATCCTAGTTTCGGAACAAAGCAAACAATCTACAGGTCTGAAAGCACCCTAAGAGTGAGGAGGAAGTGATCAGTGGTGTGCAGTGGAGAAACCAGCACATGATCATAAAGGGAAAACTTTTTAAAGACCCGCTGGAGCCCTAACTTGCCAAAGTGGCTAGTGGAAGTGATTGTTACACGCCATTACTGAAATCCACTTGCATTTGGCAAGCGTTAATGTCAAGCCCTGAACATAACCCTCACATGCAAATCACTAAATATTAATGTAAACCTGATTTGATTAATTTATAATCTTGTTCACCCATTAAGGACACACAAAATGCCCTTACTAGTTGGTTGATATTTCACTATATAAATGAGGACATTGGGCTCTCAATTATAGCTAAACAATTACAAACTCATATATGCATACAATACTTCATGTTGATTTTGTATAACATTGGTTTATAAGGAATACCTCTGTATTTGACAAAATATTGAATATGTAGTTTTGTTCATATATACTTTATCTGTCTTATTATGGTGTACTAGAAAGGTTCTTTTGGTCTTTTACAGGAAGTGACCACACAACCAGGAATGAGTTTTGACCCTCTCCCTCCTCTGGACTCCATTGTGTCTTACATCAGACCAGAAAGGTACCACCTATATGCTCTCAAGTTGTCTGCCTAATATGTCATTACCCCTTAGAGACACCATAATAAGCCCTGTGTCATATAAGATTTCTTCATATTATTAAAATGTCCTGCAGGAGCCATAGCTTAAAATGTACTCTTCATAAACAAAGCATTTATTTAATCAAGGTCCAAAAAAATAGTCAGTTTGGATATGTTGGAGTTTGTGACATTACACGGGCACAACATTTGCATACTACTGCCTCCAAAGCAAGACATCAACAAATCGTTATACATCATTGCAGCATGGGCCTCACCCATTGGTGATCAGTTACTTAACAGCTGACTTGCCTACACTGGATGTGAATGTTGCATTGTCACGTCAAATGCAGATAGAACCCATTATAATCACTGATACTGGAAAACAGCTGTCTGTTCAGTTATTGACATACTCCACATGCTGGAGTCTGTTGACAACAGACACATGGAAAAGTAAAATAACATTTGCTTTGATGTGTCCTATTTAAACATTATTTGCATTTCTGTGCAGACTTCATTAGGATCCCAGTGACAGAAACAAGTTAATTATTAGTTACTTATTTATTTTGAATGGTTTAATGTCGGAGGATTAAATGTTTGTTCAGAGCACTTGAGCAATTTGTATAATTTTTTTTGTAAACGAGGCACAGTTCTAGTGTAATGAGAGTTTACAAGGAAATGTAAATTTACTATGGCTCCTTGAGAGGAAGGAACAAGGCATTGGGTCAGAGTAAGCAGCCTTCACAGACTAGCAGTGGACCTAGTTGAGCTTCCAATCTTGCTGAGCTCAAATGTGTTTACACAGACAAATCAAATGGCGCAAACGTGGGCACACCCAGCTAAAAAAAAAATCTGCCAACGTTTTTTTTAGGATGACCAGCCAGCTGTCAGACAAAAAATGTCTAGAATAAACAGTCTGCTCGCTCATTCACATGAGGATGCCAGGCACCTGATTAAAAGTCCCATCTCAGTCCCATTTTCTGGACCGTATAAAACAGGGTTATCTTGTACACAAACCTATGGGACAGTATTTGCTTAGAGATGGGTGGCCCTCTGGAGTGGCCACCAAAACAAACAGTTATACAGAAAATCTAAAAGAGCTGGAATGCTCCATAAATTTGCAGTGCACGCATGGGGCAAAACAACCAAAGGGTATGCGAGTCCTCCGCATCAGCATTCTCAGAAGAAATGGCAGGCAAATTTATAACCTGATCCGTGAAAGGAAAGAGCTCTTTGAATGCACTTAAGGAACATATCTCACTCTAGTCATGAGAATAGCCTTATTAGTCCCCTGGTCTAAACTGCATGCAAGCAAGCAGCACTGACAAGATAATGCCTGTGTGTCCCCAATGTGCTTTCCACATATGAGCGTAAAAAAAGAAAACGATGACTTCAATGAGAGCATTGTAGATTTACTATCTCTCATGGTTCGAATTGGGGTCCCAAGACAGCCTTGTCTAACACAGCCAAAGCCAAATCCCAAATAGGCAAAATAGAGGGGAGCGAGGGGTTCAGTGTCTCTCTCTCGCCCCTCATAAACTGGTAATTTTGACCCACAGAGCTGCCATCTAGAAGAGTGGGTAAAATTGAAATAGCAGCCACATAAACTTTGTGTGGATGTTTCTCAGCCCGTTTCTGCCATTCCTGCAAAAAACGTGAGTAATGATTGGTACAGGACAGTTCACCAAATCATCAGTTTTCTCTTTGCCCCGGTTCACAATCACTTTCCACCTATGGGCATACAGGTACCTTATACAAGGTGCTTGCACCTCTGTAATCTGTCTTTTGTGGCAAGCCTTGCATCATTGGTGGGCTCCACTGACTGGCCACACATGCATGGTCCGCCACTCTGGATAGGGGTGATGTATTGTGCTCTATGCCTGGGAAAAGAGTTCCCTTCTTAATGGGGCGGCCCATGGGGGCAGCACCAATAATTTCATCAGCTCCGAAAAATTTGGTTGAGACATCTGGGCCCCCAAAAAGAGACTACTTGCCAGTAGGGGTGTCCCCGACTAAGGATTTTCATCTGGGCCCCCAACAAGAGACTACTCGCCAGTAGGGGTGTCCCCGACTAACGATTTTCATAGTTGAATTGGAATTTTTGAATATTGCCGATAGTCGACTGATAGTCTAATCATATGTTTGGAAAATACATTACCAAGAGTCAAGTCAGACAGCAGCCATAAATACTGACGTTCACACAGAGGGAAAATGTGTAACAGATGCCTTGCAGATGAAAAAATAATGTTTTATGTTTTTATTCAAAGATAGTTAACATTAAACGTCAGCAAAACCCTGAGAATTCACAAAAATGTTTACATCAGTGCTCTCATTATAACATTGTTTATCAAATCACTTTTATTGTCACATCACCACTGCACATGTGCCTTGGTGAGTGAAATTCTTGAGAGCGTGCTCCAGACAATGCAGAAACAATTTAAATATAGACTGTACATACTTACAGACTTACACAGATAACAATGTGCAAAATATACATACATATACTCAGTACTCACAGTGTACTATTAGACATACTTACAGTTATCAATACACATTATACACCCTATGTACACATTCTACATTGGGGTCTACATCGGGGTCACCCCTACTCGCCAGTTTGTGCAGTGAGCACATGCCAGTCTGATTTATGCAAGCCTGTTTAGACAAGGACATTGTCAAGTCATGTCAAATTGAGCTTTATTGTCATTCCGCTACATGTGGGTACATACAGTGGAACAAAACGTTGTGCCTCACAGGACCACGGTGCTACATAAATACAGGCATACAATGAAGTAAAAAAGAACACCATAAACCTATACACAACTAACCTACTGACAGATTTTGACTGTAACTATACTATACATACATTTTACCCTATACGTAGACTAAAAAATATAAACTATACAAACTGTACGAATGCTTCAAATGAATACTGTACATGTGCAGAGAGAAACATCGTAAGTCAAGCAGCTAGCTGGTGAACAGTGTAAGGTGATTTGTAGTGCATGAGCATGTAAACATACATATACTATCGAGTCTTTTGTGGGATTATGTACACAGTAATGTGTGAAAAATTTCTAGTGCAAATAGAGGAGAGTGTGTTACTACAGGTGTTTTTTTTACTTTACAGGCCCACTTACCTGTGTGTAGCACAGGAATTGCATAGAAGAGTCTCAGACAGTTTTTTTTCTGTGATGTGGTAAGTTTCGGGGTATTTGAGTTGAGGACACAATCCTTCTGTCTTTGAAGTGGGCGTATGTGCAGTAGACCAAAACAGCACACCGCTGATGCATCTGCCATTAACCCTCTGGAGGCCTTGAGAAGTTTTGTCATGCCCTGACATTTGTGCTTAAATTGCTTATAAACATATAAATGGCCAAAGTCTAATAACACTGTAATCAGCACAAACTGGGCTAGAATAATATGTCAGCAGCATTTATGTACATGTTTGTGTTTTTGAGAAAGCAACGTTTATGCATGGTTAGTGAAAAACTGAAATTTCAAAGTCACTGAAATAAGGCCATAAAACACAGAACATTTGTTCACAAGACTTTTGAAAACTGGATCTGGTAGCCTAGAGTTTTTTGCTTCAAAATTAAGTAAAAATCATCTTGTTTACATGATGTGATGTGACATAACATGTGGCCAACTATGGTTACCCATACTCAGAATTTGTGCTCTGCATTTAACCCATCCTAAGTGCACACACACACAGCAGTGAGCACGCACACACCGTGAACATACACCCAGAGCAGTGGGCAGCCATTTATGTTGCGACACCCGGGGAGCAGTTGGGGGTTCGGTGCCTTGCTCAAGGGCACCTCAGTTGTGGTATTGAAGGTGGAAGAGAGCACTGTACATTCACTCCCCCAGCGACCAATTCCCTCCAGACCTGAGACTCGAACTCGCAACCTTTGGGTTACAAGTCCGACACTCTAACCATTAGAAGTCAAATTTACTGATCCAGCCTACGTCATAATGAGCTGCATAATAAGCCATTCGGTCAGGTATGTGACTGAGAGGGAAGAGTTACAAGAAAGAATGTGAGGACAAAATAAATGTATATATTTAGGGCCCAAGCCAGAAAGGCGCAGGGCCCTATTGATTTCGTAAGGATTCTTTTCTTCTTTTTTTTTACTATCCGGGCATTTTTGGGGGGCTTAACATGGTCAAAAACTCTTGAAATTTTGCACACACATTGAAACCTGCGGGCATTAGGACGCCGCAGAGGCTGGGACCCAGGTGTGGCCCAGAGGCTCTACGGCGCCCCCTGGAACACCATCAGATATCTTGATGTATAGCTCACACATACTTGCACATATTCATATGCAACTCGGTACACATATAGATCTCATTGAGCCAAACAACTTTTGCACTGCATGTCATGGGCTCCGTCATACAGGAATTCGGCTATTCAGGGCTGTTTAAAAAGCACATGCTCTGGAATTTGAAATACTCCTCCCTTTAATGTGATGACATTATTTGTTCATCCTTCATAGGTTGCCCCCATTTATAAAACTAAAAGTTTCATAATGTAGGAAAGCCAACACTTATTTAAAAATAAAAAAGACATTGTAGGCTTAATAGCCATTTCCACTCCCGGCCAAATATATATTTTTTTGTAGTTATTAAATTATGTTTAGACATTTTGAATGACAGTAATACAAGTAAATTTTATCTGCATCTCAACTACGCACACAGCACAAGACGTCTGCTAAAGATCTGGGAAACATCTGCTGTGTAATCTGATAAACGTCTCAGAAGCAGTTTTACATGCATTCTAATAAATGTCTATATGACATCAGACAGGAAACATCTTAGATATGTATTGTAAATGAGCAAACACTCTAAAAAAAAATACATCTTGCATTTTTAAATGCAGACATCAAATAGACATCCCCGAGATGCACATGTGCGATTAGGGTGAGTGCTTTACTCTCAGATAGGGATGCAATGATTAACCGGTTTTACTATTAACTGCGCTTTAAAACGTCACGGTTAATTAATCGTAAAAGCTCCGCTAAACTGAGTGTTTCTGTTGCACGGAAAGGAACTGTTGCAACTTGTGCAAAACAAAACAAAAAAGTTACACTAGCGGTGCACCAGCTTAAAATGCTGTGCTTATCAGAGACACGGAGGCTACTACACACACTAGATTAACTATGACAGAGGAACCAAACAGCGATCCTTTATTTCCACCAGAGAATGACTGAAGTTGATAGTGTGGGACCATTTTGGGTACACTAAGAATAACCAGGGCATCATTTAAATATTGCCATTTAAATTTCTGTTAAAGAGTATACTTACAAGGGATAATGCACGGCTAGCCAACCTGTTCTCGTTGTGAAATAAATGATTTTAATGCACGATGTGAAGGCAAGGACCACCTGACGTGATTAGCTCTAGCTAATGACCTCAGGAAGGCCTTTGACACTCTAAACCATAGAATTATTTTGTCTAAATTATTAAGTTTAAATTTTTCTCCACATACTTTAAGATGGA
Organism: Gymnocypris eckloni scoliostomus; assembly: GCA_027564155.1. Taxonomy (NCBI): domain Eukaryota; kingdom Metazoa; phylum Chordata; class Actinopteri; order Cypriniformes; family Cyprinidae; genus Gymnocypris; species Gymnocypris eckloni. The sequence goes on from CM050423.1 coordinate 35,694,640, forward strand.
TCGAATCATACTTGTCAGGTCGCACACAGTATGTTAGTATACAGAATTATAATTCAGCTCCCCTAAGTATATCCACTGGTGTTCCACAGAGATCTACGTTTTGTTGTTGTTATATGTTTATACAAATAAAAGTAGACCCTTAAAAAGTAGTACGATTAAAACTGCCGGAGTAATTTAAGTTCCTTTAGGGGCTTTCAAAAAAATTGCAACAAACGTGCCCTCTGTGGGTAACCCGCTGGGGTCTGAGGGTGTTTTGGGGGCCTGTAGAAGTTTTGACATGTCCTGACATTTGTGCTTTTTTCAGGTGCTTATAAACGCATAAATGGCTAAAGTCTGATAACACTGTAATCAGCATAAACTGGGTTATACTAATATGTGAGCAAGCATGTATGTACATGATGATGTTTTTGAGAAAACAATGTTTATGCGTGGTTAGTGAAAAACTAAAAACAATTAATAACTGAAATAAAGCCATAAAACACATACAGAACATTTATTCAGAAAGACTTTTGGGAACTGAATCTTGTAGCCTAGAGTTTTTGCTTCAAAATTATGTGAAATCAGTCTGTTCACTCCTTCACAGAAAACAGTATATTTCATTTAAATTTTCTTAAATGAAGTCACTTATTGTATATAACAGCTGTATGCGAGGAGGCATGAGTGATCATGAATAATACTGTTATTCACACCTGAGAAGACAAAGGCCCACATAATAAGCTGCTTAATGAGCATTTCAGTCAGGTATGTGGCCATTAAGAATGCGTAGTTGTTTTTTTCCCATGGCATGCCTTAATTCATCCTGTGGAATGCTGCTGAATCCTGTCAGCACGTTGTTTAGAATTTATATAAATGTGTTGTGCTTCACAGAATATCCACCAAATGGTGCATGGAACAACATACTGTATCTACAGGCCAGACCAAATTGCTTGTAAACACTTTGAAATTATTTGTCTTTGACCGATTGTTAAATACGTTTCATTTAAAAAAATAGAATTAACATAATTATCAGTGTCTGATAAATTATTAGCTGCAAGTAATGTTGTGATTGTGAGAAAACATTCACAATAAAATAGCATTATACACAAATATTTGACATGGTAATATGGACACTAAAAATTAATTTACACATGACTGTATGAATGTAAAGCAGATCATTATTTGATGTGCTTTGTAAACCATTTATTGCGCAAGCACTTCATTCAGGAGATAATGTTTGCAGTAGGCTACACAACTAATTGATTGTGTATATTTAACTTTATTCAGCTGTTAAAGTTATTTGAAAAATATCGTGCCAGCCAGCTCCTTATTTATTATTATTATTTTGTTGTTTTTGTTTAAATTTAAAGATGCTTGCACGTGCATGCAAAAAGAGAAGTGCTACCACTGATCTATATGTCCTTTTAGCATTACAGTTTCCATAGTAGTAAAATGGTTGTGGTCACAAGTTCATTTTGTCGCGGTAATGACATCCTTTTCTCATGTCCATGACTTCTTATGTTTGAGGGAATGACTTATTTTCCTCAAAGCCACGAGTTTAATGCATAAACAAACGTGATCATAGAAACCTGGGATTATTTTAAATGGATATTAATATTTTATTTTGAATTAATTTAATTTAATTTGCATTTTAAAACCATGTGAATGAAACCAAAAAATGCTAGTGTTTATATGACCTAGGTCTATATTAATTACTAGCCTAGACAGAATGAAATATTATAGCCTTATATGTTACATTTTCTTTAAGGTGAACTTCCAGTAAAATTCCAGTAAGTGAGACAGAAATGGAGCCTAATCTCAACTTTATTGGACAATGAATATTAAAATAACCAATACAAATTATAATCATCATCATCAAATGTAATGGAAAAAAGACGATCTGTTAACGGATTTACAGGACTGTGGATTGGATACAAATGTTTTCTTGTGTAGGCCTGTTCTATGTTCTTAGTCCTACATATTCTTTTAACAATTATTCATGATGAACTTCATTCGAATGCTGTCTAGGCGATGTTGCGTGCATAGTCTGTAGCCATAGAGCTACCTATGGTTAATGTAATAATTTCTAAATTACACACTTTTTAGTATCTTTAAAATATTATAAATAATATAAAATATAAATGTATCAATTTCTGTTAATCAGTGTTGTCTATAGTCAAGCAGGGTTGTTTACGCATTAAACTCATGGCCACAAGAAAAATATATGTCGTTCTCTCAACATAAGAAGTCGTGGCCACAAGAAAAAACATTCTTATTATTGCAATATATTTTTACATTTGTATTGCCAAAAGAACAGCAGCGTTGTCGTGTAAAATGATCTAAAACAGTGCAAAATGAAAAGAGTGAAAAATTAAAATCGTACAAAGACGCATCACAAAAATTAAATAGCTATAAAAAAGTTTCTGTCTCTTGCAGACATGCATCTTTTAAGGTCAGTTTCTTTGTCACTCTCTTGGACGCGCCTCATCTCTCATAAAACAAAACCAAATGTAGCAACACTGCATATTATAGTACATATAATACTGTACGTGCCATTGCATGTCAATTGCAAAAACCAAACCAAACGAGGCCTTTCCTTAAACAGACACTTTGCTTAAACCTGCTCTGCAAGTTTGAAACACTCATCAGCCATCAGACACTCTTTGAATGAAAGAGTAGCAATTTACACCTTCCACGCCCACGATGAAGCTGATCTGCCCGAATAGCCAAACCTCTCTGACTGGACTGAATTCAGTCACACTGCTGGACAGCATAAATGTCTTTTCACAGCAGACAAGTCTCTGAGGTCCAAGTCAAGTCTCAAGTCTTTGAGGTCAAGTCTAAGTCAAATCTCAAGTCTTTAATGTGGAGTCCAAGTCAAGTTGTAAGTCGGAGTCCAAGTCAAGACTTTGATTTCACAATATGATTTTCTCAACAAAAAAAAACAAAATGCTGCACATTTCTTTGTAAAATTGAAATATGTCAAACAACAAAACTAAATTGAAATTTTAAAACAAACCCCAATCAATTAAAAAAACTAAGAGCTTTGTCTGCTCTTTTTCAATTTAAAATTAGAGGCAATCTCTGTATTTTAAACAACAAAATTCAGACAAAGAAGCTGCATTCAAATCAAATCACTTTTATTGTCACATCACCACAGCACAAGTGCCTTGGTGAGTGAAATTCTTATGAGCGTGCTCCAGACAGTGCAAAAAAAAACAAAAACTATTTACATATGTCAGCTCTCACAAGTCCATGTCCTAAGTCTTTATTTATGTGACTTAAGTGCGACTTGAGTCCAAGTCGCAGACTCAAGTTTCCTTCTCCACTCTAAAAAAAATGTTGGGCTAAAAACAACCCAATGTGGGTCGAACCCAGCGCTGGGTTGTTTTGACCCAACAAGTTGGGTCATATGTTTGACCCAGCATGCTGGGTTGCTTTTTTATGGTTTTAAAATTACTACACTGCTAGGCTAAAATTGAGCTTGGCAGTAAACCTACAAATCTTGTTCATTTTAAAATCACTTTTACACACACAGAATGACTATCAAAAGGTAAATATTTATTAAAAACTAGAGAAAACAGTCAAAAGTAACATGCATATAGGGCTGCAACTAACGATTATTTTGATCGATTAGTTGGTCGATTATTCTTTCGATTAATCGGTTTAAATACTTATTATATTATTATTATAAATTATTTTATTTTATTGACAAAAAACACACTATTCCACATTCTGCTCATTGTCCTTCAAACAAATTGAATGCGATGAAAACATAGTGTTTAATTTATTAAACCACCTGTCATAAAGAGAAAACAAATAGTTCAGGAATCTGTCAAATAAAGTTTACATCTAAACATTTTATTGTCATTTATTGGGCAAATTACAAACAGAAACAACTAATTAGTATTTATAATAACAAAAATGGCCTCATAACAGCTTGCATTCTTGCTTGCATTGTTTGTACTTTTTGACTGTAATTAGGTATCTGAAAAAAAAACACTATAAAGTGTTCTGCCTTTATTTCATAGATAACAGCAATAATTTTATTATAGCATTAGAAATAGCCTACTACTTTTACTAAAGAGCTTACGCATTTAGGAGAACTAACCAATACAGAAAGCTAAAACATGATATTGGTAATCACCAGTGCTGGTGGCACAAACCTTACATAATCTGTTAAAAACCTTACATACATTTGTTTTAATAAATTTGTTAAGCACTGTAATAGTGAATATAGTTTAAATCTCTATTAAAAATTTAAATAATAATAAAGATAATAAAGACTCAGTGTAAACTAACAGGTGAGAGGAATGTTCTGCAGGAACACATGTTCATTTTGATCACAGTCAAGTCTCTATCTTCCTGCTGATGAAAGTTATTACATAAAGTACATTTTTGACATGCAATTCCCTTTTCTACCAGTAGGTCTAAAATGGAAGGTTGTGAAAAATGTTCACTGTCCCCCTCTCTTGATTGACACTGGTCTCATGTCTATAGGCCCTTTAACTAAAAAGCTATTACAAAAACACCGCCCAGTGAGCTATAGCAAAAAACTAAGAAAACGTGCACATTCCCCACAGTCCCTTACTGAAAGCTCCGCACAGAGCGACCTCTCCCAGCTTGATACACATTGAGACGGCTTGTGCGGGCTAGTGCTTATTACATCGAGCGAAAACTGAAAAAGAAGGCTGTGAAACATGATCAGCTTTGCCCTTTTGGCGGTCACACTGTTTAGATTTTTTGGGGGGCAAGTCGATTTGGAGTTATAGCCGTTTATCGCTAAATGTGTCATGAATATCGAAAACAAAACCAACTTAACCCTGCTCTCTGTGTTCCGTCTGTCTGACGTGCATGCACGCGCCATTCGGTATATTAACAAAGCCGGCCAGGACGGACCTTTAATACTTGCGTAAAATTTGTGACATTTATAGATAAGGATATGACCGTAAACTGAATGTTTTTGCGCTGAGGACGCACACGCATGTGTCACAGGGCCTGACAGGGCAAGCCATTACACTAATGCATTAACTTAAAGCTCAAAATAAAGAATGATCATGTTTTGGGCAGCTTGGATCACGTACTTCTCCCGCGGCATCTCATTCTGTTTCCTCCACTATTTTTAGATGCATTTTGTCGATAGAAATGCGTTATTCAGTGCTGTAATTTTAGCAACCGGCTGAAGCTAGACGTGCACTGTGGGCGGACCTGACTAATCGATAATGAGAATCATTGTCGATGATTTTTCATAATCGATATAATCGATTTTATCGATTAGTTGTTGCAGCCCTACATGCATGTGATATAAAATGGTGAAAAGTATGGCATTGAAAGGTAAATTTGTTGACTAACTTCAACATCTACAAAAAACAAACATTCTTTTACTCTTAGTCAAAAAAAGGTAACTTGAGATTATGAACTTTACTTGCCTTAAACCGTCTTATCCTCTCTTCTGAAGAAGCTGAGAAAATCGACCTCCTCACACATGCAAGCTGCTGTGTCATTAACTCCTTGCGCGGGCACAATGAAGACACAAAGCTCAACGAGTCTGAAATATTACATGCAAAACAATACTTTTAACAATTAAAACATTCATCAGCCTCAAAATAATTAGGGTAGTCTTTATTACATAACGCCTTTTCCTTTTAGGAAACAACATTCAGTTCAATCGAGAAAAAAAAAAGGTAATGAATTAACATGTAAAATCTGTTAAAGACCCTCTATTAACACTTCAAAAATGTATATATTGTAAAATCTTCTGTAAATGACAAACTCACTAACATTATATTAAATGTACCTCTTCCATTTTTCTGAATTGGCTCTGTCTCAGCAACCGAGAAACTTACTTTTAGCTGCTCTTACTGCTGCAAAGAAAATGTTAGTCAGTCGCTGGGTTCCTCCCCATTCAATGACCAGACGCGTATGGGCTTATCTTTGCTGGACATTGTTGCTATGGAACTATCTACAGCTCGTATTCATGGAGCAAAGTCAAAAACGTTGAAGACCTGGAGTGCCACTTTTGACATTGTTAAATCTTTTGTTTCTTCTTTTTGATGTACGATTTATTTATGTATTTTTTCTTGTGATTAAGTATTACATTTTGTACTTTTCTCCGCTTCAATGTTTTGTATTTTCCTCAGCACAGTGTAGGTCTGCCTAGTTATGACTGCAGTCTAGATTGGAATTGGTGTGTTGTGTTTTGTGCTATCCTGAACTGACTGCCAATAAAATAACTGTTCACCAAAAAAAGTACCTCTTCCGTTCAGTAAAAGAGACTAACGTTTTTTCGGAGGCGAAAACCGTGTCTGCGTATTTTTCGATATAAGCTCTTTTGCAACTTTTCCGTCTTCCATAATCTCAAAACACTCCCGGACACACACAATAAATGCTAACTTTAAATTTTTTATCTTTAGTTACCATAAACCGTCTTTCACACGCTTCCATCTGAAGACGCTGAGAAAATGACGGCTTCTCGCACTGGTGTCACCCGATGTCCGCGTGATGTGCATGCTCTCTTTCATGTCCGCGTTCCCAACCCAGCACCGCTGGGTTATAGATTAAGACTAATTTCCAACCCAAATTGGGTTAAATCAAGCCAACGTCCTCACCCAGCAGTCACAACCCAGCATTTTTTTAGAGTGCCAGGCGCGATCATTTGCGTTGCAAAAAAAGCAAGGATGGTACCGCTCAAATAAATATGCATGTGGATATGGCAAAAAAAACTCAACTAAAATAAAGAAATGTAAAACATTAAATTAATAATATTGAAATAAATAAAAATAATCCCAATGCAAATAATCCGTTGTATATGTAATTCCCTATGAAATAATGCAGCCTCCTCATCTACAGGATTCTGTATAGAAGGACACCACTTTCACAATGTCTGCATAATGAAAATGGAGAATGAATGAATGTACCTGCACTGCTTCTCTTACTTAGTATATTTGTCTTGTTGTTTCCAGTCAAACTATCTAAAGATTCTTAAATCAAGATGCATTTTCTACATAAGAAAAATCACACTGTTTCCTCCTAAATTTATTTTCTTGTTTTGCAATTTATCTGCCAATGAGGTAAGAAAAATAAACTTGTTTTCATTTGCATAAAAAAAAATCTTGATTTAATTAAAATGCACATAATTTAGATCCCACAATGCTCACTAAAAAAAGCATGTTTTGCAGCGTGAATGAATGAATGAATTAGGTATTTTAGAATCACTTACGCTTTTTAAAAGGGACCAAAAGACCAAATGAAACTTGAAAACCTGCTGACCAGGTTAGGTTCACAGAAGAGTAAGTTACCATGGTAACTGACCCTGTGTTTAAGTTACCTCTCTTTCAGAAACAGGCATGATTGCTTTCTCGGGTTTGACAAACCTCCCATTCTAAAACGGAAAACCCAGAGTTTCCCTCATTTCAGGGTTAACCTCCTTACTGAAATGAGCATCTGATTTATTCCCACATCATGTTATTTAAACACAGGGGGGGCGATTTTTGAACAAACAAGAGGACGGATGTGTTGATTATTTGTTTTACCTTGAAAATATATCACAAATCACAGTGGAGCTATATAGATTATTTTTGGTATCTGTTTGGTATCTGTAAACATTTTTACAAGAAATATTATGACTTGACCTTGAAAGAGAACTTCTATATTTGACCTCTGTGATATATTTTGATATTATATTTATGTCTAATACTTGGTTAAAATGCCAGGAAATCAATTGGGAGTTAATTATATTTTGAATAGAAAAGGAGACCCTAACCTGTACATATTCAATCGCATTTACTTCCATTTATTTTCGATCAGTGCTTCGCTATGTAACATACAAACCTTTACTCCAGATATGTGGGCTTTATGTATACACACGTTTACCTAATATTTCTCTAAATAGAATCAAACCATAATTTCTTAATGACTTGCAGAAAGACAATCCTCTGTCAATTCATCAGTCAATATCGCTTGATCATAATTACACATTAAAGTGACGATAAACTTCTGTGTTCTGTCTCATAATACACTTAAGTGTCACAGTTTGTTATATACAATATCTGCATTAGGTCACAGTAGAATGAGTTTTAAACAAAACATTGTGTATTATTATCATACTGTCATATCTCATACTGTCACTCTGAAATACACTAATGGCACATGCTGACTTTTTGAAAAGCCCTGCATGGATTGAGGCACATGAACCAGGATCACGAAACCCAGATGGTCTCTATTAAGCAGGAGCGCTGTTAAAGTCTCTTTCTAATTGTATTGTTGTTTGTATTGTCATGTTTCTGTGTTTTACTTGATGGTGGTATTCACACAATGGGTCTCATTCATGAAACATTCGTAAATATATTGCATAAATGCAAAAAAGACAAATAGGCCACATGCCTAACAATAATTATTCAATAACGTGTGTCCACCAAAGCGTTTTTAGCAGTGGTGGTCAGTAACGAAGTAAAACTACTTCGTTACTGTACTTAAGTACATTTTCAAGTATCTGTACTTTACTGGAGTAGTTTTATTTTGAGTAACTTTACTTTTACTTCACTACATTCCAAAGCATAAGATCGCATTTTTACTTCACTACATTTCATAAAACATATCGTTACTCACGTGATACATCACGTGCTCCGAGACGCAGAAGTGGTGTCTGATTCATGAACAAACTGATTCTTTTCAATGAACCTGTTAAATCGGTTCGCAAATCGCAACAAACGATTAATTCCCGAATTGCAATGATCCGATTGCAGCTGTTCTCGACTCGAAAACTCACTGATTCAAATGATCCGTTTAGAGCGAGTCTTCTTCAGTGAACTGAACTCACAAGTAAAGAACCGGGAGATCTTGTGAGCGCGTGCTACTGATGCTGTGAAAAGTACGTTACTAATGTTGAATTTTAGGATTAATTATTGTAACTGAAAATAATATTTAGGTCAAAACTGTCAGTTGTTTGTGAACTAAATCTGCTGTAAAGGACGATCTATTTAAGCCCACTGAAATGCTTGAATGCAGACAGATCAACATCAGTGTCTCTAACGTTATGTTTTAGGTCAAAAAACAAAACATTAAAATAACACAGATTAAATAAAATAACTCATGCACGTTCATATTCCCCGCTGCTGTAACGTTAGCAGTTTTATTAAAATGCTATGCATTTAGACCTATGTGACGCCTGTTTTATATTGTTTATCAACAGTATACATTTTATATTGTTTAGATCAACTAGCCGAGTAGACAGATATGAATGTTTATTCATAACCATACTGAAAATAAGTAAATATTGTTAGCTGATGCTAACTGTCTAGCTAACAAGCTTGCTGGTGCTAAGTTGAGGAAATTTTAGATATAAAGTCAAAATATCTTTATTCAGCCACCTAGATAGATTCCATCTGAGGGAAAAAGAAAGGATGTGATGTTCAGAACATAGTAACTACAGTAATTATCAGAGTGGGAAGTGATGCCCCTGGGGCATTTGGCTAGTGTTTTACACCACAGACAAAGTTTGAGAAGAAAAAATCATTATGAAAATATAATTAGATTTTCCTTAAAATGTTCTTCGTAATTTCAGGCCTAATTCTCATGTCATATATAACTGACGCTCTGCAAAACAACAAGTTCTAAAACACTTTTTCTTACTGGTGAAAATTAGATGGTGAAATCTGTTTTCTCTCAGGTACATGGCAGTGTAAGCTTCACAGTGAACTACTACATCACTCTCATCAATGTAGTCCATATCAACAAAATATATATCTTGACTCTATATAGTGGTTATTTTGGGAAAAACCCAGGTATTTTGGGCAGTAGGATTATACAAATATGTGCTAATATAAAATTAAATAAAGTAGTCTATATAAAATTGCTAAATAAATCTGTCTATCAGTACTTTTTTACTTAAGTACATAAAAAATTGAGTACTTTTGTACTTTCACTCGAGTAAAATTGAAAAAGCAGTACTTTTACTTTTACTGGAGTAATATTTTATTATACCTATCTGTACTTTTACTCAAGTACTTGATCTGTGTACTTTGCCCACCACTGGTTTTTAGCCAGCAGAAAAATGTCATTCATAATGTAATGTAAATGTAATACATAAAATGTATTAATTATGTCTTGCTTTTATCTTCATGACCATAAATTATAGAAGTAACAATTTATTATCTTAGAAGGAAAAAATCTAGTGGTTGAACCTCACACACGCACACACAAAATATTATTAGTAGTGTTCACCACTAAAAATTATATAATCCTATGAAATTAATAGCACAATATAAGCGCAACAATAATGTTCAAATGCCCATAACCAGCAAAAACATTACTAACTGAATCATTACAAGGCTCGAAATTTTGGTCGCATATGCTCTCCTAATTTAACCTGTGCGACTTCAAAATATATTTGGGAGCATTTGTGCGAGTGCATATAATTGTTGTAGTGCAACCTGTTTTCCTTTCTCTAAAAACTTTCACAGTTATGTGCCTTCTGTGTGCCAAGATGGTGCCGTTCTATCAAACGTTACATAACTTCATCTTTACATTCTTAAATTTAATGCAGATTTTAGATTGGTTAATATTAGCGGTCAATCACTCAGTCACTTCTTTTCACTGTCAGGTGACAGGGAGGCAGCTAACTACCGCGGGAACAGAAAAGGGCTGAAGAAGAGAGAAAATTAAAAGAAACACTGACAGATTTCTTTTGTAAACCACCTAAAGTTACAAATAATGGTGCTGATGATAGCGATCGTGGTGAATGTTGATCCACCAGCCAAAAAGTCGGCGTACAGTTTTTGGAGAGAATGGTTGAAAGACTTTGAGTGGCTTCGCTATGAAAATGCACTGTGCTCTATGCACTGCTTTCACTTTAAAGCCTGTGGGATGGAGTTTGCAGGTAACAGCATTCACCACTGAATCTACACATTTTAAGCTCGAGAGCATGGGTAAATACGTAGAGAGTGCCAAACACAAGAAACACATGGACAAGTGTGTGGCAAAATGTTCATGATCTTCAGGTTCAATTGTTAAGGACTTTAATCATCAGGATGCTCACATAGGGGTCTGCGATAATATTGTAATTGTTGTTTTAACGATGTGCGATTTGACATTATCGAATATATTGCAAAAACCAAACAAAACACCTACAGAGATGGCATGCATTCATGACGTGACGAAGTCTAGTATGTTAGATTAGTGCGTGTCCGCACTTAGGGTGCGTTTTTTTTCACTGCATGATTCAGTCTATTAAAATGCATCACAATCTTACAAGGAATGTATTTGCTAAATTTACTTAAGCAGTACACATCAAACCATCCATAATATAAAAGCAGTACACACCAGCTTCATTTAATATTGAGTCACAAATGCATCCACTGCTGTAAATCCTGGTTTAGTTCGAGGGGTAAGGGTCCTCGGAACAACATCCCATCGTGTACTTTAGTCCAATGAAGCAATAACGTTGTTATATGGACGGATATTCCTTTGTTTACGTCTCCTTTCTTCAGGAATAGATAGTTTGTATCCGTTTTGGAATAGCCCACACTTTAAAAAACTGCGTATTGGTTGTAAAAAAAACCACATGGTTTTGTAGTATACAGTGTTACACACAGAATGAGCCACCCCCCGAAAAAAAAAAAAGCGGAAAATAGTTTATTTAAATTCTGGCACACTCTCGCGAGGGATGTCATGCACGCTGTAACATACCTGTCATATGTTGTGGGTGGAACATAGCGATCGGCTTTTTGGACAAAATCAACTTTTTATTTTGCAACATTTTTAAATACAAATACAAAAAAATATAGTGTATGATTATTTAGCACAGGGGCGAGGCCTAGGGTTGGCCACGTCACTCATAACGAGAAGGGTCTGGCTGCAGACATGCACTTGCATTTTCAGACTTGCACTCTCAGGCCATTTCTTAATATGCGTTCTTGTCTGTACTTGTGTTCTTGTGGACTTGTGAAACGTCATCAGTTGTCACCCATGTACTAATTCATGGTACCCATGTTCCAATTCAAAGTTCACATCTAACCAAGTACAGTTCAAAACCCTGCATGTGTTCTTGCTCCACCCCTTTTATCAAGGATGCATCCAGAGGTGACTTGTGCGAACTTGAGGCAGCCAGGTATCCCAGAATGCTTTTCGCACCAATCAGCGAGCGTTAATGGAGAAGGGGGAAATGCAAAATTTTCTAAATATTACTGTTATTGTGTCATGAAATGCTGTTCTAAGAGTATTTCAGGTGAGAATGTAGTTGTTTAAAACTCAAATCTGTGGTTTATTTATAAAGATAGCATCTGTTTGAAAATGTTTTGCAGATATCGGAGATGTGAGCTCCACGCGATCATCGGGCGCTCAGTGCTCATGTATCCGCTGAGAGCAGCCTCACAGCGGCTAGTCCTTCTGACATTTGCCGCTGGCTCTGATGTCTCTGTAGTGGTTAAACATGAGGTAAAATTCGTTTTGGGTGTATATCTAACAGGCAATCTTTGGTTTCATGAATCTATTGTTTCTTCCAGGTCATATCGTTTTGGCTGAGCACAAAGTTAGTTTTCATAAATTATTTATTTATTAATCGTAATACAGCGCTTGCTTTGTTAACGTGACTGAATTTTTTGCTTTTGTCTTTATTTCCTATTACATATAAGTCTCGTATACTTTATAATTATACTTTTATAATGGCTATTATTTTTAATTAAAACTGAAATTTGACAAAAGGCAGAGCTGTGCTTGTCATATTTCATTTTATTATACATAAATCAGAGTAAATGAACATATTACCTAAACCACATATTAATGTTTTATAATTTTAAAATGAAAACGAAAAAAGGGTTGTTTTATATTTTGAAGAAAAGGCAGTGGTGTTTGATATTTCATTTTATTGTAATGCGTGTAGGTGTTGCATGAACCACATTTTTGTGGCTATATTAATATTTTAAATGAAACCGAAAAGAGGCAACGCTTGATATAATATTTTCTTTCACTGTAATGTATGTACGTTCCCTGAACTACATTTTAACGGCTATTAATATGTATACATGAAAACAAAAAGAGGCAGCTGGTGTTTGATATTGTATTTCGTCGTATTGTAATACAGTGTAGATAACTTAGGCGAGCTGACAGACGTTATCAAGTACGCTGCTGTTCCATTTGCAGAACTACCGGACTTGTGTCCTCGCGTCCTCGAGAGTTCACACTCCCGAGTCGAACTTGCGAAGTCCGAACTTTGTGTATTTGGTATTGAGAAACGGCCTCACATTTGTATTCTCAGACACCTGCACTTCCAGGTGTCTGTTAATTATTCTGCTTATACTTCCGTTGCCACACCTCAAGACATCGATCAGATGATATATTTCAAGGCAGGCATTCATCTGTTTTTTTCTACTTAAATCGCTATTGTGAGTAGGATTATTTCTTCCGCATCTCATCTAACGCCTCCCTTGCTAATTCCAAAACATAATTTTAAACCGTAACGGACGCTTGAGCCGTTGATAGCAGACTAATGCAGTTAATACAGTTAATAACTTTATTAAGTTATGAGACAGAGAGCGAGAGATTAATGTTACCTCTGTGAGTCAGTGATCGGCAGCAATGTCTATAGTGAGACTTTTAAATTCATTTTCTCCACGAACAGCGTCGTGGTTACTACCTCGCTTGTGAGAAGTCATGTGGTTTTTAAACTATGTTACTGATAAAATCGTCAGAGTAGTGCTAATTACATTAGCACTTATGTTAATGTGTTAGCAAACTATATGTGTGTCTGCGAGGGAGAGACCGAGAGCGGGAGAGAGAGAGTAGGCTATGTGCTTTCTGTACATAATAAAATGTAATTTTGTGGCAAAAACATGGACAAGATCTGTAAATGTTATCCTTTTATTTACTATATTTATTTGTTTGGCCAGTATTGTTGTGGGTTTTGGTGGTTATTCTGTTATAAGACCTTTGAAATAACAGAAATCCTTTGGTGATGTGATACAGAATTGTAATGCATGCCTCAGAATGTTCATCAGCAATCAGATTCAAGCATTCAACAGCCCCGTAGCATAACCATTTTTAAATGGAATCTTTCAACATTTTACACAAGTAGCCAGGTGGTGAATACATGAAAAAATAAACTAAATTACCATGTCACTTGCAATGCTGCTTGCACCCGTGGATTTGCGGGTCTTGCCCTTTTCTCTTACAGATGACTTGCAGGACCCTGAATGTTAAATTAGTTTTAATCGTTTAACCACCACAGCATCTTGTCTCCCTTGGCAACACACACTTTCAGGACTCTGGATGTTAAATTAGTTTTAATCGTTTAACCACCACAGCATATTGTCTCCTTTGGCAACACACACAAATAAACTTAAAAAGTTTATTTTTAATTTGTAAAAATTAAACAACACATTATCTAATGCTAATAAGAAATATTACTTACTCTGCATAAAAGATCTCCTCCGCTGGTTCAAGCCACGCTCACATTCTGCTTATAAGGGTAAACATAATGCTTATTCCTCTCAGTGCAATCCACAAATGAAAAGTATCTGATATGAACATGTTGCTGCTTTGTTTACAACAAAGTTGATGTGTGCATTTGCATGTCCGCGTGTCTCACGTGGAGATTTTTAATATCAATAGTGCAAACAGTGTGGTTTCATATGGATTATTTTATCACAGAATATTTGTTTTTGGTAAGACTTAATTTAAGAGTGGACATGTCAAGCTTTCTATAGATATATGTCTCATGTCTGGTGGTGTTCCACGTGGTGTTCCTGTGTGGCTCAGTGGTAGAGCATTGCGTCAGCAACGCAAAAGGTTGTGGGTTCGATTCCCAGGGAACACATATACTAAGGAAAATGTATAACCTGAATGCAATTGTAAGTCGCTTTGGATAAAAGCGTCTGCTAAATGCATAAATGTAAATGTAAATGTAATGTCTATTTGTAAAGTATTCGCTGAGTTTCAGTTAATTTTAGTGATGCATTTCTAAAAGCAGTTTGCGGAGACAGTGAAGACCAAGAGCGCACCCTGGCTGTTTTCTTTGTTTTACAAAAGCACAACATTTTGTTGGTATGATCTTACACAAATAAAAATAGACCCTTTACAGATTCAAGTGATGTATTACTTTTATGTCCAATCAAAAGAG